>JAPKLW010000841.1:0-32778 GCA_026898455.1 Plectranthus barbatus
GTAATTAATGAAAATCCCAAATGAAATCAGAACATCAATGAAAAAGGAAAATCAAATCACATAATATATTGAATGAAACTCAACAATGGTTCAAACCCTAGAATCCACAAGAAACTTATCCAGTCATACTAAGTTCTAAGAAAACAAAGAAGTGAAGAGTCATAGACAGCAAGAACATGAAAACCAAAAATCGTAATCTTCAATCTTCAAATTCTGGACTGCTCTTCAAGTCTTCTCTGAATTCCCCTACGATTTCTCGTCTCTCTCTAAGTAAAAATTAGGTGAAGGAACCCTCTTTTGGTCCTGGGAAATCCTATTTATACTTGGGGATCTTTAAATCTTGAAAAGATATGATTTTGGGCCTCAGATTCGTCAGAATAAGTCAAAAACGCGCCAAACTCGGCGACCCGGCTTCCCAATTGGCGATCGCCGTCTGTGCAGCATGGGTCGCCGAAACCGCGCTGAAGCAACCTGAAAAATTTACGAACTCGGCGACCCGTTTGCAAACTCGGCAATCGCCGAGTGTGTCATTGGTTCGCCGAGTTTGTGCCGTGGGATAAAATGATTTTTCCCACATCGGCGACCCATCGGCAATCACCGAGTGCATTATTTGGGTCGCCGATTACTCCACGAAAGCAAAATCGACGAGCCTTTTGTTATTTTCTGACTCCTTCCTCTTCCCGATGCAAGTTAGCATCGATTGTCCCCCAGGGTACTTGATTAAATCTCGAAAATCAGCTCAATTGTGCATAAAATCTGCGTAAACAACCACAAACCAAACCAAACGTAATATTTCCTTAAAGAATAAAGATAATGCATGAAACTATCACGTAATACATCAATCTGAGGTCAAAAGTGAGCAAATTTGTATCGGTAAAATGCACAAAGTGAGTGTTTATCAACTAGTAAGTTCAAGGGCTCTCCGGCATGGCTCGTATTTGTTACTGTTCTTTCTCGCGTTCTTTCGTGGTTTGACGTCGAGTCATTTAGTATTTTCCTAGAATAATGTCGGTAGTCGTCAGTTTCACAATGCCTAGTCGTTCGAGTATCGTTATACCAATATTACGTTTGACCTAAACTCTAAGTAGTCGATGATCTGAACGTGACGTTCTCCTCGATGGTAGTATGGTATTCTTCATGTTATCTTCGCCTTACTTTTCGGAACTTGAGCGTTTCTGCGCATTCTGCATAGATGACTAATACGTTTTAACACGTGGATTGACGTACTTGCAGGCATTCAATATGATTCTCGAGATCTCCTTCCTTCTTGACTCCTAGTGTTGGCGTAGTATTCTTCCTTGGCGGTTGGCTTAGTTGTAGCGATTAACGAGTCGAATTCCTAGAGTGGTTCTAGCGGGTGCGTTCCTATTTGGTAGGGTGGTCTATACTATCCTATTCCTATCGTATTCCGTCGGCGATGCTGAGGTTACGCGCGTAAGTGTATTGCAATTTTCCTTTGTCATGGATCGTAATGGCGAGGGATTTTGTTCTTCTGGCGGTGGTCGTAAGCGTCATCTTTCCTGGAGGGTTCTTGTCTCTGATATTCTCTCATACGACGGTGGTGGTTTGTTGCAATATGCGTGGTATCCTTCGAAGTTGTCGGTTCTTGATGAGAATATTCGGTCGTCCTGTGGCGGATTCTCGGGTGATTGCTGGTCTGGGTTGCTGTCACGGCGTTGATTCTTGGTTGATCCTTCTTTTGTTGTTCGCATCGTGGCTGCTGATTGGCGATTACTCAGGGACTCGTATTCATACGCGACGTTGCTTTAATAGCGGATATCTTTTTTCTCATTCGATCTCTTTCTTATGTCGACCCATTTCTATTTATGTTGATCGATTCATGGGTTTGTGTTGGTTAACACCTTTCTCCCGTCAATCGAAATAGAGAGGTCGCAAACTACTCCGAGATTTTCATCCGCGTCGATCGGTATGCATAATGTCGATTGATACCTACGTGTTAGTCAATTTATATTGTGCGTCGACCAAATTGTCATGTCATAAATTTGAGCTTGAGTTTTCATTATGCGTCGATCGATGCCTCATACATCAGTCGACATAACTCGCATCGGTCTACATCCTTCGTATTATTTGAAACCAGGAGCTCATCATTTACCCCGAGTGTTGGTTTTGTGTCGGTCGATATCTTCTCATTTAAACCAACACGCGCACGTCGGTCGTTAACTTTTTCTGCATCGACCAAAATGGAGCTCAAGCATTTTTAGCTATTTCCATACTTCCTTTGTGTTGGCGTAGTGTTCTTCCTTGGCGGTTCGCTTAGTTGTAGCGATTAACGAGTCGAATTCCTAGAGTGGTTCTAGCGGGTGCGTTCCTATTTGGTAGGGTGGTCTATACTATCCTATTCCTATCGTATTCCATCGCCGATGCTGAGGTTACGCGCGTAAGTGTATTGCAATTTTCCTTTGTCATGGATCGTAATGGCAAGGGATTTTGTTCTTCTGGCGGTGGTCGTAAGCGTCATCTTTCCTGGAGGGTTCTTGTCTCTGATATTCTCTCGTACGACGGTGGTGGTTTGTTGCAATACGCGTGGTATCCTTCGAAGTTGTCGGTTCTTGATGAGAATATTCGGTCATCTTGTGGCGGATTCTCGGGTGATTGTTGGTCTGGGTTGCTGTCACGGCGTTGATTCTTGTTTGATCCTTCTTTCGTTGTTCGCATCGTGGCTGCTGATTGGCGATTACTCGGGGACTCGTATTCATACGCTACGTTGCTTTAATAGCGGATATCTTTTTTCTCATTCGATCTTGTATACTTTGTTCACCTAGACAGGGTAGAGTGGTCATGATTCTTATATTCATGCGATCGAAACTCTTTCGGTTCTCGGCATCGAGGTTAATTCGCTTACTTGAGATTCTATTTAATATGGCTCATACATATGCGTACTAATCGAGCTAAATACTTCACGTTACTTTACCTCGCATTAAAATTTATAATGTTTCCTCATTCTATTTGAACACTATCTAGTGATTAGTTCTCATTGATATATATAATAGCTCGATTTATCACTATGCATCTGTACTCATTCCCCAATAATTTCATATACCAAATCAATTCGAGTTTACATTTCAACCTGCTTCCAACAATTCAAATTCCCATGGAATTCACCAATGATGTTTCATCGTTTAAATTTGTATAATATGACTCTTAGTCACACAATCAACCACAACATGAAGGTGCACATCACCTTCTAGTAGTTATAATACTCGTATTGGTTTCTATACAATATCTTATTCATAGCGCCTAATATTCATTGTAGGCAGATTACACTTGTTAACATCTCGTATGTCGTTATTGTAATATGTCGAATGTATTTATTAATAGAGGATTGCACGAGTCGGAGAACTTTTTGAGATAATCAACTAGGACTTACAATGTCCACTCGTGTGGTTCCAAGTTTCCGATCTTATCATTATATACACGTTATTCAATTCACGTTCATCAGTTGGAGCGAAGTTATAGTATCTCGTCATTGCTTTGATTTTTCTTTGCTGATTATCGAACTATATTCTGATCGATCTAGTCATGTCAAACAAGGTATAATGCGTCGAGTAAGTAGAGGGTTCACAAATTCTAGTCCTTGCATTCGCATGTCATGTCGATTGCTACGCCGCAACTTGGTTAGAATACTTTTGTATTGACCGAAGTAATCGCATTGGTCGATATGGGCGCTTTACGATTTCCTTACTTGAGTCTTTGTTCTATGTCGTTTGAATGTGGGGCGTTGATCGAATTGGTTATGTCAAATGATGTTCTCATACATCGATTGGAGTTCTTGCATTGATTGATATTTCTTGTGTCGATCAAGATAAGGGTCACCCTAACTCGCTTCAGAAGTTTGTGTTGATCGAGGTGGCCGACATTGGCCGTAATGAAGTCACACCTTGAAAATGAATTTCGCGTAGGTCAAAATAAATGGCTTCAAGCGATGTCATCTGCGTCGATCAATATTTCTTGGCTTCGACCAAAATAGGGTGGTCGCTAATTGCTCTAATCTCTTCATCCCACATTGATTGACTTCCTCAGTGTCGATCGATATCCACGCATAGCACCTTCTTGCTTTTAATCTGGTATCCTGATCAAGTATTTAGTCATAGTCACAAAGATATGCTAGCTTAGTCCCTTTCGGTGTTTAATTTGAGTAGCTCTACCCAAGCTTTTGAGATGGAAGAATGCGATGCTCCGGTATTGAGTAATGTAACGATAGACATATTTGGAATCTTGAAGATGCTTATGAGGTTCTCGGCATCACTCCGGCATCACTTTTTTTGTTCGATTAGAAAGTTTTCCCTTGGCGGTTGTTCTAAGATGGTAGTTGAGGTGCGTAGTTCCGGTTACGATTCTTTATGTTGTATCTCGATTGAGTTGGAAATTTTCTCGTACCACAGTTCGCAAAATTTTGTATAATTAGCTATCATTCATTGCCGATTTTTAGCGATTCTCGCTTCGCCTATATTGCATTCTTCCTACTTCGCGAAGGATCTCGTTAACTTGCACATTCGATGTGGATATGGTGCTGCACTCTCATGATATTATTTGCCTTTCATTCATATTTAGTGTAATTTACGACAGGCCGCATCAAGTGAATTTAGAGGATGCAAGGTTTTATTTTGATCTCTTTCTTGTGTCGACCCATTTCTATTTATGTTGATCGATTCATGGGTTTGTGTTGGTTAACACCTTTCTCCCATCAATCGAAATAGAGAGGTCACAAACTACTCCGAGATTTTCATTTGCCTCGATCAGTATGCATAATGTCGATCGATACCTATGCATTAGTCGATTTATATTGTGCGTCGACCAAATTGTCATGTCATAAATTTGAGCTTGAGTTTTCATTACGCGTCGATCGATGCCTCATACATCAGTCGACATAACTCGCATCGGTCTACATCCTTCGTATTGTTTGAAACATGGAGCTCATCATTTTCCCCGAGTGTTGGTTTTGTGTCGGTCGATATCTTCTCGTGTAAACCGACACGCGCACGTCAGTCGTTAACTTTTTCTGCATCGACCAAAATAGAGCTCAAGCATTTTTAGCTATTTCCATACTTAGCCAAATTTTCAACTCCAAATCTGAAACATGTGTTTCCATTGACTTCGAGGATTAACTTCCACTATTAGGAAAATACATAAGGAGTTTCGGGTGCTAAAACATTTAATTGTTACTTAAGCACGAGGTTCGATCGTGAATTGCACCCTATGGTTGCAACAAATACGCTCGATGTAGGATGGTTATCACCAGGTTAGGATTGCTAAGCTAATCCTACATCAAAAGATGTTACTCTTCCCTTCCTCAAAGGTGGATTACTTCGTGCTCTTAATCCCATGTCGTATACTTGCATATGTGTAGCCTCGCGTACTTGTTTGCATTTATATTGGGAAGAATTAAATATATATAGATCACACCTTTTTGGAAATATTTCACTTTAATTTGCCATGATTCAATAAATTTATCACTTATCATTAGTTCAAGACCTTGGGTGTCGAGTATTAAGTTCGTTCATTCATATTTCAAGCAATTAGGCTCGCCGAACATAGTCCTGTCGAACCGCAGCCTGCTAGTGAACCGCGGCATTTAGCCTATTTTTTGACCCTTTGTCGCCGCCCGCGGTGCTCGACTGCGGCCTGACCGCGGCATTTGGCCGTGGAACTTGCTCTCTGTCGCCGCACGCGGCGCCGACCGGTTGGGAGGTATTTTTCTTGCCTCAACACCTCTTGTGTCCAATTTCTTGTATGTATAATAATTGTGTCTAATTCCTCTTATTTCTAACATCCAAAGACTCAATTATTCCGAGAATTATCAAGTACAGAAAGGTGTTTCAAATTGGCTCAAGTTAATTCTCTTTATATATATTGTTGTATCATTTTTTTTTCAAATTCCTAATGTACATTCTTCACCAAAGTGCTTTCAATAGACACCAAAGTGCTTACGATAGACACCATGGTGTTACCTTAATGTACATTAAGGTAATTATCCAACGCAGTCTTCCACGGGTTTCTTCGTGAACTTGCTTTCCCTAAACGGTCCTAAACATCCCGTGGTTTAGATCTCAATAAGGTAAATCCTTCATATTAAAATAATAACAAGTCTAGTAATACAATAAGACAATCCTGGAGTGTTTGATGTTTCACATCGAGGTGTAGTGGTTCCCACTACAAGTACGTTCATACATATGTGGTTATCCTCTGACCCATCACGAAATTCTTTCGTGTTATAACATAATTCGTAACACCTATACATAATACCTAGTACCAAACGAGCGGCACCAAAATCCTAGTTACTATACCTAGAACTACATCATACTTACAACAATTTCCAAATGCATTCAAATTCTCATAAACTTCACATAATCAAGTAATCATTCCACATAATTAATTTCTCATGCATTTCAGGTAATTTCATCACTTCATGCTTTTTCATATTTTCAAATAATCATATGATTAGAATATTCACAATCTCGTAACATAGCAAAATTTATTCTCACTTCAAATGATCAACAAATTCACACAGAAGTGCATAACATCATTCTTTTATTCTCAAATTTTTTGAATCATGTTCTTAGCATTATAGTTATATTCTCATATCTCATGCTTCGTTTCATAATCTAATCATATACTTATCAATATCCGGATATCATGCCGCGTGGGCTATCACAATCATCATGCTTTATCTCATATATTGCATTTCTATTCTCATGCTTTCATACCTTCTCATGATATGCACTATGCTTCGTAATGATTATATGATTTATTTTATGCTCTCAATAAAATTCTAAAGTTCAACATTTTCGAGAGCGTACCTTTGTAACAGTGACGGTGTGGGGCGTTGTGGGGGATGTCAAACTTATCATAGCCAATATTCCAAGTATCCATATAAGAAAACTCAAGATGCCAAATAGTTCAAATATAGCATTACCGGTAGCACAAAGCAAACCTCGAATGCATTTTAGGATTTTATTTCAAATAGGCATGCTAGCATTTCAAATGAATGAATCGGGATTCAAAAAGGTATTAGAAATGATTCCAAATGAATAGATGTTTTGAATTTTGACTCACTAAGATTTCAAATGAAGGATCCCATACTCAAAAGACTAGGCATGCTTTTAATTAATATCATGATTCGGAAACTAAACAAGACATTGAAGCAACACTTTCCATCATGAAGTATCAAATAAGTTCGAATAGACAAGTGGTAGCATGCTTGGCCTAAAAGACGAGTCTCAATCGAGATGTAACAAAAGATATGGTTCAATTTACATGATGGATCAAGGAAACACGTTAGTAAGCAAAAGAGTTAAGCGAATACGATTTATAAATAGTCATGCTTACTTTGGGGAGTCAAATCAACAACAAATGATGATAAGTTATAATCAAGTATAATTTGGAAAAGAGGGAACAATTTGGTGATTAAGAACAATTGAAGAAGGTTAATTACACATGCTTAATCAAATGAGGACGACTTACAACAAAGAAAGACAATACAATGGTGCATGCTTAAATGAGAAATTAAATCGACG
Organism: Plectranthus barbatus; assembly: GCA_026898455.1. Taxonomy (NCBI): domain Eukaryota; kingdom Viridiplantae; phylum Streptophyta; class Magnoliopsida; order Lamiales; family Lamiaceae; genus Plectranthus; species Plectranthus barbatus. The sequence goes on from JAPKLW010000841.1 coordinate 7,536, forward strand.
ATCAAGAGATAAAGGTAGAGGGATAATTATGCATGCTTGATCAAAGAAGGCAATTTACGACAAGGAGGATGTGGTAATATTATACACACTTTGAATGAAAGGAGGTATGCTAGCACTCAAGAACAAATAAAGAGGAGACACACGTATGCATGCTTGTTTTTCGAAATTATTCCAAGTAGAGATCAATGGTCAAGGAAACTTGAAATAGCAATAGGCATGCTTGTTCATGAATGACAAGTATATAATCAAGAAATAAAATGAGGGTCAAGACAAATGAGCAAGCTTGGTTCAACAATTTATTCCAAGAAGAAGGCAAGTAACAAATAAGCATGGAATACCAAGTAGACATGTAATCGAATTGGAAACCTCGAGTACTATGAGGTTCCGGTACCGAGCCATTAAACCTACGCTCTGATACCACCTTCTGTCGCGCCCCCAAACCGGGCCTATGCGACAGTCCCACGTGCGGACAATGCACGCTAAGGGTTTTGAACAATTTAAAATGCTTTGATAATAATGAAGTAGAAATAGTTATGAAATTATTCGAGTTCAACATAGATGATGAATTAAAATGACGGAAGCAATTTGAGTGGGATAATTTAATAAGCTTTAAATATGCTTCATTGAATTTGAAGTGAATGTATCTTGACATGAATAATAGTTGAAGCATAACGAGATTAAAATGAATTATTCATTAACACGCGCAGAGAACAAATAAGACATGTATATGCTCAAAAGGGGGAAAATCAACTAGGTTCAAATAATGACCTCCACGCGGGTCTTACGCCAAGTACAACTTGGAACAATAATTATAAGTTTTCAAGGAAAGAAACTAATTGGGTCTATGTATGAAGACATAGCCCGTAGCTCATGTACCGGAAAATAACAAGGACCCCGAATAGCATGCTAGATAGTATTCATTTGATAGGGAATCCAAACAACAAGAGAGATAAAGGAAAATCATTCGACTCGACTCAATCAATGCTTGTAGGGTATTTCAAATGAGACATGCCTCAAAGTAATATTTAAAAACATCAACATATAACAAAGTATTGGAACAACTTTACGTTTTCAATAAGACCACACAACTATCTTCACGACCATCCCCTTTGCCACAACACCACCGCCACCTCGTCACATGTTACCTGCATGTGGGGAAAAAGACACACAGGGGTTGAGTACTCCGCGTACCCAGTGTTCACGGTGTCACGAAAACAGAATACATATATATTATGGAAACGAACCGTATCACACATGCATATCACAAGGGTTTTATTGAAAAGGACTTGTGAATGCACAAAACATTTTACCTCACAAGGGCATGCCCACTCATTTTATGGCACCAGCACAATCATCATTCCAACAATCACATCACCACAATTTCATCATATCATCATATAATTCTCATAAGGATAAGATGGGAGTGGCCGCTCGCCATCCACCCGGTAAAGGAATCAGAGTCCTTACCAACCGGTAGTCTTATTACTATCCGGGCTAATGCATTATACTTACAGTACCACGGGGGTAGCTAATCCCCGATCCAGCACATCTCCAATTTCAATCATATTCACCACTAACACCAACACCATCAATTATCAATTGCAAAGGTGCCAAAAACAGTTATACGGTGCTCCATAGTTTAAAACAAAATCACTTTTATTTTATTTGAAAACATTTGCGAAAAACCCATTTGTAGGATAAAGTAGTGCCCACCTTAATTTTGAAGGAGTGTTCGGTTCACTTGATTCTCCTAGGTGATGCGTCCTTCTCGACAATTAAAGTACCTAATTAAGGTTTTAAAATAAATTACTACAATGTCTTCAACTCAAATTATTATCCAAATTATTTAATCAAATTAATTCAATTAATTACTCCATTACAAATTATGCAATTCAAATTATTATCAAATAAGATTATGAAATTATAGGTTCTATTTATTAGATAAACATTAACTACTTAATTAACTTTTTAGTCTAGTGAATAAGTTCATTCTAAGTTACTATGTTAATTATTAATTAATGAAAATAATTAGTGATATAATTAACACCTTGTTATTAATCTAATTAGATTATCTTTAGTTACCTAGGTGAACCAATAATGGATTTAGGCCTCAGAAATTTCTAGTAAAATCCAAAAAATTAGCCCAAATTATTCTATGTCCCAAATGTGAGTTTTGCCAAATTAACTAGTCCAATTTCAAAGTGACAACAAAAATATTCTAGGCGTCTAATAAGGTTGATTTTAAATTTACAAAAACAAGATTTTAATGTGCACATGCTCAAAGTGACGGTTCGTTAAAACGAATTCTCATTTGAAAAAAAAGAGAAGTTCAGCATTAAGATATTTCTAATTACTTTCAGCATTTTACAGATTTTAACAACCAACTTCACGAATTTATATTAATTAATGTTCTAGGTGAAATGACTTGATATTGAGTACTATTTAATATGTAAAGAGTGCATATTATGAAAATTAGATTTTTATAAAGTCCAGAAATATGTTTTTAAGGTCGTGCAATTTAAGCTGCCAAAATCTGCGACACATTATTCAAATGCTTCAAACTCGAGTTTTATAACTTCGATTCGAGTGATTCTAAATTCCACAGATTCCTAAGTCAATCTAGCTTATACAGTTCAAAAATCAACCCAATCCAAACATCAGAGAAACAGCCGTACATATTTTAATCTCTGTCCAAAACAGGGCATATTCCCAAATTTCATCAACACATGATTTCTTAACATACATGCCTTTATTTCATCCCCAAGCCTTATATATGTCATTTTCAGCTTCATCTAAGTTTGAATATCAACTCTAAGCATGAAAGGTCACGTTTTCCAAACTTGATCAAACATGCAATCATATATATATGCTCTATGCTCATCAATATGCAATATATATTAAGCTTAGGCCTAGGCATTCTATTCTCAACTATTTCCCCAAAATATTTATTTGTGACTTCTTGATCCTACATGCAATCACATATTCATAACAAGAGAGTCATAGGGATTGTAGAAATTGTCTACTTGAAGGGAGAAATTCACAGCAATAGTTCTTTCGAGTTTTCGAGTTGTTTTCGATGTCGTCTAGCTTAGATCTTTGCGTATTCGAGCTCCTCTCTTCGTGGGGATCACGTTTCTCCTACTTGAAGCTTGATTCCACTTTGTGCTTGGGATCAATGTGCTCCGATCATAGGGCTTCTTACGTCATTGCGTAGAGGAGGTTGAGGAGGTAAGCTTTTTGTATAAATGGTGGCTCTTTGAGTTGGAGAGAGAGGGTTTCTTGAAGGTTTAAGGGGCTGTTTTTTGTGGTGTTTTAATGGAGTCTAGAGAGAGAAATGGTGCACGAAAAATTGGAGAAGATGAGAGAAAATAATGAAATGAATTTTTTTAGGAAATAGAATAAAATGAATTTTTGCATAAATGGGGAGAGGGTGTGTCGATTTTGATGGGGAGAAATAAGGGTGGAGCGTGGAAATTAATTTGCATGGTTTGATGGGATTTTTTTAATGATAACACTTCTACTTTCCATATATGCCCTCAAATGATTCAAATTCCCTTTATAACCAATTGCCCTTGTAGGTAATTTGAGAAAACTAGGTGCTAGAAAATTATGACACTACATATTTGTTGAAATAAAAATAAAACATGATCTCGAATTAAATTATTTCACTATGGTCTTGCATCCGATAATTTAATAATTGATACAACAATTTTTCATTCCTCGAACTCTCACCTTAGAATTTCGAATCGGCTCAATCGGACGTCGTATGAATATTTGGACATAAAATAGTAATATGGGTCTTCCCATCTTTAATTAATTTCTTCTTCATAAAATAAAAATAATATGGCTAATAAATTATTGAGTTGGAAATTAATTATTCCAACAACTCGATCACAACATTAATTGGCTCGTGATTAAAACCGATCATTCTTTCGTATAATATATGTGTGTCGAAAATATTGGGCATCACATTTAATGGAATTAGATTCCGGAATTTTCCTCAGAGGTAATATCGATATAATATAAATATTCACCGGACTAAAATTCTCATCTCGATCATTATTTCAATAATTATGAATTAAATATAAAAATATACATGGGTTTGCTAATTTAATTAGTTGGGCTATTTTATTTATTCTCATGTGGGCTTCTATTTATTTGGCCCAACATCCCTTTAATTAAATAAATCACCTTAGCCCATTAATCTAATTTAAATAAAAGCTGGGCTTAAATAATTTAATTTGGCCCAATCGCGTCGCTGCGGTGGAAATAAATATTTTCGAGTTAATAAATTTTTCAATCACACGTGATTTATTTATTGCATTTCACTATTTTTTTTCTTGCGGCTATAATTCGAATGTCGTAGAGATGTCGCTTGATAATATTAATAATGATAAAGGTTATAGCGACATGTTTATCGAATTTTATTTAATAGAGGGATCGGAAAATACGGGGCGTTACACCCGAGCTATGCTGAAAACTGCCAAATGCTGAAAATTATGTTCTGGCTCGGCCAGTCCTATTTGGCTCGGCCGGTCGATGTCTCTGTCCAGCATGGCTCGGCCGGTCGAGGTCTCTGTCCAGCATGGCTTGGCCGGGCGAGGTCTCTGAACTCCAAATTTCATCCCTCTGCTCCGCTTGGGCGAGCCTATCCTCCTTTGTATCCAAGCTCGGGCAATTTGCCTCCAAAACTCACCAAAAAGTGCTGTTTTATGCTCAAAACACAACCTACAACATTCAAAACACAAAAACACGAAAACAAGACAAAAGAGCAACAAAAACATAATATATGAGAGTAAAATGTCCACAATCATGCACACTCACACATCGAAGAATAAGTCATTTTATTCACATCTCAATAGGCAGTATGCTCGTGTTGCTGGATTTGATACTCGTATGTCAACTAGTTCTAAGGTTGATGATATATTTATTTGGAAGTATGTTTGTGTAGTAGGGAAAGTGATAGGTTTACTACTTCAAGACATATGGATTCGAAACAGAAAATAAGGAAACATGACTCTATGAGTGTGGTTGTACTGCTAGAATTACAACAAAAAAGCAAATAGACAACGCGAAAATCGCGTAGTCTATTCAAAGTTTTTGCGTTAGTCTATTTGGAAACGCTAATAGACAACGCGGAGCTCCGCGTCGTCTATATGTGAATATATAGACGACGCTGAGCTCTGCGTTCTATTCACATATAGACGACGTGGAGCTCCGCGTTGTCTATTATTTTTTTTAAAATAAAAAATATTGTAATTCCTGTAAATTTAAATTTTGTAAATCCTGTAAATCTGGTAAATAATTTATGAAATTTAATTACAATGCACAAATTTTAACAATATAAAATTACATTTAAATAATTTTCAAAATTACATATGTTTGGTTGTAGTATGAAAACTAAGTAGAAATACAAAGTATATAATCTATGTACAAATTAATCTAAGTACAAAGTAATATTACAATAAGTTTTCATTCCATTTGCCTCAAACTGATCAAGCATATATGTGGTCCTATAGAAAATACAAGTCAATTTCATCATTAGAAGAGATAAAAAACACATTTTGACATAACGATAAATAACGATAAAATGATTAATCAAGCAGACCAACATACCTCACTTCATAGAAGTTTGAACAATGTCAAACCATTCTAAACGAACTTCATTGATTTCACGTGTATGATACATTTCTTCATTACACTATTAAAAATAGAAGCACAAACAAGATATGCAATGAAAATGCAAAAAGGACCTGAGAGCTACCTTGTAACAGCTAACAAGTGATAAGAAGCAATCCAAAAGTGAGCTTAAGCAATCCAAAACAAAGCTGGATATGCGTTGCCCTCTACTTTTCTCCACTATATAAAAAAAAAACATTTATCATAATTTTAATTTTAGCAAAAGAATAATTGTCAAGTTTCACTTTCTACTAGAGTTGAATCAAAGAATTAAAGATAAAAATCTAAAATATACAAATAAGGAAAGGAACAGAATCATCTTTCACCATCTTCATTCTTGTCATTTAAAATCGAATTGCATTTGATTTTTAATATGAAGTTGATGAAGTATGATGAGATCCTTTCTTTTGTAAATGGGATTTTTAATTCGGCCGCATAAATTTTCACGGAAGTGGACAGGATTTGAAGTGAAGAAAAAGGACTAAAGTACTTTAATTTATAGAAGACAACCCACATGTGCAAGATGCAATAATGGAAAGGAAAAAAAACAAGCATAATAATAATAATAATAATAATAATAATATTAATAATAATAATAATAATAATAATAATAATAATAATAATAAGCATGCAAAATAGATTAAGGCTAATGGGATAAACAGTTATTCGTCACAACTATTTTCCAAAATGACACTATATATTGTTGATCTGTGTCAGTAGGGGAAAATTCATTACAAAATGTGGAATTTTGGGACACCAAAACAAAACAGTCTCTCAAATAAACCCCACATTTCCAGGTTGCTGTCTTTCTTGTCTGTGATTTTCATTCTTGTCCCACCTTTTATTTTCTTCTTCCATTCCATTATTTGATTTTGGGAATATTTAAAATACTTAAATAAATTTATATAAAATAAACACAACATCTTTACAACAATTCCCTCACCACAAGCATCAATTCATTATATATAACAAAACAGTTGTTTATTTATAATGAGATTAAATCCTTTGGTTTTTGTTCCTACTTCTTTTAGAATTAGGTATTTTATAGTTTAAGGAATTTAATAATTGTGTGAAGTTGGAGTTGTAGCAGTGAGTACCTATGGCTATATGGAATGTGCAAGTGGTAGAGACAGCTTTGGTCCAAATGTAGATGAAGATATGGCGGTGGCATTGCTCTCTTTGTAAGATGACTCTGCCTTTTTCTGCAACCAACTTCAAGATTTGATGTCAGACAGATTCAGCTGCAAGTCATCAAAAACAGAGCACTACTACAGTATATCCCATATGAACATAACAGCTCGAGAAGAAGTTCCCACTCAACTGATTTTGACTAACAACAAGGCAGCAGTACTGCTGCATCAATCTGGAAACACCTCGTCAATGGGTGCAAAAACATCTGCAAAAAAGGATGGGTTCAATTAATGGTTAAAATTGCACATGAGTTTGAGTCTAGAGAAACGAACAACTTCAAGAGACGTTCAATTTTTCTAGTTGTGTGTATATTAGCAGGAAACACGTTCAATCACTCATCTTAAAAATAAATTTAAACTCTATAATACACAAGGAAAAAAAAAAGGAAACCACAAATCTTCAATTATTCAAACAAAAAGAAAATGGGAGAACGAGATAAACTGGGCGATTGACGACGAGCAATTGAAAAAAAAATGGAAAAAGCACATCTCTGAACTCGATTGTGCAAAATTAGATCGAACAGACTTCAGCACACTCACAAATCAAAGAAAACTGCTAAACAACTAATCAGAAAGCGGCAAATTACCAAATCAAAAAGCGGCAAATTATTTGGTATTCCAAGGCAGCGGCGGTGTGTGCAGAGTCGATGTGGGGCTGGTTTTGTGCGAGCGGCGGCGGTGTGTGCAGAGCCGCGTGGGGCTGGTTTTGTGCGAGCGGCGGCGTGTCTGGTTAGGGATATAACAGCATCGACGATGGCGCACACCGGCAGGGATGAAGGCACGGTCGACACAATCGATGGAAGGAGCAGTCCGGCCGACAGGGTTGAAGGCGCAGTCCGACGGTGACGAAGGCAAAATCGCAGCGATAGACGTTAAGTGTATAATATAAAGGCGCGCCCTAATTTTCTATCGATATATATGTTTGAGTGAATTAACAGAGACTACACATCAGTTCGCGTCGTCTTTATGGGAATAGACGACGCGGCCTGTTCACGTCTCCGACGACGCTAACTGATGTGTTGTCTATAGCTATGCGTTTAAACAGGTAAAAACAGAGACGATGCGGTGAAACGCGTCGTCTATATGGACATAGACGATGCAAACAGGCCGCGTCGTCTATTCCCATATAGACGACGCATTTCCCCGCGTTGTCTATTAGCGCTCACAAAATAGACTAAGCGATTGTGTTTCCGTGTTGTCTATTAGGAAATAGACAACAGGAATGAAAATTCGCGTTGTCTATATTTCGTAGTCTATTAGCTTATTTCTTGTAGTCTTGAAATATGAATACCTTGTTGGTTATGTTATTCATTCATTTATTGAGGAGCATAATCACCCATTGATTGAAGATCAGTTCAAGCATTTTATGAAGCTTAATCGGAAGATTGATTTTGTTCATCAGAAGTTCATTTTGGATTGTGCCAGAACTAATATTGGACCTACTAAGTCACATAAGTTGTTGATGTAGTTTCTAGGTTGTTATGATGGTGTTGGTTGTTCTACTTTAGATGTTAGGAATTATTCTCGGGATATGAATGTTTTTGTTGATGGTGCTGATGCCCAAATGCTGCTTGACAGGCGTGTCGAGGCATTTAAAAATAAACCTGCTAAAATATAAACTTGTAGAGCGGTGAGCAGGGTTGAATACACAGAGAAACGGTGTTAAATCGATTTCCAAGATACTAAGTGAAAGCAATTAAATAGGGGTTTTGATTTTGATGAGGAAAATAAAATAAAGATGAAATTCACTTGTGTATAAATATAGTTGAAGAATATTTCACAGAAATCAGAGAAGAGTAGATCATTGATTAATCTAAAGATATACAAGAATTTTGTGAATAAATCGATTTACAACTCAGCGTATATAAATCGAAACTAATTATCAATCTTACCCAGTGATCGCTAGAATTATTTAACTGCGACTTAGCAAAGCTAATAATACAGCGGCAAAGTTAAAATTATCGATCCCTCAGGGAAAGAAGTAACGAATAATCTTGAAGTACTAAATCAGGCGTTCTTGAAAGTATTGATTAGGAATTTCAGATGAAAAGGTTTTGGTAATCTCAATCTTTGCAAACGAAAATTTAACAGAAAAATTAAATAGCTGTTGGAGTTAAATAAGAGAAATACAGATCCTAGGGATATCTACCTATCAAGTATGACATGGATGAATGAATTGATTATTTCCCAATTTTAATTCCTCTTCGTAGTGAAACATCAGAAAATTATTACAAACTTCTTTGTCTGACAATTCGTAAAGTAGGTTAGTCAATTACCTATCTCCGTTCGGTCTCAAGATAAATTAACTAACTCCAAAAAGATCTACAGATTTATTCCTACAATTAATCTCCTTCAGTTACGACAAGAAATCAGATTATATTGTGAAAATCTCTTTCGATTGAAAACTATCACAGTTACGTCTCTAGAATTCAACCAGTAATCCTAAGTTGTGGCCAACATACTTAAAGATTAAGAATAAAACCAGATTTCACAAACTATGAAGGGAAAGGGAAAATAATTCAATTAATCATAACATGCATACATTGATAGTTCGAAACCCTAGAATCTGAGAAGGGATTTAGCCACACATATTCAGATTAATACTCATCATAGAAAAATACAACCTGAATTGCATAAAAACTGGAATCCAGAAATCTTCTCGTAGAAACTTGTCTTCAAACATAAAAATTCTTCAACTCTAATATTCTCTCTCTAAAAACATATATGCACACTGAAAAATGAATTATACATGAGTATTTATAATAATGAAAGATGTATCTAGCATTATCTAGGATTAGATATGCATCTATCTCCAAATCAGATAAGAAACAGGATTCCCGCATGCGCGTCGACCGCTTCTGATCCTCGTCGATCGCGTTTCCATTTTCTGCCTCGTCGATCGCGTCTGAACAGCATCGGTCGACAAGGTCATCTTTGCTTCGTCGACCGCTTGGAAATGACATGCTTCGTCGATCGACTAAGGGTCCTCGTCGATCGACGAGGTTTCGAACACTGGACCTGATTCTTCTGTTTTTTCGACTAGAAACCTGCACGATTCATCAAACACGGCATTCCAAGTACAAAAACTAACTCATGCACAAAAAGGACACAAAAACAATCAAAATCATCACACAAACAGTCAAAGAACAATAAGATAAGTTGGTGAAAATCCTAACTTATCAATTCCCCCAAACTTAAACCATTGATCGTCCTCGATCAATTTACAGAAAAAAATTATAATCAAATGCAGATACGAGTGTGCAATGCCTCACAAGCCTATTTCGCAATCCAAGTTTCACTCATTCACAAAAATCATGCAATCCAAACAAATTCTCATTGGTAAACTATTAAGGAGAAACCTCACCGGGCAGTGTTTGCACTCATCGCTCAATCAAGCAAAAAGGGTTTTGAAATTTCACACAATCAAAGTTTTAGCTTATTTCACCATAGGTTTGACAAATTTCTCATCTCTCCACTGCTTGTTAGTGTGGTTTTTCAGGGAATTAGAAAGGTCTTATTTTGGTTGAAATGTGGCTTACCTAATAGGTAGGATATTTTTGGCTAAGTGACTCAAAATATCTCCATAAACACCAAGTCTTCAGCATATCATGCCCACATAAAACAATTTTCACTCAATCTTGTTCTTTTTCCCTCTTCTTTTCAACATTCTCGGGGTTCCTAAGAGCTTACTCTCAATTATGAACAACATAAACAAATTTCTTTCTCTTTCATCAATGTTCCTTTTTCTTTTTCTAACTTCATGGAAAACCCCCTTTTTCTTTCTTTTCGCTCATGGCCTCACATGGCCTCTCAACACATTCCCAAACAATTCACATCATCCAAAAAAAAATCTCAATCATCAAATTCATCAACCCTTCTAATCAAAGAAAAAAAATTCATTCTAGGCTCAAAGGGGCTACAAGTGAAGATTTTAAGGTTAGTGTATGGGAGATGGGCTACGAAAGAACATGCCTAAAATCATTTTCACCCTATAACCACACTTAATGCAACCTCAAGAGAGAAATTCGTCAAATTCTAGGAAATAAATCTAACAACTTTGTCACTCATCAAACGAAAGAAAATGGCACAAATCCTCACAAGGTAGAAATTTTGTTGCTCCTCAATAATTATCCAATTTTGAACAGTTATCATGCAAGAATTTAAGTTTCAAAGATCAACATATCAAGCAAAACAGCTCCTATCATCGGCTACTCTATCACACAGATCATCATTCTTAATCAGCAAATATCTCGATTATCAATCAACAATTCTAGCTTAAGCGAAAACAGTTAAGTAGTCATAACACCATCATAATCAAAAAGTTTCGACTGCCCTATGTTCAAAAGCTCCTAAACAATGCTAAGACTATTTACTTAGAACAAGTACCACAAATCAAGAGTTCAAAAATACTGATTTTAAATAAAAAGCCTTGCAGAGAGCAATTGTTCACACTGAAGCAAAAGAACAAGGATGGTGATGGTTCAGAAAAACAAAAACATCAAAAACACTGAAAAATCAACAAAAACAGAAAAAAATGAAAGCAAGTAAAAATTGAAAACAAACAAACGTTTCCCTTTTCCTATCATCATCCCCCCAAACTTATTCACTCGAAAGAGTGGAAAAGTTTGAAAGTCAGATAAGGAAAAAAAGAAACGATACCTCATTCCTCCTCATCGGAAGGATCATCCATCTGAACATCAGATGATGCCCACACTGGCAGTCGGCGGCGGGGTTCCTGTCGAATGATCGGCGGGGGCTGAGAACTGGACTGAGGCTGCGTGTAGAGGAGCAGCTGCTGCATCTAAACATCGAGGGTATCCAACCTCGTGTTCACATTCCGCTGGAAGTTTGCCTGCAAAGCAGCCTGCTGCTGCATGTACTGGTAGATCGTCGCCAGATCCACCCCGAAAGATGAAGACTCTCCCGCAAAGTGGTGCGGCGGCTGTCCACCAGTCTGATCAGGGATGTGCTGTCCTCCCTCGTCATCCTCGTTCTCGTCCTCCTCATCAGCTTCTGGGGGCGGCTGTGGCTCTCTCTGGTCCGGCTGGGTCTGTGGTCGGTGTCGAAGTCTGGAGGTGCCTTGACCTCCTTGTGCACCGGTCATCAACCTCATGTGGGCGGGGGTGCTCATCAACCAATTATCACGGAAGTGATAATCGGTGACGAGTGTGAGGTGCCAGTTCGGCAGTGGAAATCGGTCTCCATTGAACATCCGCAGGGACCAACCTCTCTCCCGCGGCGAAATCATCATCATCCTCACCAAAGACCCCATGCCAAGACCTCGGTTGTCATCGTCGAGCTCCTCAAATTGTGACAAGTCAATCCCCAAAAATTCTGCAATCGGGGTGATCAATCCCCCGCTCTAAATGTTGCCTTTCTTGGCCTTGATTTGCTTCGTCCAATGGTCCATGACAAACGCTCCCAGGCTGAACTTTCCCTCTGTCAACATGCAGTAGAGGGCGTAGAGTTCTCCAATTCTAACCTTGCCACTCGCATGCCTGCCAGAAATCGACACCCCCATACATCTCTGGATGTATCTAAAAATAGGGTTATCGATGGAAGAAGCCTTCAGATTCCCTGTATCGAACACTCTCAAGTTGTCGCTGGCTTCTGCAGCGATTTGGGACCAGAAGCGAGCACTGTCGAAGCTTGGAGGAGGAATGCCATCTCCTCCTTCGTAGACTCCCCAAATTTTCTCGAGCTGGTTCCTTGGGAGCTCGTGGTACTTGTTCAACAGCTAAAATCCAATCGTGGTAGGCTCTGGCCTTGGCTCAACCTCAAAGATTCGGAGTGATGCAAAGAACTCCAAGACCAATGCCGGGTAAGTTGGCCAACGGCCAGTCACCCATCCACCCCAGCCAATCCTCTCCACAAGGTTCTCAACGTCATCACGAATACCCAGCCGGTGCATTGTATCTGGGCAGTGGTAGAGTGTCTGCCGGATTGCGAATTCTTCCCCCATAAACTTTTGGTAACGCCTCTGAAGAGACCGGTGGTTGAATGTTGGTTGGAAGTCCATTGTCAATCTGCAAGGGTAGTGAAAGAGTTTGTCAAAATTCATCACCATTCTTCACAAAATCCCAATGCAAACATATCCAATTTGAGCAAAATTCCAAAGAAATCGATGTGCCCATGCAAAATTGGTTCGACATTCATTCAATTCACTCTCAATTCTATCCTATTATCATCACGTTTGACAGAATTTGGTCCAGAAATAATAAAGCTAGAATATCACCCAAACAAGAAAAATTCCCCCCAAACATTCATATGAACAATTTCAATGAAACTCAAGCACAAATCAATCACGAGCAAGTATATTGATGAAAACCACAAACCATATCGAGTAATCACCACGAATAGCAACGAAATCGACAAAATTAAAAAAAAATGAAACAAGGGCTCCAAACTCAAATTTTGTGCAAAACATACTCAAATCATTCAAATCATGTGAAATAATCAAAAAGGAGAGTGTTAGGATACATACCGTGGTTGATTTCGACGATTTTGGAGAGAAAAAATTCGAAGTTGGGGTTGGGAGAGAAAAGTCGTGTGTGTGTTTGTGTTTGTGAGGAAGAAAATGAGGTGAGGGGGTTTAAAAACCCGTCTCTGTTCGCGGCTCAGAATCGACCTCGTCGTCGACGAGGGGTCTTCGTCGATCGATGAAGCCCATTTTTATCTCGTCGATCGATGAGAATTGGCTTTGGTCGACGAGGAAGTTTTCCTTCGTCGATCAACGAGAAATGGCTACGGTCGACGAGGAAGTTTTTCTTCGTCGATCGATGCCAATTTCTGACGATCACGTGGCCCGACTGGACTCGACACAATTTTTAAAAAAAACGAAACTGAACTGACTCAAAAATAAAAGAAATAAACAGGAACTGTTGGGTTACCTCCCAACCAGTGCTTGGTTTATTGTCACTAGCTCGACAATACCTGACTTTAAGGGCGGTTCAAGTAGTACTTCTCCACTGCTCCAATCTGAAGAGGGGTGTAGTACGGTTTCAGGTTTTGCCCGTTCACTCTGAAGCTCTTTCCATCTTGTCCGGCTAACTCAACTACACCGTTTATGAATTGGCTGATTACGGTGTATGGTCCGAACCACTTTGATTGAATCTTTCCGGGCATGAATCGAAGACGGGATTTGAAGAGGAGAACCTTATCACCTGAAGTGAAGACATGCGAGCGGATCTTTTTATCAGTGGAATCTCTTCACTCGATTCTAAAAGATGACGTTGTTCTCATAGGCTTCGTCCCGAAAGTCTTCTAATCCATTCAGTGCCATGGCGCGGTCTTCTGCTGCTGTTTTCCAATCCAAATTCAATTCTTTCACCACCCTCCAAGCTTTGTGCTCCATCTCAACAGGAAGGTGACATGACTTTCCGAAGATCAGCTGATACGGTGAAGTCCCAATCGGTGTTTTGTAGGCGGTGCGGTATGCCCAAAGTGCATCATCGAGGACTGCCGCCCAATCCTTTCTCTGCTTGACCGTCTTCTCCAATATCTGCTTGATTTCTCGGTTGGATAATTCCGTCAACCCGTTCCCTTGAGGGTGATATGGGGTGGTGACACGGTGCTTTACTCCGTATCTGACAACTAGAGACGAGAGCCATCTATTGCAGATGTGTGATCCCCCATCGCTGATCAGGGCTCTCGGTGTTTTGAATCTTGTCATCAGCTTTTTCAGGAACTTGATGACGACTTTGGAGTCGTTGGTGGCTGTCGGAATGGCTTCGACCCACCGCGATACATAGTCGACTGCCAACAAGATGTATGTGAATCCTTGCGATTTCGGGAAGGGTCCCATGAAATCGATCCCCTAAATGTCAAATATCTCCACTTCAATCACCGGTGTCTGTGGCATCTCATTCTTTCGCGAGATGTTGCCGGTCCTCTGGCAGCGATCATAGTCTGTTATCCATCTGCGACAGATTTCGTAGATGGAAGGCCAATAGAATCCGCTTGCAAGGATTTTGAAGGCAGTCCGGTTGGCTGAATGGTGTCCACCGATTGGAGATGAGTGGCATGCCTCGAAGATTTTGTGCCATTCGGACTGGGCACACAACGGCGAATGACGCCGTCAGCACATCTGCGCCACAGGTACGGATCCTCCCAATAGTAAAATCTGACATCGTGCAGAAACTTCTTCTTTGCATAAGGGGAGCAATCCAGGGGAAGTACACCGCTGGCCAAGAAGTTGGCGAAATCTGCGAACCACGGAGTCTTGGATTCATACAGTTCCTTCATGTCCCTCAAGGCATAGACCTGCTCGTCGGGGAATGTCTCTCGGATTGTCAATTTCTGATCATCCCCCTTGACTGGCTCGAGTCTTGACAAATGATAGATGATGATGTTCTCGCTTCCCTTTCTGTCCTTGATCTCCAAGTTGAACTCTTGCAACAATAGAATCCACCGAATCAGTCTGGGCTTGGCATCTTGTTTTGCAAACAAGTACTTGATTGCTGCATGTTCGGTGTAGATAATTGTTTTTGAGCCTATCAGATAAGGCCGAAACTTTGTCGAACGCATACACCACTGCAAGCATCTCTTTTTCTGTCGTGGTGTAGTTGCACTGAGCTGGATTCATACTTTTACTGGCATATTGGATCACATGGAAGAGTCTTCCTTTTATTTGGCCTAGAGCTGCTCCAACAGCGTAGTCGCTGGCGTCGCACATCAATGTGAAAGGCTCATCCCAATCCGGTGCAGTCAGAACTAGTGCGGTTACCAGCGCTTGTTTTAACTTCTCAAATGCTTGATGGCAGTCTTCATCGAAAATGAAGGACACATCCTTCTCCAGCAAGTTACACAAGGGTCGGGATACCTTTGAGAAGTCTTTGATGAACCTCCTATAGAATCTTGCGTGGCCTAGGAAACTTCGGACGGCTTTGACGTTTGTTGGTGGTGGCATCTTCTCAATAGCTATCACCTTGGCTTGATCGACCTCCAATCCTTCGGTTGACACTTGATGTCCCAACACGATTCCTTCTCTCACCATGAAGTGGCACTTCTCCCAATTGAGGCATAGATTTGTTTTGACACATCTCTCAAGCACAGTAGCCAAATTCTGCAAACAAACATCGAATGAGCTACCAAAAACTGAGAAATCATCCATGAATACCTCCATGATTTTCTCGATGAGGTCGTGGAAGATTGCCGTCATGCATCGCTGGAATGTGGCCGGTGTATTGCATAATCCAAAGGGCATCCGTCGGTAGGCGAATACTCCATAAGGACAGGTGAATGCCATCTTGTGTTGATCTTCCGGCGCCACAGCTATCTGATTGTACCCTGAGTAACCATCAAGAAAGCAGTAAAAAGGATAACCAGATAATCTATCTAGCATTTGATCAATGAATGGGAGAGGGTAATGATCCTTGCACGTGGCGGAGTTTAAGGGTCGGTAGTCAATGCAAACTCGCCATCCCGTGATCGGTCTTTGTGCTACTTCCTCTCCATCATCGTTCTTCACAATTTGCATTCTTCCTTTCTTGGCTACTACTTGTGTCGGGCTTACCCACTTGCTGTCGGAAATCAGGTAGATCATGCCATGGTCAAGGAGTTTGAGAACCTCCTTCTTGACAGCTTCTTGCATGATGGGGTTCAGACGTCGTTGTGCTTGTCTCTTTGGTTTCGCATCCTCTTCAAGGATGATCTTGTGCATGCACAGCGAAGGACTGATTCCTTTGATGTCTCCAAAGGTCCATCCAATGGCGGACTTGTATGTTCCCAAAACTCGGAGCAGCTTGTCAAGTTCCCCCTGTGAAAGATAAGCAGAAACGATAACGGGGTAAGTGTTGTCTGAGCCTAGGAATGCGTACCTGAGATGTGATGGGAGTGTCTTGAGCTCCAGAATTGGTGGATTGGAGCTGGAGATCGGCTGTCCTGGTTTTCCGTCGACCGACGAGGGGTCTTCGTCGATCGACGAAGATGCGGTCTTCTCATCGATCAACGAGACTGTAGACTCGATCGACGAGAGTTTTCTGAAGTGGCTCGGCAGCGACTCTGTTTTGCATTCTTTCTCTTGGGTAATTTCCTCGAGCACATCTAGTTCCATGACCAGATTCAGGATCTCCTCAGTGGCTTCATCCAGATTTTCAGAAGAGGAGAGGGAATGTTGCAAAAAATTTTCTAGAAAATCCGCCTCACTTTTCAGACAAGTGAAGGGGGAAGACATTACTGGGCTGAAGCAGTTGATCATGTGGCATTCTTCTGCATAACTTCCATCGTCGTGCTTCTGCATTGCCTTGTAGATTGAGAATGTGACGGACTCATTGTTCACTCGGAACGTCAGCTTGTCGTCTCGGATGTCGATCAATGCCCCTCCGGTTTTCAGAAATGGTCTTCCAAGGATTAGAGGAATATTCCGATCCTCCTCCATGTCAAGTACCACCAAGTTGGCTGGGATTATGAAATCCTTTACCTTCACCAGCACATCTTCAACAATGCCCTTTGGATAGGAGACTGATCGATCAGCCATCTGCAGTGAGATCGTCGTGGGTTTGATGCTGTCGATCTTTAGCCGCTTGAAGATTGAAAGCGGCATCAGATTGATTGATGCCCCCGAGTCACAAAGAACTTTTCCGAAGGTCTCGCCTCCGATGATGCAAGAGATTGTGAAAGAACCCGGGTCCTCCCTTTTGATCGGCATCTTCTTTTGGATGATGGCACTGCACTCTTCGAATAGGTTGACCGTCTCATGCTCCAAGAACGGTCTTTTTTGGGAGACCATGTCTTTCAGAAACTTGATGTATCCGGGCATCTCTTGAAGAGCTTCTACCAATGGAATGTTGATATGCACCTTCTTCATTGTCTCCAGAAATCGTGCATATCTTTCGTTCATTTTGGTCTTGGCAAACCGCTGCGGATACGGCAGAGGCGATTTCTTCATTGGTGTTTGAGGAGCAGCCGTCGACCGACGAGGTTCAGGCTCGGTCGACGCCTCTTGTGGGGGCCCGTCGATCAATGAGGATGCTCCGTCGGTCGACGGAGCTTCTTCTTTGGCGGTTTCTGCCTCCTCTTCGGCTTCTTCTTCATCTCGGGGGCCTTTTTCTGCTTGTTCAGGCCCTTCATAGGTCTTGCCCCCTCTCAGAGTGATAGCGTTCACTTGATTCCTCTGATGTTGATTCTTGGGATTGACCTGGGTGTTTCTCGGAAGTTACCCCGGCTTGTGTTTGGTTCCTAAGGCATCGACGATCTGGTTGACTTGATTTTCAATGATCTGCACGTGCTTTTGCACCTGATCGACCTTTGTGTTCACCCCAGATATTTCTTGCTTTAGCTTTGTCATAGTAGCTGTGGAACCTTCCATGAACTTGGCCAAAATCTCCTCGAGATTCGGCTTCTTCTTCTCTACGACTTTCCCGTTCTGTACGGCGAATCCTGGCGGTGGTTGCTCTGCAGCTTGTGGATTTGCATAAGAGAACCCAGGATGATTCCTTGCGTGGTTGTAATTGTAGGGCTGGTTATTCTGTTGATTGTGGTGCTGGCAACCACCTCGATAGTTGTTCTGATAACCATTCCTCTGAACAAAATTCACGTCAGCATTGTTCTCCTCGATAGGCCCCTGCGTTGCTTCAACTGCAACAACCGTTTTTTCTTGCTTCAGGTTAGCAAACTCCTCCCTGAGCCTTTTCAGCTCGGATGCCAAATCTGGTTGCTCGGCAACTTTCTCCACAGCTTTTTCCACCACTTTCTCTACAGCTTTCACAGGCCGAGTTTGGCTTGTGGACCACCGTTGAGTGTTGTTGGCCATCTTCTGGAAGAACTCCATGGCCTTTTTCCCACTTTTCGTCATGATGGTGTCTCCAAGTGTGGTGTCCACCAGTTTGGCCGTTTTGTCATTTAGCCCTTCATAAAATGTTTCAGCTTGTTCTCCAGGCAGAAAACCATGTCCGGGGCAGGCTCTCAGCAGGTCCTTGAATCTGTCCCATGTCTCGCTGAAGCTCTCATCAGGTCTTTGAGCAAACCTGATGATCTCTTTCCATCTTTGCCGAATAACATTCGGAGGGAAGAAGTTCCCTAGAAACTCGTTTCTCAGTTCGGTCCACGTACTTATGCTTCCTTTGTCCAGTGCAGTGAACCATGACTGTGCCTTATCCCTCAGAGAGAATGCGAACAGACGCATTCGGATGGCACTCTTGCTTACTCCTCCAATTTTCACCGTATTGCAGAGCATGATGAACTTGTCCAAATGCGCATAAGGATCCTCGATAGCTCTTCCTCCGAATTGGTTTTGTTGCACCATCTGTACCAATCCGGTCTTCAGTTCAAAGTTGTTGGCATTGATGCCAATCTTGAAATCAGTCTCCTTGAACCGAGGTTTGTACCGGTTCTGCATGGCTTCTTCTTCCTCATCATCAGACTCTTCTGGAGGAGGATCCTGATTGTCTTCCTCTCCATTGTCGGGATTGTCCTCAAACAGCGGGTTATGGCGAAGATCCCTTCCATTCGGATTGTTTCTCTCGAGGTCGTATTTTTGAATCTGCGCCCTCATAGCTTGGACTTCTTGGAGAAGCAAAGCCTGCTCCTCTGCAGTTAGGACTGGCGGAGGCGGTGGTGCGCTATCTTCCATTGTGTGACCACTCGAACTTTCCTGAGCACGCTTGTCCTTTCGGATCTTTCTGCAAGTAGCTTCAATATCCGGGTAATAGTAGAGCGGGTCCTTTCCTTGGGCTCGCGTGCTCATGCACTACCTGTACAGCAAAGGAAGTAGTGAGATATAACTGGAAAATAAAAGCAAACGAACTGAAATTCTGAGAAAGAAATACAAAGTCATCGATCGATGAGACGTATCCGTCGATTGACGGAAGTAAAAGAGCTTCATCGATCTAGGCTAAATAGCATCGGTCGACGAGGAAAACAAAAACGCGTGAAAATTCAGAAAAATACAAAAATTACAGCCTAAAGCAATATTTCAATCACAGATTTAATAGTAAGATTAATTCTATTCTATTCCCCGGCAACGGCGCCAAAATTTGATTGCTAGAATTATTTAACTGCGACTTAGCAAAGCTAATAATACAGCGGCAAGGTTAAAATTATCGATCCCTCGGGGAAAGAAGTAACGAATAATCTTGAAGTACTAAATCAGGCGTTCTTGAAAGTATTGATTAGGAAATTCAGATGAAAGGTTTTGGTAATCTCAATCTTTGCAAACAAAAATTTAACAGAAAAATTAAATAGCTGTTGGAGTTAAATAAGAGAAATACAGATCCTAGGGATATCTACCTATCAAGTATGACATGGATGAATAAATTGATTAATTCCCAATTTTAATTCCTCTTCGTAGTGAAACATCAGAAAATTATTACGAACTTCTTTGTCTGACAATTCGTAAAGTAGGTTAGTCAATTACCTATCTCCGTTCGGTCTCAAGATAAATTAACTAACTCCAAAAAGATCTACAGATTTATTCCTACAATTAATCTCCTTCAGTTACGACAAGAAATCAGATTATATTGTGAAAATCTCTTTCGATTGAAAACTATCACAGTTACGTCTCTAGAATTCAACTAGTAATCCTAAGTTGTGGCCAACATACTTAAAGATTAAGAATAAAACCAGATTTCACAAACTACGAAGGGAAAGGGAAAATAATTCAATTAATCATAACACGCATACATTGATAGTTCGAAACCCTAGAATCTGAGAAGGGATTTAGCCACACATATTCAGATTAATACTCATCATAGAAAAATACAACCTGAATTGCATAAAAACTGGAATCCAGAAATCTTCTCGTAGAAACTTGTCTTCAAACATAAAAATTCTTCAACTCTAATATTCTCTCTCTAAAAACATATACGCACACTGAAAAACGAATTATACATGAGTATTTATAATAATGAAAGATGTATCTAGCATTATCTAGGATTAGATATGCATCTATCTCCAAATCAGATGAGAAACAGGATTCCCGCATGCGCGTCGACCGCTTCTGATCCTCGTCAATCGCGTCTCCATTTTCTGCCTCGTCGATTGCGTCTAAACAGCATCGGTCGATGAGGTCTTCTTCGCTTCGTCGACCACTTGGCAATGACATGCTTCGTCGATCGACTAAGGGTCCTCGTCGATCGATGAGGTTTCGAACACTGGACCTGATTCTTCTATTTTTTCGACTAGAAACCTGCACGATTCATCAAACACGGCATTCCAAGTACAAAAACTAACTCATGCACAAAAAGGTCACAAAAACAATCTAAATCATCACACAAACAGTCAAAGAACAATAACATAAGTTGGTGAAAATCCTAACTTATCACCCAGCATAAGAAATCAAATTAGTTCTCTACTTGTTAAATCTCATAAACAAATACAACATGCGATTACTCGATTTTTGTCTACTTGTGTTAGATAATATACGCCCAGCACGCATTTGAACTAACTAGACAGTACAAAATTTTGGATTAATAGATGTAGCTACGAGCCCAAAAATATTAACCCAAAAAATTCAATGGAATTTAAATACAAGTAGAAAATATTCAATCCTGATAAATAAACATGTAATCTCACTCTCAAAGACTCTGAAATCCGGAAGACTCTTCAACTAGAAAATATTTTTAGCAATCCATGAAAGAGCAAGAAGCTATTTTTAGAGAATGATTGCTATGTGTACAAAAGTTGCCCTCTAAAACTCCCTCCTAATCTATTTAAATGATGCAAAACAAGATCTTCAAGATATGGAAATTGAAACTGCCAATCAAATCATAAATAGGACAGTAAAATGGAGTTTTAAGGCCGATCTTCTCATCTTTATCACGATTTGATTGAATAAAAATGATAGATCCACATTTAAGGTTGTTCCGCGAGAAAAGTGTTGGAATAAGACACGATCAGGTCTTCTGGACAGACTGGAGCAGGAGCAATGCTGGAATACGACTTGGTCAGGTCTTGTGAGGTAACAGCTCTATGACTTTTCTTGAAAAATCCTCAAATCATGCCAAATTATCCAAAAACATATTTAACCTGCTTTTTCACACGTAAAACATAAATCCAATCATAATAGCAAGTGTGAAAGCATTAACCAACAAAAATAAGGCATGATCAAGCATAAAAATCTAACATAATAATGAGTTATCAAATTCCCCCAAACTTAAACCAAGCTTGTCATCAAGCGAACAAGAGTCATGAATTCTCAAGTCAGGTTCTAAACATCAGGAAAATAGAAGACTAAACATAAGAGATATAAAGTTAAACACTGTGATAAGCTAGTTCTACTAAATTAAAAGATCAAACAAAGTTGACAAAGATACTCTCGCCATGGTTCACTCTGATCGCTCAAGTGTATGAAGTGTTTATGGGACAAAAGATCACTCAAGAACCAATGCAAAGATCAGTGTTTACCATAAGCTTGCCAATCATTCACATCTTCACCACTTGTGTTAAAACTAGACTATATGAGATCAAAAGGTCTTTCAATTCGGTTGTAACGGGACTTAAGGTGAAGGTGGGATGATTTTGGAAAATGAATATCAAGGAATGAGATTATGACTGTCTTTATTAGATAAAAGGCAAGCACACGGTCTGAAACATTTTCACATTTTGAGAGAGATTTTTTTCAAAGGGATTGCATTTGATGATTTTATGATTTTCATTCATTTTTTTATCCCTTTCTTGAATTTCCCATCTCTCTCTCTCTCTCTCTCTCTTTTTAATATAAAGAAAGAAAACAGACATAACTCAACCTTGTAGGGGTTCAAATTTTGGAGGCTTAATCAAAGAAAGGATTATAGGCTTCTTTGTGAGGTTAAAAAGCAAAATGAAAAATAAAATAAGGCTCAAACTTGGCTTCTAAGGATACATCTAATGGTGGGGCAAATGTTTGGCCATTTAGTAGGTTATCCTAAATATGCCTTAATCATTTTGAAACAGTCCAGCCTAACAATGTAGCTTCGATACGCAAATCAAGGCAAGTTTAAGAAACAACATGCCTAAATAGGCTCAAAATATTCCTCACAAAAAGAGAGTTTAGTTCGATCTTTGTTTGACTTCATTATCTCCAAATCATCAGCAAAACAAGGAGTTCACAGAAATCTATCATGAAAAAAATCCTACATTCTCCTTAGTTCAATATCCAACAAGAGTCAAAGCAACACTAGTAAGCTATTTAGACAAATAATCCAGAAAAGTAGTTTCGGATCAAACCATCAACAAAAATAGCAACTAAATCCCACTCCCTCCCCCAAACTTAGATCGTGCATTGTCCCCAATGCATTTTAATTAGAAGAAACTACACCAATAAAAAGATAAAAAGAAAGGAAAATTCTCTGATGTAGGCTCCTCCATGATCCGCAGTTGTGGTGGTAGAGTGGGGAGGCTCATTCTGGAGAGCCCCAATTTCAATTCCCACATCCAGACTTGTGGCGTGATCCAATCGTATTTCCGGACTGCTCTTCCAATCGTAGCATGATCAAGTCTTATTTCCACATTGCTCCTCTGAATCATTTTCCTAAAAAACACAATATAAAATTAAAATCACAAAATCAATAACCATTTTAATTTTTTTTATTTTCTTTCTATTATTTTTTAATATAATTTAAAAAACTAAAATAAAATTGGATTGCCTCCCAAGAAGCACCTTTCTTTAACGTCTTTAGCTAGACGTTAGTAGACATCACGTTATGAGATTATCCAAAGTCCATCGTCTCCACCTTAGCAGCAGGAATAATAGCACAAACAAGCTTTGCACGATGGTAAAGATAATCATGGTAAACAAGCTTTTACTGGTAAAGATAATCATGGTAAACCAGTGACTTTTGCTTCTGCATTGTTGAGTAAGGAAGATTCAGATTCCTTTTGTTGGTTGTTTGAAAAGTTTATTTCATGTGTTGGTGTTGCTACTGAGGATGATTATTACTGATCAAGATTTAGGCATGAAGGTAGCTATTGAAAGGGTTTTAGTAGGTACTCGGCATCGGTGGTGTATGGGGCATATTATGCTAAAACTTGCTGATAAGTTTTCTAAGGAACTTCATGCAAATGAAGACTTTGAGGATGACTTGAAATCTTATGTTTGGTCCGATTTAATTGTTCCTGAACAGTTTGAAGAAGGTTGGTATCATATTATGGTGAACTATGGACAAGAAGACGATAAATGGTTCGAGACCATGTTTGAATGTAGGGATTATTAGGTTCCTGCCTTTTCCATGATTTTTCATTTAGCGGTCTTATGAGGACAACATCTATATCTGAGTGTGAGAATCATTTTCACAAGAGTTTTACAAAATTTTGTTCTAACTTGCTTCAGTTTTTTATGAATTTCAAACATGCTACTGATTCTCAAAGGAATTAAAGTGCACATTTGGATTATCATGATAGCTCAGTTGTTCGTAAATTGAAGACTGGACTTTTGATTGAGAAACAAGCTTCTTTGGTTTATACTTTCGAAATGTTTGGTTCTTTTCAGACTGAGTTACTTGCTATTTGCTACCATTGTCGTATTTCTGATAAGAAATCTGTTGGGGATGGATTGTTTTATAAGATTATTGATGAAAAGAAGGATATTTTCTCTGTTGTTTATAATGATGATGATGAGACTTATGTTTGTGACTGCAATATGTTTATTAGGATTGGGTTGCTATGCAGTCACATATGTAATGTTTTTAAGAATGAAGATGTAATGTACATTCTTGATAAATATTTGGTTAATCGTTGGAAGATGACATCCTTGCTCAATTTAGAGTATAAGCTAAAGACTCGTGATTCTTCTAGTTGTGATGTTGATGAAACTAAAATAATGAAGATTAAGATTATGAGAGTTGTTATTAATTGTCTTGGGAGGATTGATGGGGACAAGGAGATGTTGAAAGGATTGTTGTCTGGAATAGAAAAGTTGGATTACAACATCATTAGTTGTGATGATTTTGTTTTGAAGAAGTGATACGTGCTTAAATTGACCTATATTTTGGTGTGTTTGTGTGCTTGTTTTGGTTATTTTACGCCCGTATCATAGGTTTTTCTTCATGATTGGTTGTGTTTTGGTTTGGTTTTCATGTTTTGTGTGTTTCATGTGTGTAGGTTCAGTTTTGAGCATAATCGGGCATTTTCGGTGGAGTTTTGGTGGAAAATTGCACGAAGTTGGAGGTTTTGAGGTGTCGCCCGCCCGAGTTGCTGCAGGACCGGCCGAGCGTCATTTCAGAGAGCTCGATCGGTCGAGCTTGTGCAGGCTCGGCCGAGCTGCATTTCAGAGAGCTCGACCGGCCGAGCGTGGGCAGGCTCGGCCTAGCATGTTTCAGGAGAGGCTCGGTCGAGCCTGTTTTGGACCGGGCAAGCGGCCCTGTTGCTCAACATTTTGGTGGTTTCTGACTTCGACCGGGCGAGCCATTCTTTGATCGGGCGATCCGAGGGTCATTTTTCTTGTCTATAAAAGGGGGAGA
>JAPKLW010000841.1:37778-290106 GCA_026898455.1 Plectranthus barbatus
GTCGCGATTAGCATGTTTCCTTGTGTTACTTTATCCAATCCATGTGCCGGTAGAGTGAATAGGGCAATGATTCACGTTCCTTTTGGAGTGAGCTATAGCCGATAACGTGACTGTTTGAGGTGGTAGTTTCATCAACGGTCGGTTTACCGTGACTGGGGATCGACTAGGGTAGGGTGAGAGTCCATCCTCATAGGAATTAAATTGTGTTTACAACGAATATCGACCTAATGGATTGCATCCAAACTTGATTCAACATCCTCTTTTCTTTAATTGCGTACTCGTTGTCTTGATTTACTATTGATTGGATATTGATTGAGAATATTGTGGTGAAATGATGATGATATGTTATGTTTGGTTAGTTAGATTTACATTGCTTTCTTAGGATTCTAGACAAAACTCAACGACCTAAAATTTACCTAGCTACCAAACTTCACTCGGTACTTTAGTACTCTAATAGGCGAAGCGGAGAAGGAACAGGGTTGACAATTTATTCTTTGACATGCTTTTTAGAGGGTGAACTTCTAGAGGCACGTCAAGAAGAAGATGTTTGAAGGCTTTTATGGTGCAGCGGTTCCTGAAGAAATTGAAGTTTTGCCTCCAGTTGCTGTGAAAACCAAGGGGAGTGGGAGTTGTATTGCTTCGAGGGAGGAGAAAGCTCAGAAAATGTTGGAGAAGCCAATGAGAATGTGTGCTAAATGTAAGAAGTTGACCTATCATGATTCAAGGAATTGTGATAAAGTGAATAAAAATTTAAACAAAGATGCATGATATCATTGTTATAGATGCACTTAGGATGGTCAAAAATGAAATGAGTTTTTAATTTCTCTTTTACAACAGTTTTATTATTATAATGCATCTTATTTCTTGTACAGATGCACGTAGGATTGACAATAATGAATAGTTTAGTAGTATTAGTTTTTTATGTAGGATATTATATTCTTTATAAATGCATTTTTTTTTAATTTTTTGGATTCGATATTGTTATTTTTTAAGTGTATCATTATTATGTTATTATGGGTGTTATTCTTTAGAATTATCAGTATTGAATTATTTTTACAATTAGAAAAAACTTAGGCAACTACATATTATAGGAATTGATAATCAATTTCCTAACATTAAAATGCAAATTTTAGCAGGAACACTGAAGTATTTTCATTCCATAATAACCATATCTATATCAAATTATAGTACTGTTCACATCCTACTTACCATACAACCCTAAGTAGTACCTATTGTTCAAGAAAATTTAAGTAACAATATCCAAAAGCAGTTGTTTTTTAAATCAGATTACATCTTCAAAAGACTTTCCAATTCGGTTTTGCTTTAAGCAGAAACTTTCTTTTAGTTCTCCTTGGACAATTTCTTCATTTGCTCCTTGTGGACGTTGACATCAGACTTCAGCAATGTTGCACAATATTCGGCTCGGAAATACTGCATCATCTTCTTATCATCTTTCTTGAAACCAGGATTCAATCCGTAATTTGTTTCCCATGTAGGTTTCCATGTGCCTTATGGCATAGATGCCGCAGTCCACTTTGTTTGTCTCATTTCTCTGTGCATCTTCAGCCTTTCTATGGAGGTACCTTTTATTCCACGAGACTTGGTATTGAGTTTTTGTCCCAGGAGGTAATTGAAAAAAAAACTCAACCTGTTATCATGTATTAAAAAGTTTTAAGAAAGTCATTATATTTCATGAAGTATGCATTGAGATTTATATATGCACAAATTGACAGTATAATAAGCATGAGTCATGTTGTGTTTCATTATACTGGTCATATCCTACATTTTTAGTGCAATATTATGCATATTATTCGAAACTATTATGCATTACAGGTATCAATCAATATTACTTACCAGAACTATAGGAACATCTCCATATTTGACTGTCAAGTCTTCTTCATCGGCAAAACTTGAATTGTCTATGAGGTTAACGTCCATCTTCCTCAAATTGAAGCAAATGATATAGAAATGGCTTGAATGACAAATAGGGAAGAATACCTGAATACAAAGACAATTAGAATGTATGATATTTTATAACATTCTACTAAGTTCATATTGTATTTATACAAGGTCAGTGTTTCTTAGTGTGGCATCTTTCATGTTGTCCAATTCTTCCTGCACTCTTTCAGAAAACACTTCTTGACGTTTTTCTTGTGTCCAGGACTGTTTTTGTCAACCACTGTGTAAGACTGATGCATTGAGAGTATATTAGTATATCAAATAGTTTAGATAACATATAAAAATGATAATTATAGTAACTACATACACAAGGAAAGGTTGTGAAGAATATTCTGGCAGAATGAGCTTTTCTGTATTTCTCTTGTTTGTTCAAATAAGAACTCCATGCATCTATGACGACACTCTTGATATATGTTTCAGGCTTAAATCTTGTCACATTAGATCTCATCAAGATTCCACTTCCATCAGAATAAACTTCTTCTTGTTTCCTAAAATGAAATTATTATAACTAAAAATGCAAAATAACAACACTACAATGAAACATAGAAATTTTCAAAATTGTAGATCCATCGGAAAAGATATCATCTTTCCTAAAATGTAAATATTATAATTAAAAATGCAGGATAAAAAACACTATAAATGAAACATAGATATCTTCAAAATTTCAAATCCATTAGAAGAGATACCTTATTTCGTAAAATGCAAGTATTATGAGTAAAACTGCATGATAACAATACTATGAATGGAACTTATATATGTCATGTTTATATTCATTCATTCACTTACAGATTTTTCTCCTTGCAAAACAAGATTCATGCATACATTTGCTTCTCTTCTACAGTCAGAGCTTCTCCTGCTTTTACAGCTCTTTCATTGAATGGTGACATCAACTTTGTAGGCTTTTTCCTTTCGGCAGTTGTTCTCTTCACCATTGCATGCTTTGTTTTTTCCTTTTCATTAGTTGTTTTTCCTTCAAGCTTTTCATCTTTATTCCTCTTTTGTTCTTTCACAGTCTCCATCTACATAAGATTGGGCGAATTGTAAGATACTCATACATATTATGTTAGATTTTATACTATTTATACCATTTTTGTGAGTGTTTCATTTTCATCTTGTTTTTCTTGTTCTTCTTCACCAAATTCTTCGTTCAGACTCTCAATCACAGATGTTATTTTCTTGTTGCAGTCTTGTTGGATCTCCTTGTTGATTGTGGTGTGATAAGCTCATTTTTCTACTCACTTATCGCATTATTTCTCTTTTGTTTTATGTATTTTAGTTTGTTCCTTGAATAAATTGAGCATAAGTGTATATTAGAGGATGTTACACTTTCCATGGTAAGATTTCGCAGGTTTTAGGCCAAATCCAATGGAAACTCGTACCGAAAGCAGCAGATGTTCAAATAAACAGTCACTTCTTCTTCCACCGATAGAATATGAGCTAATGGATCATGTCATTAGAAAGATATTTAAGTTATCTTTCCAACGCAACTAGAATCGGATCAATCAAAGTTCGGACGCGAAAGTTATGGCCAAAACCGTGAGACTGCACAGAAGGGTCGGAAGTGGCGAAAATGGTCCCTGTTTTGACCGAAATAGAAGCCATCTCTGCCGGGGCAGATCTATCTCGGCGGGCACTGTTCATCACGGCCGGGGCGAGTTTTTAAGGCGAAAATATGGGGGTTTTCCACATATTTTGGGCGAGAATTGCTTGGGATACAAGATATACATCAATTTGGAAGCAATAAATCATACATTTTAAAGATATCAATTCAAGAAGGAAATTCCTACCATCCAAGGCCTCAACCCTACTACTATATAAACTCTTGAATAGCTCAGAATTAAAATACCCTTCCCCTCTTCAGTATTTTGCAGTTGTTTATTTTCCCATATTATTTCACTTTAATTTTCTGTTTTCACTTTATGTTTTTGAGAATTTCTCTTTACTTTTTGTTAAACCTTTATTGTTTATAATGCAATCTTTAATTTTCCCTGCAATGTTTATATTCAATATGTTAGGCTAGAACCCTAAACAGGTTCTAGGGTTTCTCCATCTGTGATGCTTGTTTAGATTTATTTATTCAAACCCTTTTATTAGTTTAAACTCTTTGATTTTATTTCAAATCTATTTTCAATTGAAGGATCGAGAGATGAAAATTGGAATAGGTTTTAGTTATTGATTGAAGGACCGAAAGGTGAAAATCGATAATAGGAAGTGAGAGTTTAATACTTTTGATTATCTGTCTGACCACGAAGATTTCAATTGTAGGAAAGTCTAGATCTTTATGAAATTGATTAATTGATGTATTTTGAGACCGAGAGGAGATAAATCATTAATTATTAATTTAGGTTTTAATTGCCCGACCAAGGAATTAATTCCACAATAAAAGGCTTTCCACCAAAATTGTGTTTTATGGGTTTGAATATTTAATTCTTGCATGTTGATCAGATTGGTAGATTTCCCTAAAATCTGTGCTTTTTAATATTTGAAATTCAACTTTTTTAATTATTTGTTTTGAAAAACCCAAAACCCTAATATTGATTTGCCCAAACAAAGGTTTTAAAAACTATATTCAGTATATGATTTCCCTTCGTTGCACTATCCCTGTGGGCTCGACAACCTTCGGGTACTTATAAATTTATTTATCCTATGGTATAATTTGTATGCAGATTTAGCATCGATCAAATTGGCGACGTTGTCGGGGATAGTCAGACGGCGAGTTATTACTGGATTGTTTGAAGAACTTCTGGATTGGGTTGTATTTTCTTAATTTTTATGAATTTTCGAGTTTAGTGTTATTTTTCGTTGTTCTTGGAGTCAGTTCTTTCGTGTGTGTTTGTGTCGCGTCTGTCTCGACCGAGGTGAGTCCCACCACGGTCAAGACGAATTCTCCATCACGGCCGAGATAGCATCTGCCACGGCCGGGACAGCCTGATCTTTTCCTCATTTTCTGTGCAGGTGCATGAACACACAGAACAAAGGGAAGACACTCGAGCCCTTTATACCAGAGATCGAGGCAGCCTGTAGAAACAATAGAAAGAGAGGAAAAAGACTGAACTTCAAGATGGAAGCGAATCAAGAAGCCCCTCTGCAGAACATGACACCGGAGGAACAAAGACAATTTGTGAATGAGGTGCAGCAATTGAGGGCGCAACTTCTTGCAACCATTCTACCCAAGTAGAGTAAGCCGCAATACTGGCGGAACTGAATGAAAGGCAGGTCATGGTGCCACAAAGGTCCTTCTTGGACAGATTTTTACCACAGCAAGAGAAGGCTGGATTCAGGGTTAGCATCAATGCCAACAACTTTGAGCTGCGCACAGGGCTGATACAGATCTGTGTCGGTGCATCCTTGATCATAAAAATCAGCTTTGACATAGATTCTACCATTATTTTTGCAGTTTTTATGATCTTGTCTGTGTACTGATCAGCCTCAGACATTGCACCATCATCTTCATCATGCATGGTATCCTTTTCACTTTCAGTTTCATCATTCTTCAGTCTGGGTTCTCCAGGATCAAATCGTATTGCTATGTGTCCATTACCAAATCCTCCACTTTTTATATCTGCATTTTGTCTTGCTCTCAAAAGGGAACTTGTCCATGATTTCATGATTGGGTAGGTTCTTACAATAAGACGGGTGTAGAGTTCCACTCTATCCACATAGATGAGTTGTCATGGAAGAGTAATTTATAATTAGTATATTGAATAGAATTATACACAGTAATGCATAATTGAAAACAAGTAAATTCTGTAAAATAATAGATTAATGAAACTATACATAAAAATGAATCATATACTTACAATTGGCAGCAGGGTTGGTCCAGTAAAGCAGAGATTGTCCTTCTTTGCCCAATTGTCTTAGTGACGAATCAGGGCACTCAGCATGTATCTGCACCAGTTTAGATTTATGATGTTAGATGTGGACTCTAAGTTGTCCATCATCTTTGGCTTGATGTAGCCGTCAGCGGAATTCTCTATCAGACTATGCTAAAAAAAGATCATGAAATGTCTCTTGAGCCAATCACCTCCATCAGTTTCAGATTTCATACCGTTTGCAACATCTACCGGATAAATGCAGCCTTTAGGACGATCAAATCTTGAAGCCCATTCTTTCAGCAATGGGGATTCATCTGATTTTCTTCTTCTTTGGATCTGTTTAGGTCCCTTTGAGATTCAAAAAATGACCCATACGTCTTCCTCTATCATGTGGATCTTGTTGTTCTCTGGCAGTATCAGACTACAGCTTCTCGCATCAAATGATGATATGCACTAGTAAGCTATCTTAGCTGGAATTTCATTGATATACAGATTGAATATTTGCATGAAATCGATGTCTTCTACTGCCTTTTTTGTGTATCGTTCAACTCTGATTATACTTTGATCAGAATATCTGGACTACTCCTGCAAACTAAGTTGTTGTATTCTGATTCTTGATCCACAATTTTTTATGTTGGTTGTTCTTTTAATTGAGGACTCTTCTGAGATTTTGATTCCTTTACGGCTTTGTCTGCCTTTTTGTTTGCAGTTTTTTGCCTTTTTGCATCTGCAAGATGAATTATACATAATCAGAGCAAGCATTGCAATATAACACTCATTTATTGACATTTATATTCATTTTTTCATGTAAAAATGTTCATTATTATACAACATGCTATTTGTGTGGTAGTAATAAGAAGAATTTTATCATTGTTCATTTTTGTTACGTTTTACTTCATTTCTGTCACGTTTTACGCCATTTTATGTTGTAAAATATGCATTAAACTCGTCAACATTTCTTTATTTGGAATTTGTGTTATTTTTGGAGACAAAATCATATTAACCTTTCTATTGGTTGTTCTAAGTTGCAACACATGCAGAAAAACAGATTCGGTGTTTATTATTTTCGATTAGACTAGATTTTTAGATGTGAAACATATTACAATTATTTTCAGCATATTTAGGGTTCATCGCGCTTTATATTGCATTTTTACACAATAATATCAGCATATCATCTACCCAGACATCAATATACATGAATATTTTCGTATTCAACTTATTTGTTTCATCTATCAACTAAATATTCAAATATTTTTATGATTTTAACGTTTAATGCTTAAAAAACCTCTGTAAATTGAACATTATACGTGCGAAGTTGTTAAAATAAGAACAAATCCAAAACAACTCAATCGTAGTCGTTAGAACAGTCTCTGAACTTATTTTAGGAGCCATTTTTCAATATATTTCTTTGAAATTTGTAGTGAAAGCGAGTAGAATTCCAGAGAAGAACCGTCAAATGTCTGCAGAAATTTTGAGAGAGAAATTGAAATTGTGTTGAAATATAAGAGTTTTTTCGATAAGTGTGATGAAAAGTTGCGATGGAACGGTGTAACAATGAAACCGTGCAGCAGTTGCGTAAATGAAGTAAAACTGAGGAAAACCGCAGGATGTGGTTGGTTTGTGTAAATGTTTTTTTACGGTTTTAGCTTTTACTGCATGATATTTGACGAAAAATGTTGTGTTTTTCAAATCGCTGAGATTGAATCCTGTGCGTCGAATTGATGAGATTGACGGCTGTGATTTATTCTTATTCCTTATGGTATCTCCTATTCTCACCTGATCACTACCCTATATATATGTATAGGGATGCATTCATATGCTAACCACTTCCTAAATGTTACCTGTTACCTCAGTCGGTGCATTATCTAGACAAGCTAACTACATTATCTAGGCCATATTAGGTACATTACGAAGATAATGTACAAACTGATAGATAATGTAATTCAATAATAATGTAATACATTATCTTCATAATGTACCTAATATGGCCTAGATAATGTAGTTAGCTTGTCTTGATAATGCACCGACAATGAGGTAACATGTAACATCTGGGAAGTCGTTAACATATGATTACAACTATATATATATATATATATATATATATATAGAGTTGTGTTCAAATCCGAACTAAATGCTGTGAATGAACTATGAACTTTTCATTGTTGTGTGTTTAATTGATCATTGTAGTTTATATGATAGTTCATTATAGTACTTAATTATGATACTTCATTGTTGTGTGTGTAATTGATCATTGTAGTGTATATGATACTGTAATGAGATATTATACATACAATAATGATCAATTACACACACAACAATGAAAGTTCATAGTTCATTCAGGAAGATGAGTTCAGCTTAGAATGCAACCCTATATATATATATATATATATATATATATATATCATTTCTGAAATATATGTCCTGAATGAAACATGACCATATATCCAGTTATTCATCAATTTGATCCAACACCCTATTTTAATGTCATGTGTATTTTTCTTTCTAATTTTTAATTGCATTAACGGTGTTATTGGTATTATATAATATATATAATATTTAGTAGATTTATTATAGGTAACTTCCTAGATTTATGCAATCTTTATTATTCACCATATCTTTTATATTTTTTGCTTAATCCCTCCCTCCACCCTATCACGCCCCGATTTAATAACATGGCATAATAAAAGAAAATGAGGCACATCGGGTACGTGACTTGCACTTGGGGTATCAATCAATAAGAAGAGTTCAAGCAAATAAGACGGAAATCATCACAGTTATCCCAAGTTAAGCAAAAGATAATAAGGGGTGCCTCCTCAAGAAGGGATCGTAACTTTTTGAGTAAACCAAATATCAGTTTTAACAATATTGATAATAACAAGAGTCTAACAAAAGACATTGAGTCTAGCAGCGAAAAGTTATCAAGAAAGTATGTATATGAAGATATACACTAAGTGAACACGTGCCCGAAAACATACATATATTATTTTGTCATGCCATTTTATAGGGTCGCATATGGGGTTTTAAACTTTGAAATCCTCCCATGGCACCAAAATATTTTATGAATGAACATGCTCCTTTTATACAATTAAACTATCTGCAAATGATTATGTGACTGGGAGGTGGCCGCTAACCACAGTCACAATGCTAGTCCATGTAGGGAAAGACCCCTTAACATGATAGCATCAAAGTGCACTAACCCGTGGCATCTTTTCATACCAACCGGGGACGATCGTTAGAGACTCGCAATACGCGTAGTCAACATTCACGTTCCCACGTGTAATGTTCTTCTCTGAGTGGCGTTCCCCCCAAAGAGGACAAATAGCAAACACAAAACAGTAGGCAATAACAAACATTTCAATACAAAAATTTTCATTTCATGCTTGATTTGATTTGAAAAGAAAACATCATTTTGATTTTTATTTTGGCCCACAATATAGGGGTAAAGAAAAGCCCACCTTAGTTGGTGTAGTTGCAAGTGATTTCTCTAACTGTCGATCCCTTCCTTGCCCTTTCCTATGATGTAAGGAATACGAGTTAACCCTCAAAGATAATAGATTATCTATAAATTGATCTTGGACTTCTCACTTGAGCCATCGGATAAGGATATGAAAGGATGATCAAACAATTTGGTTTGACGAACAAGATAGTTAAACGTTATTTTGATAGCTCGTGATTCAATACCGAGCATAGACTCACAATAAAGTAAATGGTTCGACTTAATTGAACAAATACGAGACTTTGTCAAATGACGAAACATTACTTCAAAGGTTATGATTAAAATAATTTTATAATCAATTATGATCATCGTACATCGCTTGAGAGTATGAAAACTCGTCAAGTTGTTTCAAGAAAAGATTAGGTGATGATTAATCGAATCGAACAATCGAAGTTGGTTTGAATTCAAAGAGGTTTCAAAGAGGATAAGAAAGAAAAGAATAGTTATTAATATCGATTGATAAAAGAGATGTCGAACAATATCAAAGATAAGTCAAATCAATCGAAGAAAAAAAATAAAAAATTGGGAGTTTGCACTCTGTGTCGACCGACACAGAGTGTGTATCGACTGACATGGGTGTGTTGACTGAAATGGATGAGTTTTGATCATATACATGTGTCGACCGATATGAATATTTTATTAAGAATTTATTTTGTGTCGACCAATAAAACTTATGCCGACCAAAATGAATGTATGTTGACCGAAATAAGTGTGTCAACCGATATGGGTTGTGTGTCAATCGATACGAGTGGTCGACAGAGAAAGAATCAAGCAAGGACTTCGTGTTAATCGACGTGGCTTCCACATCGACCGAGACATGCATGTTGACCGACATGCCTCCTGTGTCGACGGATACGACTGCATCGACCGACGCAAGCCTCAAATTGGTTGAAATAGAGGCTATTTTCATCCGTCAGAAATTTGTGTTTTTTGCTCAAACGGTTATCCGGGCTCCTCTAATCGATTTCTAACTACACCAAATGGTTTTCTAGCATGTATAACGAGTCTAGACATGCATTTCAACGTCAAAACATGTTGGGAATGGGGATAAAACCTCAAAATATTCAAGTAGGGCAAACATACCAAAAATACTTAAAAATAACCAAAACTCGATTTCTATGTCGATATATCATTTCTAGGCTCATAATATTACATGCTAAAGATGTATATGTAATTATAAACTAAAAATCAAGCCTAGATCATGACATTTATAAACTAAGGCATAAATTATAACATGTTTAAATCAACAAAATAGCTAGAGCGAGGTTCGATTTATACCTCCTTGACGTTTCTAAGCCTTCGTAAGCTTGATCAACCCTTAGTTTGTCGATTTCCCACTTCAAAACAAAAAGGAACAGAAATCTAAGGTTGAAAATGGAAAGGAAACGAAGAGAGGATTCTGAAAAGGTATAGTTTTACCTTGAAAACCCTTCGTCAGAGCTCGCCGAAAATTCTCTAAAGAATTTAGTGAGAGAGAGTAAAAGTGGTGGAGTGAGAGGGGATGTTATATTTATAGAATGGAGGTGCGGGTAAATTTGGAAATATCGAAAGTTAAAAAGGTTAAAGTGGTTGTCATTAGCTTGTCACATCGGTCACTTTAACATCACCTCATGTTCACTCCACATCTCCTCGGGTCATTGCATGGGAGA
Organism: Plectranthus barbatus; assembly: GCA_026898455.1. NCBI lineage: Eukaryota > Viridiplantae > Streptophyta > Magnoliopsida > Lamiales > Lamiaceae > Plectranthus > Plectranthus barbatus. The sequence goes on from JAPKLW010000841.1 coordinate 48,698, forward strand.
CAGTGATATTTCGTTGATACGCAAATATTTATCGATCAATATTATCCCGATACAAAAATATTGGGTCACCAAATAATTAATCAAGGTTAATTAAGCTTGATAATAATAATTAATTTCCTTCAATAAAATAAAGGTAACAAATAAATAATGCCAAAATGATAATCTCCTATAATAAATCGATCGCAAAATCCTGAATTAATTTGATAGAAAATTATAATTTTTGGAAATTTGATAATTACAATTAATATTTTACGAGGGGTGTTACATCCTCCCCCACTTCAAAAAAATTTCGTCCTAAAATTTCGCAGATTACAAAAAGAGTTTGGGGTACTTTTCGTTCATCTTGTCATAGAGTTCCCATGTTGCTTCTTCAGTGCCATGATACTTCCAAAGAACTTTGACAAGGTTGATCTTCTTGTTGCAGAGTTCCTGTGTTTTGAAATCCATGATTGCTTCTGGTCCTTCTTCATAAGTCAAATCAGGCTTGAGCTAAACTTTCTCTTGATGAATAACGTGTCTCAGATCGAAAACGTACTTCCGCAGTTGCGACACGTGAAAAATGTTATGCACATTCCCGAAGTTGGGTGGTAAAGACAAACGATAAGCTACAGCTCCAATTCTTTCCAAAATTTCATAAGGACCAATGTATCGCGGCCTAAGTTTGCCTCTAGCTCCAAAACGAATGATTCCCTTAGATGATGATATCTTCAATAATACCTTGTCTCCGACTTCAAAAGTCACTCAGTACGTCTCTTGTCGGCCTAAAACAAATATCGATCTTGAGCTTCTTTGAATCTAGCACGGATCTGTCGAACAATCTCTATCATCTCAGCGACTGAATCGGGTCCTATGATTTTTTGTTCTCCAACTTCATCCCAATACAAGGGAGATCTGCACTTCTTTCCGTAAAGTGCTTCGTACGGGGCCATTCCGATTGTAGCTTGGTAACTGCTATTGTAAGCAAATTCAATCAGCGGCAAAACTGCCTCCCATTTCACCCATCTGTCAAGAACAACTGTTCTGAGCATATCTTCCAAAGTCTGTATGGTTCTTTCTATTTGACCATTTGTTTGAGGGTGAAACGCGGTACTGAAATTCAAACGGATTCCAAGCTCTTTCTGCAGGCTGGTTCAAAATTGAGATGTAAACTTTGCATCTCTATCAAATGTGATTGTCGTTGGCACGCCATGTAATCGAATGATTTCCTTGACATAGATTTGGGCCAACTTATCTGATCCATACATAATCTGAATTGGCAGAAAATATGCGCTCTTGGTCAAGTGATCCATGATTACCGAAATAGCAGTGTTTCCTCTTTGGAACTTGGGTAAACCGGTTACAAAGTCCATTGCTATTGCATCCCATTTCCACTCAGGGGTGTCAAGTGGTTGTAACTTTCCATACGACCTTTGATGCAATGCTTTCACTTGTTGACATGCCAAACAACGTTCTACGAACATAGCAGTGTCTCGTTTTATTCCTTCCCACCAGAATTTAGACTTCAAGTCTTGATACATCTTTGTACTTCCACGGTGGGCAGTGTACGGGGTTTCATGTGCTTCTGTCATGATTTCTTCTCTCAAATCATCGATCTTTGGCACACACAATTTTCCATCGTACATTATGGCATTATCAGAAGCTTTTTGAAAGTTTGCGACTTTCTTTTCGCGGATTTGGAGTCTTGTCTTCTCCAAACATTTGTCTTTTCTTTGTCCTTCCAAAATTCTTGTCCTTAGGTCAGGACTTGCCAATAAGGCTGCTATCCTCATGCTCACCATCTCAGGTGGGAAACCACTTCTAGGTTTTGGCTTTTCCCTTTCTTTGATGAAGTTTTCTTTTTGCGTAATTACAGCACAAGCTTTGGCTGGAGCTTTTCTGCTTAACGCATCATCTACTATATTTGCTTTACCAGGATGGTAATTAATGATCAATTCATAATCCTTCACTAATTCCAAACAGTTTCTTTGCCTCATATTCAGATCTTTCTGTTCAAAGAAGTACTTGAGGCTCTTGTGGTCAGTGAAGATTACACATCTAGCTCCGTAGAGATGATGTCTCCAGATCTTTAGTGCGTGAACAATTGTCGCTAAATCCAAGTCATGGGTTACATAATTCAATTCATGCGTCCTTAATTGACGAGATGCATATGCAATCACTTTGCCTTCTTGCATCAAAACACAACCTAGACCGTTCATGCAGGCATCTGTATACAACTCGTAATCTTTGTCTACTTCTGTTACTGCCAAATTTGGGGCAGTGGTTAAGAGTTCTCTCAAGCGTTGAAACTCGCTTCACACTATTCAGTCCACGTGTACTTGATTCCCTTCCTCAAAAGTTGTGTCATTGGTCTGTCAATCTTAGAAAATCCTTCAATGAATCTATGATAGTATCCAGTCAGTCCAAGAAAACTTCGAACTTCATTTGGGGTTTTAGGAGCTTCCTGCTCCTTCACAGCTTGTATTTTTGCTGGGTCCACCTTGATTCCTTCGGAGGATACAATATGCCCTAGGAACATCACTTCTTGCAACCAAAATTCCCACTTGCTAAACTTAGCATACAGTCTCTCCTTTCGTAGGGTTCTTAAGATTGTCCTCAAATGCTCTCGATGTTCCTCTTCACTCTTCGAGTAGACAAGAATGTCATCTATGAATACTAGAAAAAAGTTGTCAAGATATGGATGAAACACGCGATTTATGAGGTCCATGAATGCTGCTAGCGCGTTTGTCAATACATAAGGCATCACTACAAACTCATAGTGGCCATATCTTGTCCGAGAGGCTGTCTTCAGAATATCTTCTTGACGTATTTTCAGCTGATGATATCCATATCTAAGGTCAATCTTCAAAAAGAACTTTGCTCCATTAAGTTAATCAAAGAGATCGTCAATTCTTGAGAGTGGATATTTGTTCTTCAGAGTGAGTTTGTTTAACTCTCGGTAATCAATGCACATACGCATAGATACGTCCGTCTTTTTCACAAACAAGACAGGTGCTCCCCAAGGCGATACGCTGGGTCGAATAAATCCCAGATCTAATAGTTCTTGCAATTGCACTTTCAGTTCTTGCAGTTCCTTAGGGGCCATCCTATATGGAGCTTTTAAGATAGGAGTTGCACCTGGTTCAAGATCAATAACAAATTCCAATTGCCTATCTGGCAGCAATCCAGGTAGCTCATCGGGAAAAATGTCTTCCAATTCTCTAACGACTTCAACGTCCTTAACAGTAATGTCCTTCTTATCATTCTTGTTTAGGTACACAAGGAAAGCTCGACTATCTTTTATGTTGGCCAATTTGTACACTTGCATGGCGGAAGTAATGGGAATCCTTGTTCCTTTCCGAACTTTGTGCAAGTATAAAGGTTCTCTCCCAGACTGTCCAAAGGATACAATCCGGTCTTTGCACCAAATGGTAGCATGGTTCTCTTCAAACCAGTCCATTCCTAGTATGACGTCTACGTCTCTCATTTGTAGTACGTTCAAACCATTGGCTCTTAATACGCATGCTCCGAAGAGATTTCTAGCGTTGGACAAATAAGATTTGAGAGAGCTGATCCTCTGGTTGGGGTTACTATGCATAAATCATTCTTAGTCCTCTCGGTACTAAGCCTTAGATTCTGAATGCAATCTTCGGATACAAACAAATGCGATGCACCGGTATTGAAAAGCACAATAACTGGTGAATGATCGATCAATCCCATACCTGTCAGGTTTCCCTGATCTTCCTTCTCTTTCGGTTGTTCCAGAGCATAGGCTCATCCTTGTCGTGCTCGTTTTTGAGCAGGCTGTTGCTGCTGCGGCTATTGCGGTTGAGGCATTTGCTGGATCGGCATTCCTTTAATAGCGTGGTTATGAGTGTTTCGTGGTTGCTGCTGGTGTTGCAATGAGCGCAGTTGAGTGTTGCCTTGATTGTTCTGGTGCTGGTTGCGAAAATCTGGCCGGTTGTTGCTCTAGTGGCATTGCAATGAATAATGTCCCAGACGTCAGCAGTTGTAGCAGTTGGCACGATAAGCAGCACATTCTCCCTGATGGTCTCCTCCACAACAATTGCAACGTTTGATGGCAAAGTTGTCTTGGCGCTTGATCCCTTAATTCTAGAAATTCCTTTGGTTTCCGGCTAGATTGTTGAAGAAATTCTTATTGCCCTGCCAATTCTTCTTTTGTCCGGCTGTAGAAGCCTGCGGGACATCTTCTTGCTTTCTCTTGTTCCCTGCTCCAGTTGATGGCTCTGGCTTGTTAGGCAAGAAAGCTGCTCGCAGATCATTCTTCAATGTTGCCTCAATATTCAAGGCTCGCTGCAGTGCGTCCTTGTAGTCCAATCCAGTTAGGCAAGCAATAGAAGCTTGAATGTCTGTTTGTAGTCCAGACATAAACTAAAGTGCCTTCTTCTGTTCGGTGTTCACTGCGTCTGGAGCATACTTCGACAGACTGTTGAACATCCGATCGTACTAAGTCACAGACATTTCTCCTTGAACTAAGCGGTGAAATTCTGCTTGCTTCTGAACTCGATACGTTAGGGAAATATACTTGGTATAGAATTCCTCCTTGAAATTGTCCCAAGTTAGGGCTTCCTTTTGCTCAAAGGTGAGCGTTTTCAGATGGGTATCCCACTAGTGTTCGGCTTCATCAGTCACCTGGAAAGAAATGCACTGGACTTTTTCCCAATCAGTGCAGTCAAGAATTTTAAAAATTCTTTCCATGTATTTAATCCATGTTTCAGCCTTAGGTGGATCTTCTGTACCATCCAACATGAGTGGATTTTGGTGGGTGAAAATCTCCCCAATCCTTCTAGGTTCAGCATGAGGTACTTGTGCCTCCTCTTTATAGAACTCCCAATTTTGTTCGGGATGGGGTCCATCGCCTTGCTCTTGGTGCGGTTCATTTGGGTTTTCTTGTGGTTGGCCTCTTCGACGACCTCCACCTCGGCCTCTTCGACGGCCTCTAGCAGGGGCTTCTCTAGGTGGTATTCTGCAAAATAAACGATCATTAAATGGACATTTAACTCGAGGTACGCACAGTGCGTGAGAGAAAAATCCTTTTTAGGATCGCAATAAGAAACAACAATTGACAGATACAATTAATAAGGTAGGTTATTCCACAATTTAGGGTTAACAATCTTTTTAAAAGATAGTGTTCCCAACAATGCTCGGCAATTGCCAAGTTTACACAATTTCCACAAAGATAAGATAATTGATATCATAACACAGAAAGTGTAAATCATTACAAGAGAATATAAATCTGCATGCCCGGGAAAGTGGGCTGGTAGCACTTTTCAAAAGAATGGGATGGCCTACTTGGAAAACTGGGCCTCCCTTGACTACCCAAATTTTACATCCGATTGTTCATCTCCCGATGGAGGAATAATGGCTTTTGTAGCCTCCTAATTCGACTATTTCAGCTGGTTAATAATAGGCCCAAACAGGCGCCTTACATATCCACAGATTTGATTCTACAATTCGTTAATAGAAATTACACACTAATAGTTACAACATATATGCATCCATAGGTAGATAAGGAAGACGATCAAAGGTCGTCGTCGGATAATCCGAACATCCCATCGTCTGAAAAGTCAACCAAATCGGGAGGGGTTGCAACTTCCTCCTCGGGGTCTTCATCATCGACATTCCATGGCTCGTCTCCCCAGTCCTGTTGCCACGGTTGTGGCCAATTAATAGCCATCCAATCATTTGCCAATGGAGCAATCTCGTCATCCTCCTCTCCAGCCACACTCTGGTTGTTCCCCGCTTCTTGTTCTGCTTCTTCCTCCTCCTCCTCATCCTCGGCTTTGTCGTTCGACCCTTCTTCACCTTCGGGATCTAGGTATTGGCTCCAAAATCGGTCCCGCATCTCTCGCCTCCATGCTGCTGGTATGGGGCGGTCTAAATCAGGATTCTGAGAATCCTCGGAATCGTCATCAGAATAGGCAGGATAGTGACTGGCATCTAGATCCTCATCGCTGGGTCCGTAGGAGGAATCTTCCTCCGGGTCTTTCTCAGACTCGCTGTCAAATACAAAGATCCTAGCATAGGAAGATCCTTTTTCGATGTCGTGGGGTTGAGGTGGATTCTGGAAGGTGGAATGCTGGCGGCGGATAAGGGAAATAAACCCTTCTAATTCAGATATGTCCGCAGGAGAGTCGTCCAAATAATTTACAAAATTATTTTGAACCCATGGTTGCCACCGAGGGGGCATCCATTCTCCTAGGCGGCATAGCCCCTTCATTCTAGTCACTCCGTGTGGGTGAACATTGATAACTCTCCTAAAGAGTTAATATTTTGTGTTTGGTTTAGTTAATGATGTCCTAATTTAGGTCTGTTTTATAGGATAAGTGATTAAATATAGGTTATTTAGTTAGTATTTCAAATTCGAGTTAAATCTGTTGTGTTGTGTCAATAAATGAGTTTTTGCGGAAGAAATTGTTTAAATAGTATCACAGGTCTTACTATGCTGGAGCATAACAAGAGCATGAAAGGTTGATATGATGTAGCAGCATAGGAGCGGCATGAATAGCATTTGAATGATGAACCCGTGGGACCACAGCAGACAGGATCTCGACACTTTTCAGAACTTGTCCCAGGAATAGGACACGTGTCACCCAGGAGAATTATCAAAGCTAGAGGGCAGATTGAGGAGCCACGTGTAAGGTCTGGATGAGGCTGAAGAAGGGACAATGGAGATATTTTTATGGAGAATAACAACTTTTACGGATAGCAAAAAAAAAAAGAGAGGAGAGAAAAAACATAGGGAGTAGAAGCAATGAAGAAGGTGTTCGTGAGAAGCAGAAGTGGCAGCTGGGGAAACCCTGAATAGTTTATCTTATTTTGCAACTTATTTGATTTTGCTACGTGAATGATGTTCGTGGACAAAAACTTGAATGTTATTTGTTTTCTATCTTTTGTAAGCATGAGCTAAACATTTTAAGCTCGAGTTATTGACTAGTTTATCTTCTCGAATATATGTTGAAGTTATTCTTGCATTAATCTGGTGTTTGATTTCAATTCTAGTTTGTTTGTCTATCTAAACACGACGGTGGCAGGTAGAAACTTCACCTAGTGAAACCGAGAAGAGATCTAGGATGAGGGAAACGAAATCAATCTAGATCTCTAGTGTAGACATACATAGAATCTAAGACTTGCACAAACCCTTGTTCTTAAATAGACTGTTTGACAGCAAAACTTATCATAGACATATGGAGGTTAGCATGAAAACATAGATCTAGTGCTATGATGATAGACTAGACGGAAAAGAGAGTGGTTGCAAGAACCAGAGTTTATGTCTGAACTATGCTACAGCATATAGAAGAGGTGATAACTAAAAGTTAATAACCCGAGTGCTTTATTATTATTGATTTTAACACCATATTCAGCTAGTTTATGATTATCTTGTGGGAAGAGATAGTATTAATTGCTTTGGCACTATTTGGTTTTATTTTATATGCTTTCTTGTTGATTTGGTCTAGAGGAATTACAAAAACATCTTATTTTACAAACAATAGAATGAGCACGGTTCACTTTCGCTCCCTTGGGTACGATATCCGGACTTAGATCTGTATTACTTGTTTGACATATGTGCACTTGCGTATAAATTTCATAGCTACTAGCACAACAACAAACATCCAACCAGAACTTGTAGAAATCCGTCAGGAAGCGGTTCAGGGAATCTCCATGGCAGATTTGGTAGCTCCTGAAGTAACTGACTCGCCTTTCTCCTGAGGCGTTGAGAGTTAACGGCTTGCAGTGGGTGAACTTTCGTTGGGCCATCAATGAATAGGTAAAGTCAAAAGAGTCAGATGGTCGGCAAAGCAATAATAGGTTGCGAAATTTAAATAGTGAACATAACGCAATTATAAGGTAATACTTCTAGGGCCAACTACGGCGCATAATAGTCCTATCTTAGTACATGCTTATTCTAGGTCTTTTGCGAAGGTAAACTAAAACATGCTCCCTAAAATCATCTAAGTTCTCTAATAAGGCCTTTATAATTAAAGTATTCGTAATGCATATGAAATTTTTTCATGAAATGAAATAATTTATGCATTGAAAACTTTTGATTGAAATGCAACTATTTATGCATTAAAAATCCATGAATTTTGAATAAGGAGATGCAACAATATATGCATCAACTCTATATGAATTTTTTAAATGATGCAACAAGATATGCATCAAAACTTTTCACTTCAAAAGGAAGGTTTGCGCCTTAATCTTTAATGCAATAATTTATGTGAAACTCTTTCTCTCGATGCGACGCCGAGTACGAGTGCAAGAGCTGGAGCTGGTAAGGATGTCTTCAACTTGTTGAATAAATTAGATGCCTCAAAACAATGAGTCATCGGTTCAGAGCGAAAGGAAAAAGAAAAGGCAAACCTGGCTCTGATACCACTTTGTCACGCCCCGATTTCATAACATGGCATAATCAAAGAAAATGAGGCACATCGGGTATGAGATTTGCACTTGGGGTATCAATCAATAAGAAGAGTTCAAGCGAATAAGACAGAAATCATCACACTTATCCCAAGTTAAGCAAAAGATAATAAGGGGTGCCTCCTCAAGAAGGGGTCGTAACTTCTTGAGTAAACCAAATATCAGAGTTTTAACAAGATTGATAATAACAAGAGTCTAACAAAAAACATTGAGTCTAGCAGCGGAAAGTTATCAATGAAGTATGTATATGAAGATACACAATTCCGAATCTAACTATTACAAAAGGTGAGTCTTCAGCTCCACTCCTCTGCTACCTCGTACTCTTACTCCAAATCTTCTTTTAACCTGTGCATTTTAGAAATAATGCAAGGGGCTAAGTACAAATTGTACTTAGTGAACACGTGCCCGAAAACATACATATATAATTTTGTCATGCGTTTTTATGGGGTCGCACATCGGGCTTTAAACTTTGAAATCCTCCCATGGCACCAAAATATTTAATGAATGAACATGCTCCTTTAATACAGTTAAACTATCTGCAAATGATTATGTGACTGGGAGGTGGCCGCCAAGTACAGTCACAATGCTAGTCCATGTAGGGCGCGACCCCTAAACATGATAGCATCATGATGCGGTAAAAGTTCAATCACAATAAATTCTCAACCACACTCAAGAATAAAATATCAATCCAAGTCCTTCTCGATTTGCCTACTAGAATACCGAGCTACTCAAGTGAAGTCTTATAGCTAAGCATGATTTCATCGTTGAGTAATTTCTAATCATCTAATCATGCAATTCAAATCTATGCTAACAATATATGAATAACATGAATTTAAACAACAAAATTTAATCGAACAATTCTTCTCAATATGGTAAACCAAGACAATCACAATTCTCAAGTGAGGAAGATAGGATGTTGAATTGAGTAGAGATACAATCAAATTTGGTTAATCATTGTTGCAAACATTATTTAATTCCTAGGAGATTGAGCAATCAACCCTACACTCGATAACCCTTTATCACGGCGAGCTACCGGTTGATGATCTAGAACTAGCAAACAGTCACGTTATTTAGCCCTAGACCACTCCAAATGGTTCGTCAATTATTGCCCTACGACCTAGCACCGCACAGGGATTAGAACTAAAATCGTATGAATTAACACTATTCACGACAATTCTGCCCGCGTGTTGGCTGCAGCGTTCACGTCAACTACCTCCTAAGTTGGCTATTACCTACACCTAAGAGGTAAGGAACAAGCTCTAGTGAAATCCAAGCTCTCAAAGGAAAGTAAACAAACAATTCTCATGCATCCTTCCTCAAATCAACATCCAAAATGGTTTAGAACTTCATACCTTTCAATTGTACAATTACAATTTGGAATTCAATGTACGTCATTACAAATTGAAGGTAGAAATTAGAAATCTTCCCCAAATTGGATTTGGTTGTCTTGATCCACCACTTTTAATCTTCAATCTCCTCCAAGTATGGATGAATTACTATCCTAGATCCTCTAGGATTATGATGAATTGTAAATGAAAAATAGAATCTAGGGGAAAATCTAGCTATCGTACGTAAAAAATGACAAAAATTCTTCAAATAACCGCCTCTTCCCCTTCTTATAATGAGTAAACAGGGCCTCGGATCGCCCGGTCAAAGTTTGGCTCGCCCGGGCCATCAAAAACTGCCAAAAACCACCAAAAAATGACTTGGCTCGGTCGATCGACATATGGCTCGATCGAGCCAAGCCCCAGCCCGGCCATGCTCGACCGATCCTGCACAGGCTCGACCGGTCGAGCTCTCTGAATACCCGCTCGACCGATCCTGCACAGGCTCGACCGGTCAAGCTCTCTGAACGCCCGCTCGACCGATCCTGCACACGCTCGACCGGTCGGAGCCTCCAAACTCCAAAACCTTGCGATTTTCCTCCAGAACTCCACCAAAGATTCTTGTTTATGCCAAAAACCTATCCTACACAAGTCAAACACACAAAACATGAAAACACAAACAAAATACGACAAAAACATATGATACGGGAGTAGAATAACCACAAACAAGCATGTTCACACATCAAAATACGGGTCATTTTACGCACGTATCACATCAAAGTACACTAACCCGTGGCATCTTTTCATACCAACCGGGTACGGTCGATAGAGACTCACAATACGCGTAGACAACATTCACGTTCTCATGTGTAATGTTCTTCTCTGAATGGGGTTCCCCCACAAAGAGGACAGATAGAAAACAAAACAGTAGGCAATGACAAACAGTTCAAAACAAAACATTTCATTTCATGCTTGATATGATTTGAAAATAAAACATCATTTTGATTTTTATTTTGGCCCACAGTATAAGGGTAAAGAAAATCCCACCTTAATAGATGTAGTTGCAAGTGATTTCTCTAATTTTCGATCCCTTCCTTGCCCTTTCCTATGATGTAAGGAATACGAGTTAATCCTCAAATATAATAGATTATCTATAATCTAACACATCAAAACAGTTCTAGACTCTAAATCGATCTTGGACTTCTCACTTGAGCCATCGGATAAGGATATGAAATGACGATCAAACAATTTGGTTGAGGAACAAGATAGTTAAACATTATTTTGATAGCTCGTGATTCAATACCGAGCATAGACTCACAATAAAAGTTCATGGTTCAACTTAATTGAACAAATACGAGACTTCTTCAAATGACAAAACATTACTTCGAAGGTTATGATGGAAATAATTTCATAATCAATTATGAATCATCGTGCATCGCTTGAGAGTATGAAAACTCGTCAAGTTGTTTCAAGAAAATATTAGGTGATGATTAATCGAATCGAGCAATTGATAAGTTCGTTATTTCTCTAACTTATCAATAAGTTTTTGTCCATTTAGTGTTCAAGATGCGTGATTTTCATATTTATTTGTGCATTGTCGTGTTTGGATGTTATATAGATGATGGATGGTGTGATTTGTAGGAAATTACTTAAGTTTTGTGCAGGAAGGAAATCAGGGCAGTCGGCTCTGTTTCGACCAACGCAGGACCCATTTTCGTCGAGTTGAAGCAGTCGACGCGAGCAGACATCGACCACGTGGGGGTTGACACGGGAGCTCCACGTCGACCGAGATAGACGTTGTCTCGGTCGACGTGGATGGTCGAGGCGGACACGTGGCAGGTCGAGAGAAGATGTCAATGTGAGGCATGTGTCGACCGAGATGGACGTATCTCGGTCGATGCGGACTGCTAATTTGGCGAGAAAATGTTATTTTTGGATATTTTCTTCCTAGTTTAATTCTATACCTTGTGGGGATTAATTGTACATCTATATAAACATCCTAGTTCGAGTTTTTGGGGTTAGACACCTTAATCTCAGATTTGAATATTGTTCCAAGGCAGAAGTTTTATTTAGAGTTTTATTTTGAAGTTTGCAGATAAGACAGTGTTCTTGCGAGACTCTGAATCTGATCAATGCAAGTTTATTTCAGGTTTTATCTTTTCATAATATTTTTTATTGTGATGATGATGAGCTAAATTCTTAATCAGATTCTAGGGTTAAAAATCTATTCTGACTGTTGGCCACTTGTAAAATTCTGTGTTTTGACATAAACCTAAGATTGTTGGCCACTTGATTAGGTTAGCAGTTAATTAATTTGAGACTCAAAAGGTGAAAATTATTTAACAGGAAGAGAATTTTACAATACAATTATTTATTCTTGTCTTAAAAGAGAGGGAATTAGATTGTAGGAAAAATCTGTTGTTATATGGAGTTGTTAATATTTTCTTGAGACCGAAAGGGTAAGGTTGTGTCAATAATCTACTTTGTGAATTGTCTTGAAAATAAATTTACAATATTTTTCTGAAATCCATCTACAGGGAATTAAACTGGCATTTGCTATTTTTATTTTGGCATACAGGAAGATTAGTAATAAATCCCTAGAATCTGTATCTTGCAATTGATTGAAATTCTCCTAAAATATTCTGTTTTGTTGTGTTTTTGTTCTGAAAATCATTGTCGAATTTAATTTTTGAATTATTTGATGAAAACCCTTTTTAAATTTGATCGCCTTAAACAATTTCTTGAGAAACTATAATTCAGTACTTAGGACGGTTCGTTATTTCATTCCCTGTGGGATCGATAATTGTTATTTGTCGCTATATTGTTAGCTCTGCTAAGTCGTTAATAATTTTAGCGATCAAATTTTGGCGCCGTTGCCGGAGAATTGAATAGAACTAATCTTGATATTGAATTTGTTATTGAGATATTGATTTAAGCTATTTTCCTGTTTTTCTTTATTTCAGTTCGCACTTTTCGTGCCTGTTTCGACCGACATAAGGCTTGTCTCGATCGACGCAAATTATAAATTTGTGTCGGTCGACACAGCACCTATATCGGTTGCTATAAAAAATGAAAATCTGTTTAAATTTGATTTCCCGAGTTATTTTAGTTCTGATTACCTTGTTTTATCTGTTTAATCACTTTATTCCTGTTTGGTTGTAGATAGTTTATGAACACAAGAAGAAGTGGAGAAGCACCGACTCCTTTTGATCCTGAGATTGAAGCAACTTGCCGAAGAAATAACAGCAAAAAGAATCGATGAGGAGCCGAAAGCAGTGAAAACAAAAACATGGAAGATAATCTGAACAATCAAGATCCTCCAGATGGCCTTACTCCTGAAGAGCAGGTGGCTCTAGTCCGTGAGATGAATGCTATGAGAGAGCAGATCAAAATACTGAATGAGAGAAATAACCGCAACCCTCGATATGATAGGGGGCATGGTCAGCCAGAAGATGTTGAAGATGAGGATGATGAAGAATTAGAAGATCTGGGAAGATTTGATGCTGATGAAGATGAAGATGCAATTCAGAAAAAGTACAGGCCGAAGTTTCAAGAAAGTGACTTCAGAGTTGGCATCAATGCCAACAATTTTGAGTTGAAGAGTGGCTTAGTACAGATGGTTCAGCAGAGTCAATATGGGGGCCGAGCTACTGAGGACCCCTATGCTCATCTTGATAAATTCCTTATGCTCTACAACACGGTAAAGATCAATGGCGTCAGCAAAAGTGCCGTTAGGATGCGGCTATTCCCCTTTTCTCTGCGAGACAAAGCTTAGTCCTGGTTTTCTGCCTTAGGCAAATCCGACATTAGCACATGGGCAGAACTGACGAATGCATTCCTGGCCAATTTTCTTCCCACCAACTGTCATCAGGCAAAGGAAAAAGGATATCACAAGATTCGCTCAGAGATCCGATGACAATTTCCATGAAGCTTGGGACGGTACAAGGAATTACTGAGATTATGTCCAGGCCACAATCTAAGTTTGGCAGATCAAGCTGAAATCTTCTATGAAGGGCTAAATGAGAAAACTGTCGAGCTTGTGGATTCTACTTTGGGGGACTCGATTATGACAAAAGGTCCCAAAAGAGCCATGGATTTCTTCCAAAAGATGGCAAACAACAGTCAGAGGTGGTCTAATGTTAGGCAGAGGCTGATTCAAGCCATGGAGCAAGCTAAGGAAGAACTTGATCTGAAGGCTGAAGTTAAGAAGGTGAGAGAAGATTTTGCCACATTGAGAACTGGAAAAACCATTGCCGTTGTTGAACAAATCCAGCCGCAAGAGGATGGCAATTGTTTGGATGTGAATTTTGTCCAAAGGGGTGGTTACCAAAATAACTACCGGGGAGGATATCAACAGAACAATCAGAGCTACAATCCGAATGCAGCAAGAAACCACCCTGGTTTCTCTTATTCGAATCCTCAAGGAGCAGAACAACAACCATCTAATTTTGCAACACAAGGTGGAGAGATTGTCGAGAAGAAGAAGCCGAACCTCAAAGAAATTCTAGCAAAATTCATGGAAGGCTCTACTGATAAAGTGGGGAAACTTGAGCAAGAGGTGTCAGGAATCAATAACAAAGTGGACATAGTGCAGAAGCATATGAAGATTATTGAGACTCAGGTTAGCCAGATTGCTAATGCACTCGGAACTCAGCACAAACCTGGCCAGCTTCATAGCAATACTCAGATTAATCTGAAAAATCAGAAGAATGAGGTCAATGCTATCACTCTTAGGGGAGGAAAATCATACCAGGGCCCGAAGAATCCCGAGGAAGACCAACCGGAAGAAGAAGAGGCTGAAAAGGAGAAACAATCCCGCAGGAGGTGTCTCTGTCTCGACCGACGCAGGTGTCACCCCGGTCAACACAGAGTCTCATGGTGAGACTGTCGTGCAGCAGCCCACGTCGACCAACGTGGGTCCATCTCGGTCAACGTCGACCTCAGCCCCGCCTGTTAAGGTGCCTCCGATGTCGTTTCCGCAGCGGTTTGCCAAGTCCAAAATGAATGAGAGGTACAAACGTTTCCTGGAACACATGAAGAGAGCCAACATCAACATTCCCTTGGTGGAAGCCCTGCGAGAGATGCCCGGTTATGTGAAATTCTTGAAAGACATGGTTTCTCAGAAGAGGCCATTCTTAGAACATGAGACTGTAAATCTGTTTGAGGAGTGCAGTGCCGTAATCCAAAAAAGATGCCACTCAAGAGGGAGGATCCTGGTTCTTTTACTATTTCTTGCATTATTGGTGGAGAATCTTTCAATAAGGTGCTTTGTGATTTAGGTGCATCTATTAATCTAATGCCCTTGTCTATTTTCAGGCGGCTGGCAATTGGGAGTATCAAGCCCACCACAATTTCTCTCCAGATGGCAGACATATCAGTCACCTATCCGAGGGGAATTGTTGAAGACGTGTTAGTGAAGGTAAAGGATTTTATTATCCCAGCAGACTTTGTGGTACTGGATATGGAGGAAGATCAGAATATCCCCCTCATCTTGGGGAGACCATTCCTGAAAACCGGAGGAGCACTGATTGACATTAGGGATGGGAAACTGACTTTCCGAGTGAATGATGAATCTGTCACATTCTCTATTTTCAAGTCCATGCAGAAGCATGAAGATGGAAGTTACCAAGAGGAATGCCACATGATTAACTGCTTTGAACCGGTGATTTCTTCTCCCTTCTCTTCCATTAAATCTGATCCTGATTTTTTGGAAATTTGTTTACTGCACTCACTGGTTTCTTCTACAGATTTGGATGCTGAAGACGAGGAAATTCAGAACCTTGTGCTAGAACTGGATATATTTGAGGAAGTGCCTAGGCATAAAGAGCTGAAAAGAGAGAAGTTACCAGCTAGATTCAACCAAAAGTTGAAAGAATTTCATGGAAAAGACTCTGTCTCGGCCGACGCGAAGGCCAAATTGGTCGACGCAAGCTTGAGGTCTATCTCGGTTGACGCGATGTCTGTCTCGGTCGATGCAAGCATGATGGGCGACACAGGGTTTAAATCGATCGAAACAGCGAGACGTGGAAAAGGGATGAGCCCAAAAACTTCCAAATTGGTCGACATGGAGTCCATATCGGTCGACGTGGGGGCTGGGGCTGGGCCATCTAACTCCGATCCGCCTGTTTTAGACCTCAAACCACTCCCTTCTCATCTTAAATATGCTTATCTTGGTCCAAATGATACATATCATGTAATTGTATCTTCTTTTCTTACTCAGGTTGAGATGGACAAGCTGCTTAGGGTCCTGAGGCAACACAAATCTGCAATCGGCTGGACACATGGAGATATAAAGGGAATCAGTCCCTCCATTTGTATGCACAAGATTATACTGGAAGAGGAAGCAAAACCGAAGAGGCAAGCACAGAGACGGTTAAATCCAATTATGCAGGAGGCAGTGAAGAATGAAGTACTTAAGCTTCTTGATCACGGGATGATCTATCCCATTTCAGACAGCAAGTGGGTGAGCCCTACTCGGGTGGTTTCCAAGAAAGGAGGAATGCAGATCGTCAAGAAGGATGATGGAGAAGAGGTTGCCACCAGACCAGTCACAGGGCGGCGGTTCTGCATTGATTACAGAGCCCTTAATGCCGCTACTTGCAAGGATCATTTCCCACTACCCTTTATTGATCAAATGTTAGATAGACTTGTCGGTTACCCTTTTTACTATTTTCTTGATGGCTACTCAGGTTACAATCAGATTGCAGTTGCACCAGAAGATCAGCACAAAACAGCCTTCACCTGCCCATATGGCGTATTTGCTTACCGAAGGATGCCATTCGGACTCTGCAACGCCCCGGCAACTTTTTAGAGATGCATGATGGCCATCTTTCACAATTTGATTGAGGACATTATGGAGGTATTCATGGATGACTTTTCTGTTTTCGGTAGTTCATTTGACACTTGTCTGCAGAATTTAGCTACCGTGATGGAGAGGTGCACCGAGACCAATCTCTGCTTGAATTGGGAAAAGTGCCACTTTATAGTGCGTGAAGGGATTGTTTTAGGACACTGAGTGTCAGCTGAGGGTTTGGAGGTGGATCGAGCCAAAGTCACTGCAATCGATAAGATGCCACCACCGGCCAACGTCAAGGGAGTGAGGAGTTTCCTCGGTCATGCCGGGTTTTACAAAAGATTCATCAAGGATTTTTCTAAAGTTTCTAGGCCCTTGTGTAATTTGTTGGAAAAAGATGTATCTTTTGTTTTTTATTCTGACTGCTTGCAGGCTTTTGAGCTGCTGAAGAAGGCCCTAGTCACCGCACCGATTCTTACCTCTTCGGATTGGAGTGAGCCATTCGTTCTGATGTGTGATGCTAGTGATTATGCAGTGTGGGCTGTCCTAGGCCAATTGAAGGGGAAACTGTTCCATGTAATACACTATGCTAGCAAGAGTATGAACCCGGCTCACTGCAACTACACTACCACGGAGAAAGAGATGTTGGCAGTAGTTTATGCTTTTGATAAATTTTGATCTTATCTGATTGGATCGAAAACTGTTGTTTATACTGACCACGCTGCCATTAGATATCTGTTTTCTAAGCAGGATGCCAAGCCAAGGTTGATTCGATGGATCTTGCTACTTCAAGAGTTCAATGTAGAGATCAAGGACAGAAAGGGGAGCGAGAATGTGATAACTGATCACTTATCGCGTTTGGAGCTGTCATCTGAGGTAGAAGAGTAGGAGTCGAGGATCCGGGAGACTTTCCCTGATGAGCAGATGTGCTACATTGAAGATCTAAGAGCCACTCTTGAGTCCAAGACGCCGTGGTTCGCAGACTATGCAAACTACCTCGCCACCGGAGCTCTACCTCCAGACACTTCCCCCTGTGCTAGGAAGAAATTCTTGAGAGAAGTCTGTTTCTACTACTGGGAGGACCCTTACTTGTGGCGCAGATGTGCTGATGGCCTTATTCGTCGCTGTGTCCCACAGTCTGAGTGGTGGCATATTTTTTAGGCTTGTCATTCTTCTCCTGCAGGTGGTCATCATTCTGCCAACCGCACCGCCTTCAAGATACTCGCTAGTGGTTTCTATTGGCCTGCTATCCATGAGACTTGTCGTGGCTGGATTACCGGTTGTGACTGTTGCCAGAGGACCGGCAACATTTCCAAGAAGGATGAGATGCCACAAACCCCTGTGGTAGAGGTTGAAATTTTTGATGTGTGGTATTGATTTTATGGGCCCTTTCCCTTCTTCTCGAGGTTTCTCTTACATTCTTCTTGCAGTAGACTATGTTTCAAGATGGGTGGAGGCCATTCCGACCACCACAAATGATTCAAGGGTTGTAGTCAACTTCCTGCAGAAACTGATGACTCGTTTTGGAGCACCGAGAGCCTTGGTAAGCGATGGGGGGTCACACTTTCTTAACAAATTACTTGTCTCACTTCTTGCTAGGTATGGAGTTAAACATCGAGTCACCACACCGTACCATCCTCAAGGGAATGGACTGACTAAGCTGTCCAACTGTGAGATCAAGCAAATTCTGGAAAAGACTGTGAAGAAAAGGAAGGATTGGGCAATTCATCTGGATGATGCACTGTTGGCCTATCGTACTGCTTTCAAAACTCCCATCGGTATGACTCCGTACCAGCTTGTTTTTGGTAAATCTTGTCACTTGCCTGTAGAGATGGAGCACAAGGCTTGGTGGGCATTGAAAGAGCTCAACATGGACTGGAAGAACGCGGCTGGAAATAGAGTCATGTCCTTGAATGAGTTAGAAGATTTCCGAGATGAGGCCTATGAGAACAACGTGATATACAAGACAAGGGCCAAGAGGTTTCATGATAATAAAATCCGCTCACACGTGTACAACTCAGGCGACAGGGTGCTGTTGTTCAACACTCGCCTTCGCTTCATGCCCGGGAAACTGCAGTCAAGGTGGAAAGGTCCCTACACTGTTGTAAGTGCTATGCCAAATGGTGTTGTGGAGTTGGCAGGACAGGATGATACCACATTCAAAGTAAATGGAGCAAATCTGAAGAGATACTACAGTCCGCAACAAATTTGTGTTGTGGATACTTGCTACTTGGATAGACCATAGTTTGAGGTAATGTCGAGCTAGTGACATTAAAACAAGCACTTGTTGGGAGGTAACCCAATGATTCTACTGCTTTTGTGTGTGTTAGTTAGGTTCTTTAAGTTTTATCAAAGTTTAGGCTAATTTTTCGTTATAAAATTTCAAGTTTTTGTTCATTTTACCTTAGTTGATTTTAGTGAAGTTTTCAAAATTTTTGTGAGTATAGGTTCTGTCCCGGCCGACACAAACTCTGCCACGGTCGACGCAAGAATTTCTCCATGTCGACCGAGATGGTACCTTCCACGGTCGACGCAACCTTGTCGACCGAAATACAGTGTGTCGAGGTAGGTTTTCCAATTTCTGTTTAATTAATAAATAAATAAATATAAAAAAATTCCGCATCGACCGAGATGAATATTATTTCGGTCGAAACAGAATGGTAAGTTGCGCGGGTCTAAAACTTTAAAACAAAATTTTTTTTTTCTCCCCTCACAAAAACACACGCACGAACGGAAACAAACCCAGCCCCCCACCCTTAGCTTCGATTTTCTTCGACCGAATTCACATCTCCAATGGCAGGTATGATCTCTAACTTCAATCTTTTTCTTTATTGTTGTGATTTCTTGGTTTATTCATGACTAATTCCTACATTGAACCATGTTTTGTCTCTTTCTTTTAGTTTGGTTGGATTTTTGGTTTGGGAACTTGTTTGAATTAATACTTTGATATGAATTGCATGTTTAGTCGATATGAGTACATTGTCATGGGTTATTGCTTGGGGGATTGTTGAATTTGTCCAATTCGGGGTTTTTGTGGTTGAAGTCTATTTTTCCATGTCATGGCAAAAATTGGGGCTTTTTGCTTCCATCATTACTTATGAGTTTGGGGGATGAATTTAACTAGAATTAAGTGTCAATTGCATCTTTTCAATGTCAATTTTACATGGGCACTGTATTTCGTTTGAAAATTTGTTCTAGCAAGAGTGAACTAAGTTGGGAATTCTTGTTTGCCCTGCAGCGCCTCCGGCTGATTATGAGCCTGTTTTTGAGAGCCACGCGGATGAGGAACGTTATGAAGAACTGCTCACTTACTCGGTGAAGCCAACTCTGTTCTTGGACCACGAAACTCTGAGGAAGATGGGGATCGATGAGGACATCACCGCTCTATTCCGCCGCTGTCAATGGGGGTCTATGATGACTAATGAGTGGCCGACTTTCTCTACTCTGACGAGGGAGTTCATGGCCACAGCCAAGGTATGGTCCAGCGATGGAAAGCAGCTCGAGCCCACTTCTATTACCTTTCGGCTGATGAACCAGAATCACACCCTGATGCGCTCGGAGCTTGATACTATCCTTGGCTGTCCTCCGGGAGGCATCTACCACGAGCATGAGGACTTCAACTGTGCGAAGATGTGGCGGGATATCTCTTCTCTTGCCTCAGTGACAGTTGGCCGATTCGACATGGGCAACATGAAGGCCTCTCATGTGGATAACCCAGTTTTCAGGTACATTCTGAGGTGGCTTGGAACCAGTGTTTTTGGTCGGCATGAGAGTGGGAAGGCGAGACAGAAGGAGATTCATGTCCTGTATTGCATGCTTGCGGGGCATCACGTCAGCCTAGTTAGGTGCTTCATGGATAATTTGTCCAGGCAGATTAAGGCCAAACGGGGGGATATCTGGTGGGGTGGTCTGATCACCCCCATTGCCCACTCTTTGGGTTTCCCTACTGATGATCTTCAGCGAGCTTATGGACAGCGTTTTTTGGATATCAGCCATTTGGCACAGCGGACTATGCTCGTCGAGGGACCACCATTGGCCCTCAAGTTCGCCACATCTGATCTCTTTCCATTGCCCAACCCTCCACTGACACATGTGACCGACCTGGAGTTCCGCGATAACTGGTTCATGCATACTCCAGCCCATCTAGCAGTGACTATTCCGGTGAATGGGGTGACACCTCATAACCGCCTGGCGCACAGAGTAGGCATACCACCCGACAATTGGGTTCTGACAGCCAAAGAGACCGCCCAGTTGGTTGTCGAGCAGCAGAGGTGGACAGCAGCAGCTGAGAGAGCCGCGGCCGAGCGAGCAGCGGCGAAGAGATAGGAGACCGAGAGGCGGTGGGCAGAGGCCAGACATGGAGGCGGGGATGACGAGATCCCTTTTCATACTTTTACCCCTGAGGAGGGCCCTGGCGGGTCGACGGGCTTCCACGCAGGAGGTGCTTCCACCTCCGGTTCCGGTGTGGACTTGGACATGATCTACCGCTATATGCAGCAGCAGGCTGATTACCAGGCCGCCGAGAGAGTGGCAGCCGCTGCAGCTCGTGATGCGGCAGCACTGGAGTATGACCGGAGTTTGAGGTTCCGGGCAAATGTTTATCTCCGACTTGGGCAGCTGGAGACTCAGATGAGGCAGCTGTTGTCGACCACTGATGACGGCCAGCCGGAGACCACTTATGTACGCCGCCGCAGGATCCGCCGCCGCATTGCTCAGGGGACCTTTGAGGATGATGCAGATGTGCAGGATGGCCAGGGAGGCCAGTGAGGTACCGTTTTACCTTCCTATGCCCGATTTTCAAACTTATTCTTTCGACTGTTGAATAAGTTTGGGGGGATGACGGCTGGGATTGTTAAACTTGTGGATTTTATCATTTACTGCTTTCATTTACTGCTTTTGTTTATTATGTGTTTTGTTGATTTGGGAATGCCTTGGAACTGTAGGTTTTTACTGCTTTTGCATGTTCAGTTTGTTATATTTGAGTTTTTGCATCACATTCATGCGCTTGAACATAGGGCAGTCGAAACTCACTTGATTTGTATGCTTGAGATTTCGAAAAATCCTTCCTAATCTTTGACTGTGATTGATGATTGGTTGGTTCTGTGGACATTGAGTTGAGAATCTGTGTTGCAAAGATAGCCAATGATAGGAGTCTCGTACTTGACAAGTTGCTTGTTGAAATGTGTTTTGTGCATAAGTAGACTTAGATTGGACTTGAAAATTGTTGAGGGGAAACAATTGTTAACCCAAGTGAGGATTGAGCCTGAAATTTTCTTTGATGTGTGACAAGGTGCGTATGCAATAATCTTCTAGAATTTGGTTTGTTTCTCTCTCAAGGTTGCACGAGTGTAATAATAGGAGTAAAATGATTTTAGGCATGTTCTTTCTTAGCCAAGATCCCATACACTAACCTTAAAAATCTCCACTTGTAGCTCTTTTGAGCCATGGATTTGTTCTTTTGTTTAGAATGGTTGATGAGTGTGAGGGGTGTGATAATTTGAAAAAGGGATTTTGATTTAGCATGTGAAGCTTGATTGGGAATTGTAAAGTTGAAAAAAAAAATGAATGAAAAGAAAGAAAAGGGGAATTTGAGTTGTGAAAATAATTAGGTGAACTTAGGATTGTATTATGTTGAGATTTGTTAAGTTCCCGAAGTGTGAAAAAATGAAAAAAAAAAAGAGAGAGAAAGAGAAAGATGAAGTGGTTGGGGTAAATATTCAAGTATGGTGTGTAGTGATTGAGAGAGAGTTGAAATGAGTTACTTGGCCAAAAACATCCCACCTATCTTAGGAAGCCACATTACAACCCAACTAAGACCTAATTGATTACTTGAGTTATTGCACTATTTAGCAGTGGAGAGATGAGAAACTTGTCAAACATATGGCAAGTGCGCATTGACCTTGGAATTGAGAGTTGTTGCACAACCTAAACACTTGAGGGATGAGTGAAAACAAATTTCGATGTGAGGTTTCCCTTTGATGATTGGATTGTTTGATTTTAGTCTCGATTGCACATTACATATGGATAAGGGTGATTTTGATAGTTTTGAGACTTGTGAGGCATTGAAAAATTCGTATCTTGCATGCTGATTTGATTCTCTGTTTATAAGCGAATCGAGGATGATTAATGGTTTAAGTTTGGGGGAGTTGATAAGTTCGTTATTTCGCTAACTTATCAATGAGTTTTTGTCCATTTAGTGTTCAAGATGCGTGATTTTCATATTTATTTGTGCATTGTCGTGTTTGGATGTTATATAGATGATGGATGGTGTGATTTTGTAGGAAATTACTTAAGTTTTGTGCGGGAAGGAAATCAGGGCAGTCGGCTCTATTTCGACCGACGCAGGACCCATTTCCGTCGAGATGAAGCGGTCGACGCGAGCAGACATCGACCACGTGGGGGTCGACGCGGGAGCTCCACGTCGACCGAGATGGATGTTGTCTCGGTCGATGTGGATGGTCGAGGCGGACACGTGGCAGGTCGAGAGGAGATGTCGACACGAGGCATGTGTCGACCGAGATGGACGTATCTCGGTCGATGCGGACTGCTAATTTGGCGAGAAAATGTTATTTTTGGATATTTCCTTCCTAGTTTAATTCTATACCTTGTGGGGATTAATTGTACATCTATATAAACATCCTAGTTCGAGTTTTTGGGGTTAGACACTTTAATTTCAGATTTGAATATTGTTCCAAGGCAGAAGTTTTATTTAGAGTTTTAATTTGAAGATGGCAGACAAGATTATGTTCTTACGAGACTTTGAATCTGATCAATGCAAGTTTATTTCAGGTTTTATCTTTTCATAATATTTTTTATTGTGATGATGATGAGCTAAATTCTTAATCAGATTCTAGGGTTAAAAATCTATTCTGACTGTATGCTTATTATTATTTGATTCAAATGACTTTCCTTGTTTGATTTGTAAAATTCTATGTTTTGACATAAACCTAAGATTGTTGGCCACTTGATTAGGTTAGCAGTTAATTAATTTGAGACTCAAAAGGTGAAAATTATTTAACAGGAAGAGAATTTTACAATACAATTATTTATTCTTGTCTTAAAAGAGAGGAAATCAGATTGTAGGAAAAATTTGTTGTTTTATGGAGTTGTTGATATTTTCTTGAGACCGAAAGGGTAAGGTTGTGTCAATAATCTACTTTGTGAATTGTCTTGAAAATAAATTTACAATATTTTTCTGAAATCCATCTACAAGGAATTAAACTGGCATTTGATATTTTTATTTTGGCATACAGGAAGATTAGTAATAAATCCCTAGAATCTGTATCTTGCAATTGATTGAAATTCTCCTAAAATATTCTGTTTTGTTGTGTTTTTGTTCTGAAAATCATTGTCGAATTTAATTTTTGAAGTATTTGATGAAAACCCTTTTTAAATTTGATCGTCTTAAACAATTTCTTGAGAAACTATAATTCAGTACTTAGGATGGTTCGTTATTTCATTCCCTGTGGGATCGATAATTGTTATTTGCCGCTATATTGTTAGCTCTGCTAAGTCGTTAATAATTTTAGCGATCAACAATCGAAGTTGGTTTGAATTCAAAAAGGTTTCAAAGAGGGTAAGAAAGATAAGAATAGTTTTTAATATTGATTGATAAAAGAGATGTCAAATGATATCAAAGATAAGTCGAATCGATCGAAGAAATAAAAATAAAAAAGTAGGAGTTTGCACTCTGTGTCGACCGACACAGAGTATGTATCGACCAACATGGGTGTGCCGACCGAAATAGATGAGTGTCAACCAATATACATGTGTCGACCAATATGAATATTTTATTAATTTATTTTGTGTCGATCAAAGTGGAAATGTGTCGACCAATAAAACTTATATCAACCTAAATGAATGTATGTCGACCGATATGGGTTGTGTGTCGACCGATACGAGTGGTCGATAATGAAAGAATCGAGCAAGGACTTCGTGTTGACCGACGTAGCTTCCACGTCGACTGAGACATGCATGTCGACTGACATGCCTCCTGTGTCGACCGGTATGGCCGCATCGACCAACGCAAGCCTCAAATCGATCGAAACTGAGGTTGTTTTCATCCATCAGAAATTTGTGTTTTTTGCTCTAACGGTTATCCGTGCTCGTTCAATCGATTTCTAACAGCACCAAATGGTTTTATAACATGTATAACGAGTCTAGACATGTATTTCAACATCAAAACATGTTGGGAATGGGGATAAAACCTCAAAATATTCAAGTAGGGCAAACATACCAAAAATACTTCAAAATAACCAAAACTCGATTCCTTGGTCGATATATCATTTCTAGGCTCATAATATAACATGCTAAACATGCATACTTACTTATAAACTTAAAATCGAGCCTAGATCATGACATTTATAAACTAGGGCAAAACTATAACATGTTTAAATCAACAAAATAGCTAGAGGGAGGTTCGATTTATACCTCCTTGACGTTTCTAAGCCTTCGTAAGCTTGATCAACCCTTAGTTTGTCGATTTCCCACTTCAAAACAAAAAGGAATGAAAATCTAAGGTTGAAAATGGAAAGAAAACAAAGTGAGGATTCCGAAGAGGTATAGTTTTACCTTGAAAACCCTTCGCCGGAGCTTGCCAGAAATTCACGGGAAATCTTGCCGGAAATTCTCTAGAGAGTTTAGTGAGAGAGAGTAAAAGTGGTGGAGTGAGAGTGGATGTTATATTTATAGAAGGGAGGTGAGGGTAAATTTGGAATTACCAAAAGTTAAAAAGGTTAAAGTGGTTGTCATTCGCTTGTCACATCGATCACTTTAACGTCACCTCACGTCAGCTCCACATCTCCTTGCATCATTGCATGGGAGACCATGATATTTCGTTAATACATGAACATTTATCGATTGATATCATTCCGATACGAAAATATCAGGTCACCGAATAATTAATCGAGGTTAATTAAGCTTGATAATAATAATTAATTCCCTTCAATAAAATAAAGGTGACAAATAAGTAATGTCAAAATGATTATCTCCTATTATAAATTGATCTCAAAATCCTGAATTAATTCGATAGAAAATTATAATTTTTGGAAATTCGATAATTACAATTAATATTTTACGAGGGGTATGAATAGAATTAATCTTATTATTAATTATGTGATTGAGATATTGATTTATGTTCTAATTTTTGTATTTTTCCTTAATTTTCGTACAGTTCGAGTCCGTATCGACCGAAGCATAATCGCATCAATCGACGGGAATTCAATAATCGCGTCGATCGATGCCACACTGCGTCAATCAACACACGTTTTCTTTCCTTAAGTATTTCGTTATTGTTTTTTGTTTAGTTCGCAGTTTACACTCACTACTTATTTATCAGGTAGTGTATGATTAGAAGAGCAAGGGGCAAGGGATCCTAGTTGAACAACCTCCGAAAAGGACGCAGATGCCAACCTCCAGACACGACCTCTGAGAAAATCAGAACTACCCCCTGAATTCTCTAGGATTGTAATAGCTCCTCTTGAACTATAAAAGGGGAGTCGGTAGGTCATTTTAGCACATCTTTCACCCCTATTACTCTTGTATTCTTAATATTCACAATTCACACTTCATTCTTATAGTAAAATTGCATTATTTTATCGTTCTTTAACTATTTTTCTCTTATTTTTCATAAGTTCCAAGGGTCCCTATCCTATCACAAATTAAACCTCAACAGACACCATAACATTTAAAGAATAAAAAATAAAATCATCATGTCACATACTTCCATCTTCAAAGGTATGTGGCATCTTTGTAAGATATTCTTATAGGATAGGAAAATCATTGTCGGGATAGGAGAAAAATAAAACTATCATGCCACGACAAAAATAAAAATCAACTTCTCTTTTCCCTAATTCCTGGGGTGTCAATTATTGACCCGACACGAATCCGATCCAAAACACGATAATAATCAAACACACACAATTAACACTACACTTATAACTAAAAATTTTATATACAACACGATAACTCGACACGAACCCGACACGAACACGATAAGATCCGACACGAACACAACACAAATGATACGAATTACCACCCCTACCTAATTCACATCATCTTTGTTCTACTTTGCTTATTAATATGTTTATTTTTTCTAAACAAGTTTTAATTTTGTGCTTATTTTTTACTAGAACTTATTTAGGACGAAAAAGTTAATGAAGCAAATTGGAACGAACAAGATGCAAATGGGCAAATAGAAGTTGCTCATTTTTGTTTCTGTTGTGGGCTGATAAATTCTGTTGCAAATTGAAGCAATTGCAGACACAATAACAGACAGAAAAACTAAAGAACACAAAAAATTATAGTTGTTCGAGCTATGCTCTACGTCCACTCTTCAAGCCTCATCGACGATGATTTTATTATGGTGAAGAAAATACAAAGTATGTAACATTAATGGACGGACAATTACAATTGGTGGGGAGTAAGGGTATTTATAGGGAGATATTCTTATATACATGAGGAATATAAAATGTAGATATGGTAAGATATATCTAAATCTAAATCTATCTCCAATAGATTTATTCATATCCAAATCTAATACTGATAATGATAAATCTTGTTCAACAAGAAAACAAAATATGCACCGTATCTTTTTCCATATTCAATCAACTCGAACTACTCATGAGTTCCTCCTCACCCTACACCGCTCTACCCATTTCTGTCAAACTCCTTCCGTCGACCTACAGTCACATAGACCTACTATTGAACTACTTTTCGAACTACTACAACAAATTCATTTAAGAGAGATAATATTTTTTTTTTCAAATTCCTTGTTGCTGTCACGATGACTCCATGTAATAATTAACTATTCACTCAATATTTTTTAACTCCATAAATAATTATCTACGTAAAGAAATTAAAATTCAGAGTATATTTCATTATACGAGAATTCTATAGATTATATTTTAGAATTGGTTAAAACATGAGAGTAATTTTATATTTTATTAAACGAAAATTATTTAGAATTTTTTTTAGAGTTGATTAAAAGTAAAACATGAGCGGTTTTTTTTTTTTTTGTATTCGCTAAAAAAAGATAATATATTAATAATAATAATAATAATTTTTTTAGTATTCACTAAAAAAAAATATAATAATAATAATAATAATAATAATAATAATAATAATAATAATAATAATAATAATAATAATAATAATAATAATAATAATAATAATAAAAGTCGGATTGTTAACGCATATTCGACAATCAGAAGAAAAATCCCAAACCGCAAAATCCTTGGACGGCGGAGCTGCCGGCCGACACACGCCTGAGGTGGTGTCGTCAAACTCCCTAAAGAGTCATCACATATTGAGGCATATGTACTGATCAGCCTCAAAATTCTCAAATACGCGAGCCCTAACCGACATGAATCACAACAAGAAGAAGAGGAAGATCGACAATGAGCAGCAACAATTCGAGTTCTGCGAGGTTTGTAGATTGAACCACAACCACGGCCGCCGCCATAATTTCTTCCCCAGGCACAAAAACTCACTCTCCAACTTCCTCACTCGCTTCCAATCTAATCTTTCCGACGTCAAATTCTTCCTCAAAACTCCGATGCTGATCCTCCCGGAACACGCGCACCAGAACCGCTTCTATTGCGTGTTCTGCAATTGTGATATTCTCGAGCTTGATAGCCAATTCGCTTGGTTGGTTACTCTAGAGTTTTGCATTATTTGGTTTGGTTTTGAGCTGGATAGTGATGCTGCAATTTATTTGTCTTGTTTGTGTGTGTGTGTGGGCGTGTGTGTTTTATTTTTGAGGTTGTCAGTGGCCATACGATCGAGCATTTGGCCGGCGAGGAGCACTGCAAGAAAGTGAAGGGTTTCATGTGGAAATACGGAAGTGGAATAGACCATTTTGATTACTTCCGCATAACTGAGGTGGATCGTGCAAAGGTACATTCTGAAATTTTTGCATTGTTGATCTGTGTTTCAGTGTTTCCTTTGCTTGTGCACTCTTAGTTCTTTGTTTGGATTTCCCTGTACTTGACTGGTATGTTGAGTACTCGATTTCTCAACCCTTTAGTTTTGATACATGATACATCCTCTGTTTTTTAAGATTGCTTATTAAATTAGTTTGGTTAGTCAGTTTTCGTGTACAATCTTTTTATTACTTTGAAAGACATATACTTTTTTCCACTGAAGGGTTTAGTTTTCTCGTTTCATTCAATTGGTATGTTTTTTGTATTGTTCAATGAATGATATAATTGCTTGACTTTCTGCATCAGCTTCTTCTTTCACTGATCATGTTAGATCATTAGTTGTGTTATATCTGTTCAATTTTATGATGGTATATATTGCTTTTTGTTATTTGGCATGCAGTGGAAGAAGAAGTGCCAGTCATTGAAGATGGAAGCTTCTAAAACACAGTCTGTTGGACCTCTGAATAATATCCACACTGAACATAATGCTGAATCTGCTAGTAGTTCTAGCAAAAAATATTTTTATTCTCTTAAAACTTGCGTTCCAAATTATGTTGTACCTTTACATAGCTATACGAATGAGAGAAATCTATCACCCAGTTCGGCATTATCATCTTCGGCCTCTGAAATTGGCCCTTCGTCACATAATATATCTGGAGGCAGCCTAGTACAAGATGCCCAATACTTGAAGAATTCAACAGGTTTTCATATATATAATGTATAGTTACAGCAATTACATGTCTCCTGTACAATACTGATAATGTTTCTAATATATTTTGTCATCTGTTTTCCAGGTTTTATTCATAGTGAGCATTGCTCCAACTCTCTTGCTAGGGAATGCTCGTCTTATGTTTATTCAAATAATAGATCTGTAAGTTTACTTTTTAGCAAATTCTATGTGACATTCTTTTGTTTGATAGAATCCTAATTATCACTCTTCAGTCTTTTGTGTTGAATTAGCATAAATTATCTTTGTTACCATTAAATGTTTCTCAAGCAGGACTACTCAGGAGTAAGATTAAGTAATGAAGAGACATCTCCAGGTAATTTGTTTCTTTTAATATGTTAATTTGCGTTAAGCTTATCTTTCCCTCCTTAATTCACCTCCAAATCTCCCGTGCTGCTTAGTTCAGTTTATACCACTTTCTAGAGCTATTATTGAACTGATTTTCTACTCCACTTCCTATTTGTGCAGAGTTGGTAAATTTGATGCAAAATTCTTCTACATTTAAAGTTATTTTGGAAGGGAATGTTCACACTGGAGCACCTCCACCGTGGTTTGATCCAACAATAGGAGATATTGATCCAGCACAGAGTCCTGAATTGAGGGAATCTGTTACTTCAAGATTAGGGAAGTCAAAGTTGAACCCAAAACGTGTTGGAGCTGCATGGGCAGAGAGACGAAAACTTGAGTTAGAGATGGAAAGGAGAGGGGAGCGACTTAATAGCATCTTTGATTCTAATTGGCTCCCCAATTTTGGTAGAGTGTGGCAGTCTGGCACGAGAAAAGATTCTAGAAAAGAATTCCTGATGGAAAACAAAGCAACGCAGGAGGATGATAATCAATCGAAGGAGCTTATTCCAGTACAGCCTTACATCAGCAAACGAGTGGTAATATGAATTTACATTTGTACATTTCAATTTATTATCTTTCTATACACCTATGAGGCTCTTTGAAGTGGTTCTTTTTTTCTTTTTCTTTTTTTTTCTTTTTTTCTGTATATGTTTTGTCTTCCTTGCTTCATGTGCAATATGCCTAACTATGCTGAGAAATTGTTTCCAAGTCTTGTAAAGTGGGGAGTGCTTTTCACAGGAAATGTGTGAGTTATCTTCTATTGTGGGATTGTATATCGTTGGATACAAGATTAATTTGCTATAATCTGTTAACTCCTCCAGCCTTGCTCTTTAAACTGCAGCTCAATGATACTAAGGAAATGATTCTCTCCGCGAGCATGTCTTGCGCTGAAGCATGTTGCCAAGAGGACAATGGATCTACCTCTCGTGATAAGACACAGAATGCGTCTAGAAGTTGAATGCAGTAACTTAATCAAGCATTACTTTACCAAGCTTACATTAGCTTGTATGTTAGATTGTTTTGCTGTATGTTTTTTTTTTCTTTTGTGGGCAAAATATATTTGCTAGAAACTTGTTGGCTTCATGCAGAGGTGACGACACTGATGAAGAATATCAGGATTTCAAAGCAAATAGTCGGAGGTTTCATTGTGTTCAGTTGGCAACTTCGGAATTTTGATAATTTTGGCACAGCCAATTTTAGAATACGGGTAGGGGCTATCTGAGAGAAACTTATTTACAAGTAAGAACTAATATGTGTTTTGAAAATCGTTGTTTATTATTATTATCATCATCATTTTATAGTGGATAAAACATCATATTCTGAAGTAAACTTTAGAACTGGAATGCAATAAAAGCTCCATACACCATACTTTCAGACATAAATTTATTGCCAAAACTCAGTCATAATATCATACATGAATTTATTACCAAAACTCATTCCGAATGTGAGGTCAACCTTATCCATGGTCCATGGTCTCCACCATGGACCATGGTAAGCAAATGCATCTAGCAGGCATCTTGACTGACTTCTATAGATCGGCAACAGCCACAACGACATCCTTGGTCATGATTATAAGAAACAATTTCAAACAGATTGAAATCCAAGTTCGTGTCATTTCATGATGAACATAATCTGCCAGGACCTCTTCCACACCTTCATTTATGTGCCAAAATACAGAGCGGATTGCTTTGGTTCCAGGGATCTGATCAAGGAAAATTGAGATTTGAGTATCATGGGCAGAATATATTCTCATGTATTAGAAAACTAAATATAACGGGAAATGCAGTCGATAACAAGCAGTACCTAGGTCAAATATCATTCATGTCATAGTAGGAAAGAACCTTTTTCATGATATCCTCACTAAAATATATATTAACTTAATCAACAATGAAACTTGGAGAAAGAAACTAATGCAAACATTTGGAAGTAATTGGCGCACATCATAACAAAAGGGCATGCATATTCGGATTCAGTTAAAAGAAACGATGATTTAGAAGTTTTGCATCTAAATCTAAAAGGGCACTTAGGTTTGACATATTTAGTATTTTATGCCATTATATTTAGGGGTGGCAATTGGGTCGAATTCAGATTGGCAGGTCGAGTTGAGATCTAATATTAACACATTATATACCAACCCAAACCCGACTCATTTAGTTTTTCATGTCGGAAAAATCAACGACCTATTTATTTTGAGATCAACACAAAAATGACCCTAATGATCCATTTAGTAAAAAAAAATATGTTGCCTCCAAAAATTTACAGAATTTTCTGTTTTTATATTTATTCTATTTTAACATATATATACAATAAACTATAATAAAAGATATAAAAAAAATTATAAGTCACTTTTTCTTTGAAGTATTATATCTCATTAATTTATCATATTTACTCTTTTTTAAAAATAATACAAATATGATATTACAATAGGATAATATTTAAATCAAATCTCATAGACTGTGTATTTGATATACTTCTTTTTTTATTATTAAATGTATATATAATTTGACGTATAATAAAAATGTTTAAGAATTGTTTAAAAATTATATTTACGAATTCGCCCAACCAAGGAACATTTTGGCCGCTAATTTTGCCTTCTGACTCAATGCATCCGCCACTAAGTTAGTTCATTCCTGGTTTGTACTCCAACTCGTAATCAAACTCCACCTGCCACCGAGCTTATTTTGGTGTAAGTTTCTTTTTGCTTGTGGTAATATTATCCGTTTGCACCACGAATCTTTTCCCTAACAGGTAGTGTCGCCACATGCAAAGGCAATGCACCACTACCGTCATTTCTTTATCTTGGACTGCATACCTCCGCTCCGTATCATTCAACTTTCTGTACTCGTACACCACAGGATGCCCTTCCTACACCAATACTCCACCAATAGCAAAATCGAGACATCAGTTTCTACCTCAAATAATATTTCGTAATTTGGTAAGGTGAGCACCGGCTCCTTGGTGACTGCTTCCTTCAACCGATCAAATGTCGTTTGACATTTGGGCGTCCACTCCCACATTTGCCCCTTTTCCAGCAAGTTGGTTAAGGAGGCTATGGTGTTGGAGTATCCTTGGATGAACCGTCGATAGTAGTTGGTCAGCCCAAGGAAAGACCGCACCTCTTGCATCTTTGTGGGAGGTTCCCACTCCCGTATGACAGCCACCTTCTAAAGATCCATCCAAACTTGGCCTCCACTACAATATGGCCAAGGAAAGGGACTTTTGTTTGGGCAAAGGCACATTTTTCTTTCTTCACAAACACCGAATGAGCCCATAGGGTTTCAAACACCCGTCGAAGGTGCTCTACATGTTCCTCCAAGCTCCGATTGTAGATCGCAACGTCATCAAGGTAAATGACATCAAATTTATCAAGAAATTCGTGAAATACCTTATTCATCAACATAGAAAATGTGGCAGGGGCTTGGTAAGGCCATAAGGCATGACCAAGAACTCATATGCTTCATACCGGATCACACATGCTGTCTTGGGATGTCCTGCTCTGCAATTCTAACTTGGTAATATCCTGATCATACGTCCAACTTTGTGAACCATTTCGCCACTCCCAGCTGGTCGAACAAGCTATCAACGCAAATTGAGTACTTGTTCTTTACTGTGAGCTTGTTCAAAGCTCGGCAGTCAATTCACATCCTCAAGCTTCCATCCTGCTTCTTTTGGAACAGCACCAGCACACCAAAGGGAGACTTCGAGGGCCGGATATGTCCCGCTTCAAGTAGTCCCAGATGTTTTCTGAGTTCTTCCAACTCCGGGGGTGCCATGCGATAGGGCACCACCTATCGCATGGTCGGGGGTTATGCTTCCGGAACTAGCTCAATTTCGTGCTCCACCTCCCTCTTAGGTGGAAGTTGTTTAGGAAGCTCGGGAGGCATCACATCTTTGTAGTCTCCTAGTCCAAGTACTTGGGCAATTTTGGATTGGACCGCACCATCGTTCCTATCTTCCTCCAACTTCATCACTATAAGGTAAGTCACCTCGCCTTTCTGGACCCCTCGGTTCAGTTGCAAAGCCAACAAGAATTTTCCCCAGAACCATTGGATCTTCTTACGAGCACGATACATTGGCAGTGGGCTTCGAGGATGCATATACAGTCTGCGAATGGCACTATCATGGCATCTATACGATCCAAAATGTCCATACCAATAACAAGATCATGATCATCGGAAAATTACCACAAGTGTTTTTCTGCTCCACGGTCCCAAGCAAAGGTCCACACCCCTAGCCACTCCGTACGTCGGAACTTCCTCCGAACTCACCGACTTGAGCCTTCCCAGCACTTTTTCAATGTGAAGGCCCAGCTTTGTCATAGCTTCCTTGGAGATAAAGAGGTTTGAGGCCCCCATATCTACCAAGGTATTCATTTCTTTACCCGCAACTGACACCTTTTAACATCAAGGCCTTCGACCTTGTTTCTTGGTCTTGATAGAGCTTAGGATCAACAATGACCCCAACTGAGTATCCTTTCTTTCTTCTCCATCATCATTAACAAGACATGGCAGATTTGCCCGAGATGGGCATTCTCGAGCCATATGGGGACCATCACACAAGAAACAGCCCAAGGGTCTTTTATGTTTATTAAACTTGTTGTAACCGTAATTTGGTAGTGGTCTCCTTCCTTCTGGTCGAGCTGTTCTATCCCCTCTCCCCCACCATTCTAGACAACCTTTTTCTTTGGTTCCGACTTCTCTGAACAGAACTCTGTGAGGGACTCGGTTGTGGTCACCGCAAAGTGCAAATCTTGCACGCCCCTTCATTGCAACTCTTGCTTTGCCCAAGGTGTAAGTCCGTCCATAAAATGGAAGAACGCCTCTTTATCTCCCATTGAAGGCACCTGCAGCATTCCGTGAACATTCGACAATATTCATAAAGGTCGCTCCTATGTTCCAATTTTGTCCGTGCTTCATCTTTGTCATAGGCTAGGTAGAATTGTTTGTGAATTTCTTCCCGGAACACTTCCCAACTCTCAATCGGTTCCCCACACCCAGAAAAAGCTTACACCAAAACAAGCTCGATGGTAGGATTACTTGGCGGAGTTTGATTATGGGTTGGAGTACAAACCAGGAAAGACTAACTCAGTGGCGGATGCATTGAGTCGGAACGCAGAACTAGCGGCCATAATTAACGGGCACCGCCTATATGTCCCGACACATGGCAACCTCATACGGAAATCTTACATGATGCTATGATTAAAAGTGGACAGGTCACCCAAAGATGCACCGCACACAAGCTTTGGTGGAGAAAGGTACTATTGGTCTAACCTATATGATGATATTAAAACTTATGGAAAAACTTGTCTAGTTTGACAACAAGATAGAACAAAAGGCCCCTGCGGGATGTTGGGATCGTTGGCCACGCCGGTGAGGCCATAGCAAAGAATCTCGATGGACTTCATAGTAAATCTGTCAAAGTTTGAGGGAGCTCAAACAATCATGGTGGTGACTGATAAGTGCATTATTTTGTTCATTTATCAATGGATTTTTAGGTTGTTTTAATGCTTTTATAGTGTGTCTATTTTCTTAGCATCGTGTTGGTTTTATGTTCGGTATGTTGGTTATGGTGAAAAATACAAGTTTTGGAGCGAGAATTCGACTAAGTGTGGAAGATAGAGTTCCTGGTCGTGTGCTCTGTATGGACCGACACCTGGGATGTCAATCGATACAGAGGTCGAGAGGAGTTGGTGTCGAGAAGCTGAGTTCGATCGACATTCAACGGGCATGTCGCGCTGTGTCGATCGACACAACACCCGAAGGGATGGCTCGACAAGAAGTTGATGCAGCTCGAGTTTGAGGCTGTGTGTCAATCGACACACGCCCGGTCAATCGACACATGAGCTTTTCATGTGAAATTTTCATGTTGTTTCCTACTTGCCATGTTTAATCACTCAAACCTATTATATATATCTAGTAATTTCGAGATTCTAGACTTATGCCACTTTTGAGACTCAGAGTTAGTTTTATCATAGTTCTTCTCTTATTTTGACTTTGGATTGAAGATTAGGATCAAGATTTCTTGAGATTGGACTCAATTCAACACTGATTTTATTTATGAAGAACATTTACATGCTTTATCTTCTCATATGTTTGTTTAATATGAATATGTGTAAGTAATTCCTTCATCAGATTCTAGGGTTTATTTGATTATCTTGGATGCATGTTTAGGTCATCGAATCGATCAATATTTTAATTTGGTTTATCAATTTTTGTGCTTTTTCTAAATTTGATAAAATTGGTCATTTGATTTGATTTCATAATTAATTAAATTGAGACTCAAATGTGAAAATTAATTAATTGATTTAAGAATTAATAAATGAATTTTTATTATGTCTGAAAAGAAGAATTTAATCCATAGGAATAAATCTGATGTTTTTGGGAGTTGTTAATTTTTTTAGAGGCCGAGAGTATATAGAGAATTAGTAATCTTCTTTATGAATTGCCAAACCATGGAATTTGTAATAATTTTTTTATGTTCCACCTTAATCTTTATTTTTAATTGATTGATTGATTTCCTTGCATGTTATCCAAGATATGAACTTGCCCTGGAATCTGAACTTTTCTCTGTTTGCTTACAAACCCTGGTATAATTCGTGTTTTAATTTAATTCTTGCAAAGTTATTTTTAGTTACAAAAACCCTTTTCAAATTTTGATTTACTTGAACAATAAACCAAACAAACTATGTTTTAGTATATGGGATATTCGCTTATACAATCTCTGTGGGATCGATAATTTTAATTTGCCACTAAACTATAGTATCATTAAAAATTTAGTGATCAGTGATTGATAGATTCTCTAAGTACGCAACCTTTATTATTGCAAAGAATGATCGCCTAGCTAAGGAGGTGGCCCGATTATTTATGAAGAACGTGGTAAAATACTGGGGAGTCCCGAGTTCCACAGTGAATGATCGAGATCCCCACTTCATTGGCCGATTTTGGACAGAACTCTTTGAACTTTTCTACAAGTTTGCATCCCTAAACTAACAAACAAACGAAGAGGGCAAATGCTTTAATTGAAATCTATTCAAGGCATTATGCGAGTTCAACTGGAAACAATTGGGAAAAGTTGTTGGATGTGACCTAGTTTTCCTATAACTTACAGTGCAGCTAGTCAGTGGGAAAGAGCCCATTCGAGATAGTGATGGGGCAGCAACTCGCTACCCCAGGGTCGGTTGCTTCAGGCTACAAAGGAAGCAACCCTGCGGCGTACAAACTTACCAAGTCTTGGCAAGAAGATGCAGATCTGGCATGGTCTTGCCTTAACAAGGCCAAAAGGAGGATGAAGAAGTGAGCAGACTTGAAAAGAAGGCTGGTGGAATACAAGGAAGGTGACCAAGTGTTAGTGAAAGTGAAACTCCACAATTTGTTGCGACATAAGGGCTTGGTGCGAAGATATAAAGGACCCTTCCGTATCGTTAAGCGAGTTGGAAAAGTTACCTACAAGCTGGAGCTACCCAAAAAGTTCAAAATACACCCGATCTTAGTTTAAAAAAAGCATGAGGCGGTGCGATTGATAAGGTCAAAAAACCCGAAGCGATGAGGCGAGATGCGAATGCGAGCGCATCATCGAAATGAGGCGACCATTTTCAAATTTTTTTATAAATTATATATACTTAATATTTTATAGTACAAATATCAAACAAAATACATATATATAAATATATATATATATATATATATATATCCTAGTAATAATTAATTTATGCACCAATAAGTAAAAAACATAAATTAGTAGTAAATTGGATAGCAAAGGATGTATAATTATCGCAGTTAACCGAGCAGCGAGGAGGTTAGCAGCAGCAAGCAAGCAAGCAAAGTAAGCAAAGAAATGGGCGAGCAGACGAGCAGGTTGGCAGCACTGTCGAAAGGATGAGCAGGAGCGTTCGCCGCGAGCAGGAGTGTCTACCGTCGGCGACCGTCGGTGCCGATGAGGTGGGCAGTAGCGCAAGTGAAGGAATTGGGCTGTGATTGAGGTGGGTAGCAGCGCAAGTGAAGGAATTGGGCTGTGATTGAGGTGGGCAGCAGCGCAAGTGAAGGACGAAGGTTGGGGGGGGGTTCGATTAGGTTTGGGTTTTTCAATTTTTTAGGAATTAGGGTTTTAATCTTCCAATTTTTTTTAAACCAACGCCTTCTTAAAGAGATGCGCCCGCATCACACCGCATCGCGCCTCGCTTGCCTCGGACCACATCATCGCGCATCGCCGAAACTGCTCGCATCAGAGACAAAAAAGCGGAATACCCCCGTCTGATCGCGCCTCACCGCCTAGGCGCGCCCCAGGCGCGCTTTTTTAAACTAAGCACCTGGTCTTTCATGTGAGTATATTGAAGCCTTTTTATGAAGACCCAAGCCAGATGGAATCAGCTCAAGCGCCCCTTGGATTAAAAATGTCATATGATCGGGAGGTTGAGAAGATTTTAGCCGACCAAGAAGTAAAGAAAAGATGTTGCAAGGCCAAGCGAGAATACTTGGTGCAATGGAAGGGAGTGCCTAAGAATGAAGCAAGTTGGGAGCCTGCCGAAGATTTGTGGTAGTTCGAAGCTGAAATACAAAAGTTCCATGAAGAAGGCGCGATGAGGGCATCGCTCAAATAGGTGGGGGAGAATGCCACGGTTTGACCAAAATGACCCATTCACCCGTTGGAAGGATCTGGAAGGCTGGCTGACTCTAGAGGACTAATTAAATATTGACATAAGTTTCATTATGAACTTCCTTGTCTTCATTTCAGACCAGGCCAGATAGTTTAAGCCAAAGATATTATTTCTCTATGCATTATCTAACAAGAGATTCTAAGCTATGCATGTGCTTATATATAATTTATGTCCGGAGCTACTTATCCTAACTTCTATGTCATGTATTTGACAGATATCAGCAAATTCACATTTGAGAGAATCTTAAGAGTGTACGTGCTGACATATAATACTGTCTCTTTTTAACTCAGTAAACTCAGAGCCACTAATCTTTGGTCAAATAACTTGACACAAGCAGCGAATCCAGATTCTAGAGATTCTAAGCTTGCTACCTCAGAAAACTGAACATTCAAGCTACTAATCCTAGATCAAAGTATTCAACATAAACCAGAAAATTCAAATCCAAGAGATTCTAAGAATGCACGCGCTGAGCTTTAATTATGCCCCATGCAACTCGGTCGCAAACCAGTAAATTCAATTCAAGAATCGATCAATGGAAAAAAGGAAACACATTTATATCGAAGATCACATTTTTGTCAAATATTTGATAAACAAACCACCAACTCACAATCACCATACCAGGTCCATAGCACAATTAGCATCTGACCATCACCATTGCGAAACAAAAAGCAAAATTGAAAACTCGACATACATAGACTTTAACATCGACGCACCTGGGCAGAAGAGTAGGGGCGGGCGGCTACGCGGTTGAGGCAGGACGCAGAGAACAAGGAAGAGGAAGGTATGTGATTCCCGTAGGGTGAAGTAAGGGCACGAGGGCGGGCAGCGAGATCGGAGCGGATGGATCGGCCGGCGGCGGATGGAGTGCGGGGAAGTTGATGGCCAGAGCCGGAGGCCCTAAATGCTTCGGCCGCCGATCGGCTGAGCCGCGCCACCGCTAATGCGCTTCTAGAAGTAGCCATGGATTGAAATGAAAGGAATATAGAAATGTGGGGATAAAGACGTAGATGAAAAATGTTGAATGGGAGTATAGATCCAGGTGATAAGGGGCTCAGATAATAATAATAATAATAATAATAATAATAATACATTATACGAGCTCCTAGGATCACCGTATTCAATATTTGAAAATTGTTGCCAATTTTGATAGTTTAAATAATTTTAGAAGATTGGATAATCTTGTTAGCTTGAATAATTTTTGGAAATGAAGAACTAATTGGAATCATTTTTATCCATAATTAGATATTAAAAAGAAGAAATATTGGAGAAAATAGAAATTTTGATTGATTCATGAATATTGAATTCATTTTATAGAGAAAAAAATTATGATTTCTAATATAATATTTATTTATTTTTTAATTATTTATTTATAATATATAAAATGTATGTATTTATCTACATAGGATTCAATCATATGTTGTCAAGTGAGATTGAATGTCCTATAGATTGTTCAGCCAAGACGCGTCATGATATTTACTATTTTTTTAATCCAGAAATTGTTATGCATCAATTGTGAAGCTTCTGTCTCAGCAGTCTACGGTCCACGCAAAACTGTGCGCCACAATTGCTGAAGGTGCACAGTACTGCATAATTTTCAGCGTAGCACTGTATTGCGCTACTTCACAAATTTTTTTATTCAAATATCTTTTAAATAATTAAATGTAATTAAAATAATATGAGCAAAACATAAATTAAAATTACATTAATAATAAGGAATATTAAAATTAAAAAATCATATTAATTAAAATACAATAACAAGTAACACAAAACAAACATTGTACAACCATAAAAATACTTATAATCCACTATAAATTAAAAATCTTTCAAAAAAGGAACATTCTGCTTCACCCACTTCTCAGGTATAGCGGGCTTCATCTCAGTTTTATTTGACTTAAGGGTTACATTGTTTTTAAGCTTGGGTATTGGAGTCAGTTTCGAAACTGATTTTCTCCCTTTGCACTGATTGCTACTAAGCAGTCTCTGTTCATACTGACTTCTCCTCTACCTAACAGCTTGACTTCTAAACTAGGATCCTTCTTAAAGTGATGATTAGAAATGTTTCTAGTTTCAGAAGTTGATACATGATTGCTCAAATTTTTTTCTGAAAAACCTAGTCCTGACTTATCAGATGGATCTCTTTGTAAACTCAAGGCTTCTGAAACTTTGCTAGTGCTAGTATAAAGTGAACAGATTAGTTTTTAATCACTAGCTATTTTCAATTTTTGAGATTCGCATTCTTCATAAAGAGATTTAAAAGATTCATGTAATGTAGAATGTTCTTCTCTAAGTTTGGCTAGCTCACTTACTTACTTTGATCCTTGGATCTCCTTAGTCATTTTTGAAACTTTAAGTTTCAGTGAAGCATTCTCGCCGGCCAAAATATTTTTTAATTCATAAAATTTAGAAAATTCTTTATTTAAAACTTCAAGGGTAACATCCTCTAAATCTGAGCAATAAAATTCGGAGTCCTCTTTAATGCATGTTATATGAATAGAAACTGAGTTGGAAATGTGTATCGGGATTTGCAACTCAGCTTTAGTTCCTTCTTCTTCTGGTTCAAATGTTCCTTCTTCTTCTTCTCCAAGCTTGGCCATCAGCACCAGGAATGCTTCCTCCACGGCCTCATCATTTGAAGTGTAGTGATAACTCTCGTAAAGAGTTATTATCTCTACTCTAATTAGGTTAAATATATCTAGGATTAGGTCCATTAAATAGGATAATTAGTAAAATTTAAGTGAATTAGTTAATGTGTCTTATCTTCATTTATTTGGTGGTATTTATTTTAATTTATGATTTTTTGCAAAGAATTATTTAAGTGTTGCCATAGGTTTTATTATGCTGGAGCCTAGCAAAAGCATGCCGAGAGGCAGTATTGTTGCAGCATGAGAACCACATGGATTACATTCTGAAAAAGCAATCTTGGGACCACTTGCAGACGGGATCTTCACACTTTTCAGATTTTGTCTCAAAAGCTGGACAGGTGTCAAACGTGTGAGCCGCCAGAGCTGGAAGGCAAGATTGAAGGCCACGTATAGAGCAAAGATGAAGTTAAGCTAAAAAGGGAAAGATATTTTGGCAAGGGAGAGATTGAATATGTAGGGTTTTCCCGTGAACCGAATCACCAAAACCAAAATGAACCGGATCGATCTATGGATATTGTGCATAATTAAATACATAATAATTCCTAGCATGCTCCTATGATTTAATGCGGAATATTGTAGATCTGAGTATTTACCGAAACTCCGTAGTCTCTGTTTCGATCTTTTGCGTTTGAACTTCCACTTGAATTCAATCACGCAATACGAATTTATCTGCGGAAGTAGAAATTAGAAATCTAATTTCAAAATAAATTTGAAAATAAGAAATTGAGAAAGAAGAAGTTCTATTCTCCAGATCAGGTCTTCAGATCTGTATCCCAATGTTGTTCAGATCTACTACTGGTGAGGACTCCGTAGATCTGTAATCTGAGCAGGACCAGAATCGAAATTCTCCTCCTTGAACTCCGAATTTGGCGCCCACACACTCTCTCTCTTAGGGTTTGTATTTTTCAACTGTGTTACAACTTATGAGAGAGAGCTGTCTATTTATAGACCTAGGGTTTTACCCCTAATGGGCTCAATTCAGCATATTTAATTGGGCCAGACCTGGGACCTAATGCAAATAATAAAGTGGGCCTATAAATTAATTAATTCTCATGTCCACAACCCAGGACACAATTAATTAATTAATATTAATTCTTTTTCACCACAGAATTAATACTGACCTACCCCTTTATTACTACGTTGTGAGAACGGGCTACATTAATTGAGAATCCCCATATTTAAGGTTACCGGATATTCATTAATTAATCGGAGCCTCTGACAAGCTCTACCTAAAATTAATTAATATCTTATAAATCCTGATTAGTACCACTCAAACCTTATCACTCGTGCCTGGATTTAATCAGCATGCAGGACTTTGGCACGATGAATGTTATTGAACTCCTCAGGGAATGTCCCCATCCTATTACTCGGATATGGATACCTAAAACCAGTCTCAGGCAGTACTACACGAACTGCTGTTACCCAAGATGCGGATATACGAGCGCGCTGTATTGGCTCTCCACCATGGCAAGTCAAAGCAACAGTCAATCCGTGCAAACCCCCGAACCTTCGTTAGGGTTTGGACTTCAATCAAAACGAGATCTTGTATTCGCTGATGTCAGACATACGAATATATCTCAACGGTCCATCAATACGCCACCTCTTGCGTATCAGCATGTCAAGTAACCAAGACAGACTACTTATTCCAACAATGCCGCAGCCATCCGGACAGTCGTATCCTCATACGCTGTCTCGACTGTGATTATGTTTATGTCTCACTAGGTCAAGTGATCATACTGTCTTCTGCGATCTACAACACGCCGTATGATAGTCCCTATCGATGAGACAAGAGGATACCATTGTTCATACACGCAGTTTGTTTAACAGATAGGAGAAATAAACTGTTGTATACTCATTAAAATAAATGCTTTCAGTATACAAAACTCATCAGAATACACACACACGAACACATTTTGAGAGAGGGAGAGCGTGCAAGAGAAGCAAGGAGTTCGTGCGAAGTTGGAGCTGAAAACTGTGGAATCAAGGATTTGTCTTGATTTTAATTTTGATTTTAAGCAAGTATTTTGTGTTAGAGAATGGTTAGAAAGATGAACTTGATGACCATTTTCTATTTTCTATTTTCGAACATGAGCTAAACTCTTTATGCTTGGGTTGTTGACTTGTTTGTCTACTTGAATATATTTTAGAGTCTGTTCTTACTTCAAAACTGATGTTTGATTATGATTTTTATTTGCTTGATTCCTTGAACACGACAGTGGGAGGGAATATCTCACCTAGGGAGACCGAAAGGAGATCTAGGCTTAGGAAATCATAACCGACCTTGATTCTTGTGTAAACATACAAAGAACTTAAGACTTGTTAAGATACCCCTATTCTGATTTATTATATTTGAATATTAAATCTTACATCGACATATGAAGATTAATGAAAAGATATAGATCTAGTAGTGTGAATGTTTGCTAGGCACTTGAGAGAGATTACAAGACCCAGAGGCGATGTTGGAACTATGCTCTAGCATAGTAAAGTGGATAAACAAAAGTTAACAACCTAAGCATGTTTTCTCTCCTTGTTAAACCATATTTCTGAAGTGTTTATGATTATAATTTGGGAAGAACAACTGTTAATAGTTTTAGCTTTAAGTGCTTTTATTATTTACCCATTTCTGCAATTTTAAGTTTAGAAAAGCATCACAACCCTTACATACAAAAAATATTACGTGCATGACTTACTTTCACTCCCTTGGGTTCGATATCTGGACTTTGATCTATATTACTTGTGGACTACGTGCACTTGCGTATTAAATTATAACACATCATAGCACACAACAAGTTTTGGCGCCGTTGTCGGGGAGTGATTGATATTAAGTCTAAATGTTGTTATATTGTTTGGTTTTGCATGCATATTTAGCTGACTGAAGTTGCTGGAAACTAAACATTTTTTTATAATTGTAGGGATGCTAATTGTGTATGAGTGAGGAAGTTAAGAGAGCATTATTTCCATTTGATCCAGAAATTGAGAGAACATTCATAAGAAACCGAAGAAAACAGAGAGTTAAGAAAATGGATGAGGGTAATCCACCAGGTGGAGGAAATGGAGAAGGAAATCCAGAGAATGTGGTAGATTTAGTTGATGACAGAAACAAAGCTATAAGGCAATATATAGCTCCAAGACTTGAGTTTGATCCGGGAGTGGTTAGACCTGATGTGAAGGCACAACATTTCAAATTAAAGCCTGTTATGTTTCAAATGCTACAAAGTTTGGGACAGTTTGGGAGAATGGCTACTGAGGATCCCTATTTACATTTAAGGTCTTGGGTTGTGGTATGTACGGGGATTGATTGGTGAATTGGTGATAAGATATGATAAATTAGTGGTGAAAAGAAGCTCAAAGAAATAATTAGAATTCTCATAAGCTCTCTGAAAAGAAAAGAATACAAAATTATCGAAAAGAGCATAAGAGATTCAAAATGAAAGAAATAATTAGAATTCTCATAAGCTCTCTGAAAAGAAAAGATTACAAAATTATCGAAAAGAGCATAAGAGATTCAAAATGAGCTATAAAAAAAATTATATTGTGAGTTTGTTGATGTATATGAGGAGATAAGGTGGATGATTATAGATGGTGGTTGGAGATGTTGAGAGTCATGAACTCAATTGATTTAGTCACTTGGTCATATTTCCCTACCTTATCAGAAAAAGCCTACGTTACAACCTTTCGAAAGTCCTCTTTGATTTTAGACTTGTGTGCACATTCTAGCAGTGGAGATATTAGAAAATTTGCAAGCCTATGGTAGAAATTTCTTCATACATGTTGTTGAGTGCTTTCATCTTTACCTTAAACACTTGAGAGTTGAGCGATACACTTCCTGTGAGTTCTT
This sequence comes from Plectranthus barbatus, assembly GCA_026898455.1. Classification (NCBI taxonomy): domain Eukaryota; kingdom Viridiplantae; phylum Streptophyta; class Magnoliopsida; order Lamiales; family Lamiaceae; genus Plectranthus; species Plectranthus barbatus. Next base: position 93,360 of record JAPKLW010000841.1, read on the forward strand.
CCACTGTTGATGAATTTTTCGTCTCTTCCAAATTGCTTGTGGGTAGTGGATTATTGGTTCTTGACTGTGATGAATCTTGTGAGGCATTGCACTTTGACCACATGATCTTTTGATTTCTTTCTTGCCTATTGATTGAGGACAATCAAACATTCAAGTTTGGGGGATTTGATAAGCTCATTATTTCACTCACTTATCTATATTATTTTCCTACTATTTTATCATACTTGATAAGGTACAGCCCGGACTAAGTCCAATGTACCGTCATCTGCAAGTCTCTGAATCCGCTTCAAGCTGATGTGACCCAGTCTCAAGTGCCAGAGATATGTAAGATCCTCATCAGAAGAAGTAAGTTTTCTCTTCCTAGGATTATCAATTACGGATGAATTACATGCAATACTTGCGGACATATTTTGATCGAAGTAGCATAAAGAGTATAAATCAACACAACAGATAACATTGTTACTGCCAATGATAAAATCATAAATAACAAATATCCATAAAAGGTTGATAAAATTTGTCCTGCCGATAAACCACGGCCCACAAATAAAAACTCAAATGTACTTAAAACATCAAAATACGAGGAAAGGAAAAAAACTCCATGAAGCTCCGTCATAAAACGTTGCCTTCATCCAGTTTGGTATCTTCTTGCCATCACTCACCAGCCTTGTCGGCACGGTCCCCTGCAAAGTACAACAACATGATCAACAAGTCAGTGCTTTCAGCTCTAGAAGAGCAACAACTAACTCTAATCATGCTTGCAGTTATATATGCAAAATGGCATACCTTGTCTAGCTTTGTTTGCTTGACGATCTTTCCTCCAATGTCCTTTCTTACCACACCTGAAGCACTTGTCCCTTTCAGTCGCCACCTTAGGCTTTTTCCCAGCCCCACCATCCTTCACAGGTGTCTTCTTGGCCCATTTCTTAATCCCTTTCTTCCGCTTCATACTTTTCGATACAGCAAAGAGATTACCAGAAGTGGCCAAGGCAACCTTCTGAGGGTTCATGACCGATTCAGCTGCCATCAAGTCATTGAGTAACTCGTTAAGAGTATACTCTTTCTTGTTCATGACAACATTCAGTCTAAAACTCTCAAAGGACTTGGGTAGAGAGTTCAGTATGATATCGACCTTAGCCTCAGCGTTGATACCTCCACCATGCACTGTCAGTTCATCCATGAGGTGAGTCATGGTAACCACGTGCTCTCTCACTAAGGTGCCATCAGTCATTTTCTTGCTCACGATTTCTCTCATGAGATTGAACCTGACGGCTCTATTAGTTTCCCCATAGGTTGCCTCCAGACTTTGCATAATGTCATAGGCATCCCTATGGTGCTGATGCTGATGCTGCAAGACTTTCGACATAGTGGTCATCATGTAGCACTTGACTACATTGTTCGATTTCTCTCACTTGTTATAAAAGTCTATATCCAGTTGACTGGATTCAGTAGTTGGCACTTCGGGACGAAGTACTTGCAGAACAAACATATGTTCTTCTGCAATCAGGAGGTATTCGAGATTGCGCTTCCATTCCAGGAAGTTCGGACCAGTTAGAGTGTTTTGTACGAGAATATTGATGACATTAGACATAGACATATCTGAAACAATAAAGATTCTTAAATAAGAACATACATGTTGAACTTCGAAAACAAATGCATTGAAAACCTTTTAATAAATCAAATACAAATGTTTTCCACTAATTGCCCGAGTTCCCACCGCAAGCTACACTCGTAGACGTTTACGATGTCACCCTCAACCAGAACTGCGGGTTTTAAGCCCCAATCCATTTAATTTCACTACCATGTCAGGATGCTTTTGACACTAGAAATTAATAATTAGTGAAAACCTTGGACCAAGCCATCTCTCAAGAACAGGGATGCAATTCTTGCATTATATTCTAAGATACTTCTAAGCAATTAACCACAAATTTAACTCCGGCCAAAAGAGACAGTTTAGCATGGCACGTAACCATACCGCACAGCCCTTAAAGCTTTTGTTATCTTGAATTTAAATCAATCCTAGAATACTTGTGAAAGAGGTCTACGCAAGCTACACTCGTAGACGTTTACGCAAAGCCCTCCCACTATTCACATGATTTAAATTGTTTGTCTAGAAATCCCAACAACCGTACCCATGCACCTCCGGGAACTAGCAAGCTACACTCGTATACGTTTACTAGAACGAGAGATACACTTACAGCCTAGGACCGCTTTGTGGAGGTCTGTTGATTTTAATTAAAAAATCTGCTTAGTATTTTTCTTTTAAAAGGTTTCTTTATGCGCACACATAATTCCCTTTTGTCATTATATTTTCCAAATTTTTGCATGTAATTAAACAAGCCCAAAAATTCCCAAAATATAATCCAACAAAAGAAATTAATCACATAAGCATGCTTGGAAAGCTGTAAATAATAAAAGCAGTAAATCATGCTTTTCCTATTATCTACACATGCTTAATTGCGCACATAAATAAATCACATATCATACGAGGACAATTAAGGCAAACAAAAATTCCTCGTGGCCCCAAAATAAATAGAAAATAAAATCTATCTATTACAATTTGAATTTTGAATTTAATGGATAAATTCAAATCTTCAAGGGCCTCCAAATCTTGATACACCAAATCTTTTGGATTTTTAGGCCTTTGTGATCTGATGATTTGCCCTAACCCTAATGCAAACCTAGGGTTTACACAGGATTGCACAAACCACCAAAAAAAACACAAGCCACCGCGACGGGACAGCAGCAGCCGATGACGACCGAAGCCGCCGCCGCCGCCGCCGGCCGTCGACCGCCGCCGCCGCCGGCCCAGCGCGCGCACGCACCGCGCGCCTGCTGGTGTCACGCAGCATGGCCCTGCGCCCGCGCGCCCGCCGTCGTCCGCCGTGCCCTCCGCCGGCCCTTCGTCGGCTCCATCTTCGTTCTTCGTCCTCGACCCGTTCAATTACAGATTTGAAAAATACAGAAACTATTCTATTACAATTTCAAATCTATTCTAATCATGGATTTTCTCATGATTTTACAAAACAATTCAGCCCTACACGGATAAACCACCGCGGGCTGAATCAATGGGTTGCCACGAGGAACAAAAACCAAACATCATTATGAACAACAGAGCCATAAATCAGAAACCTGGATCTGATACCAATTGTAGGGTTTATCCGTGAACCGAATCACCAAAATCAAACTGAACTGGATCGATCTATGGATATTGCCCATAATTAAATTTCTCAAAACCCTAGCATGCTCCTATGAATTTAATACAAAATTGTGGATAGAGAGATTACCGTAAATCCGTGGAGTCTGAACCGATCTTTCGCGTTTGAATTCCAAATCTCAATTCAACCACGCGATTCGATTTAATCTGTGGAAACATAAATTAGGGAACTAATTTCTAGAGAAAATCGAAAAACAGAAAGAGAAGAGAAGAGAAATATGTTCTCCAGATCAGATCTTCAGATCTGTATCCCAATGCTGTTCAGATCTACTACTGGTGAGGACTCCGTAGATCTGTATTCTGAGCAGGACCAGAATCAAAATTCTCCTCCTTGAAACCTCAAAAACAGCGCCCCTCTCTCTCTCACTAGGTTTAGGGTTTTTCAACTGCAATACAACTTATGAGAGAGAGCTGTCTATTTATAGACCTAGGGTTGAAACCCAAATGGGCCATTTTGGGCTCAATTCAGCATATTTAATTGGGCCAGACCTGGGACCTAATGCAAATAATAAAGTGGGCCTATAAATTAATTAATTTCCATGTCCACAACCCAGGACACAATTAATTAATTAATATTAATTCTTTTTCACCACAGAATTAATACTGACCTACCCCTTTATTATCACGTTGTGAGAACGAGTTGCATTAATTGAGAATCCCCATATTTAAGGTTACCGGACATTCATTAATTAATCGGAGCCTCTGACAAGCTCTAACTACAATTAATTAATATCTTATAATTCCTGAGTAGTACCACTCAAACCTTATCACTCGTGCCTGAACTTAATCAGCCTGCAGGACTTTGGCACGATGAATGTTATTGAGCTCCTCAGGGAATGTCCCCATCCTATTACTCGGATATGGTTACCTAAGTTCAGTCTCAGGCGGTACTACACGAACTGCTGTTACCCAAGATGCGGATATACGAGCGCGCTGTGTTGGCTCTCCACCATGGCAAGTCAAAGCAACAGTCAACCCGTGCAAACCCCTGAACTTTTTTTAGGGTTTGGACTCAATCTATATGACGAGATCTTTTATTTACTGATGTCAGACAGACGAATATATCTCACTGTGGTCCATCAATACGCCACCTCTGCGTACCAGCATGTCAAGTAACCAAGACAGACTACTTATTCCGACAATGCCGTAGCCATTCAGACAGACGTATCCTCATACGCTGTCTCAGCTGTGATCATGTTTATGTCTCACTAGGTCAAGTGATCATACTGTCTTCTGCGATCTACAACACGTCGTATGATCGTCCCTATCGGTGAGACAAGAGGATACATTTGTTCATACATGTACGATTGTTAACAGATAGGAGAAATAAATCGTTGTATACACATTGTAATAAATGCTTTCAGTATACAAAACCCATCAAAACTGGGCAACATACATCTTTGGGCGATTAGTGGAGAACGCGAAGAAGAACAAGGATATCCCAAATTAAGGGAAGTTCTCTTCCAATGTGGGTTTAGGGCTGAAGGTTAGCTACCTTTTTGAGAGTTTCTTAGAATCAAAGGATGAAGGAGAAACTGTCATATCATCCGACTTCATTCCACCAAAATTTCCAGTATATCGCTCTATCCAAAAGGATGAAGTAGCTACCAATTTTGATGACATGGAGATAGATGTTGAATCAACTGCCGAACTGAAGACAATTCCAATAGTTCGCATTGTTGAACTGTCCAAGAAATCCAAGAAGACATGCACTCCCGATCAAAAGCCTGCACAAAAGGAAAACAAAAGGAAGCGAAAACAGACAACTCACCGCTAAGAGGAAGACTCAAATCAAGATATTCAACAAACTGTTGAACAGCCTCACCATCGCAAGAAAAAAAAAACGAACAAAGACAAATCAATCAAATCAGCAGCCAGAGAACTCAATTTCGATGCTGGACATGAAGGTGAAGGTCCAGTTTCTAATCCCGGTGAAGAAGCTCCAAACCAAGAGCTAGCAAGCCCTGCAGCGATGAACGCTTCCTCACCTTCCAGCTCTGATCGAACCACGCCACATCATCCACAATTAGATGAAATCGAAACCCTCTTGGTTTCAGGGGGAACTACTCTTGATGCCACTCACCAAGAGCTAACCGAAGATACAACATTGAAATTTGAAACGATCAAAATAAAGATCCATGACTATCGCTCAGCTAATAAGCAATTGGACGCCAAGCGACAAGATCTTGATTCCAAACAGCAGAAGTTCGATGCTCAACGACGACATTTGGAACAAAATGAACACATGTTCATGAATCATGTATCTCAACTTCAAATTCATGAACAAGAAATTGAAGCTGAGCTCAAGCATCAAGAAGAAGCCGCTAGACTGAGACGTCAGCAAGAAGCCGCAGCAGCAGTCGCACTACAGAAACAACTGGACGATGAAGCTGCTGAGCTGAAACGTCAACAAGAAGCTGTTGAGTTGGTACGTCCTCAACAGGCCGAAGCGGATGAGCACCAGAGATTACAGGCCGAAGCCACTGCCGAAAAGGCCATACACGATGCAGCAGCCCCAGCACAAAGACAGGGGGAAGAAACAGAACCGCACCAACTTCTTCCTCCAACGGAGGCCTCTACTGCCTCCTCTCAAAGTCTAACTCAAGACAACTCCAGAGCAATAACTACAATTGAAAGAGTCATGTCTCCCGACCTGCTCTTGGTAGCAGTTAACTCTCTACCCTACATTGCTCTGAATCAAGCTATAGACATTCAAGTGCAACAGCAGATAGCCCTTGTTCTTGATATTGTCAAAAAGGGGGAAGAGAGAAGGGATGAGTCGCTGAAGCTGCAGTTGATCTTGTTTGATCAAAAGCGAGAATAGGAACAACAAAGGCGTGATGAAGAATACAGAAAATAGGAAGAAGAACGCAGAAAGCGGGATGAAGATATCAATATGCAACTGGATCTTCTAATGGCTGCTAAAGACGAAGATAGGAAACACAACTCAGATGTAATAGCAGTCCTCAAGGTCCATCAAGCTAGTCTGCTAGCCATGTCCACTGCTACTGCAACTTCCTCAAAATTAAAGGACACAGATTCCTTGAATCAGGAAAAGGAGGAGTAGAATCAAGATAAAAGAGAAAGGTGAATTCTTTCCATTCTGCCCTGTTTTGATTCTTGAATATCTTTTTGAATGTCTTTCATTTCTGCAATTGGTTCATGTACTTGTAATTGATGATATCTATATGAAAAATGAAAAATTGTCGGTCTGAAGATAACCTTTCATTGTCTCTTTCCTTGATTCTTATCTTGTCGAATTCACATGTTCCAGTGTGATCATTGATTCCTTCCTATTACTCTAAATTAATTAATTTCAACCGATGAGAAGTATCCCATTTAGGGGGAAGATCATTTAGAGTAGGTCGAGTGTAGAAGAGGCACATGTCTGAGTAGTGGTAGACAAGAAAAATTGTAAAATCAGATCAACTGCATCTTCTTAGCGACAAATAGACTAAGAGGTATGGTTTTGACAACATCAAAAGAGGGAAATTGTTAGGTATTGATGTAGAAATCCTACCTTAACTTGATTTTTTGATGTGTCAAAACTACATACCAAAGTCTAGGACTTAGAGTTATTACCTCATGTAATCCTTGTATAGGATATTCGAGTTGTAATAGTCTAGGAAGAAGGAAGTCAACAAAACTGTGGAACAGTTTTGAAGAAGAGAACTTTCAGAAAAAAACTGTCTTGGCTAAGAAGACGAAGACGAGCAGTGCAAGGTCATGAAAACTGTGAATACAGTTTTCACACGGAAATGGCTAAGAAGAACTTGCAGTTCAGAACAAGACAGTTTCGCATCAGGGAATGCGTACATGATAAGATGTCGAACAAGTTGCAAGGGAACACCAAGAAGTCAATGATAAAAGATCAGACAAATACTAAGTAGCGACTGGCGTACAACGTTTGGCGTCTGACACACAAGTACAAACTGCTCTGAAAAGCAGTACATTGTAGCAGAAAAAGTCGTGAGACAAGCGACTTTTCAGAAGAGCATGGATTATGATTGGACATCATCTCCAATGTCTCTACCGGCTATTTTCTGGTGTTTTACCTATAAATAGCAAGATCAACAAAGACTTAAAGACCTTTGCCAAACTTTTACCTCTCTGCTCATCCGATTACAAACGTTAATTTGAATCTCCAACACATTTATTGTCTCTTGTCTGAAACTGAAGAAAAAGCATTAAACGCTCTCAAGAGAGAAGACATTGTTGTCGTAGTTCATTTATTGAACTCATTGCATTCATTGCTACGGAGTTTGAGGAGATTCACTGTGCGACGTTGTTAATACTAGGATTAAGTCAGCAGACTTAATCTAGTATCTTGGTGTTCTTACTTTCCAAGTAAGAACACAGCAGCCTGGTCTTTGCGAGGGGAGAACAGGTTATCACGGGCTACTGCCGATCAGTCGACGTTCTGGGAAGAACAAAATCATCCAACCTATTGAAGAAGGAAAATGGAGGTTTGTCCTCAGTCCAACTTCGAGCCGGTCCACAGAGAAGACACAGAGCCTTTGACAAACTGAAGAAGGAGTGAAGAACAACCGTCTGGGCGAGTGATCCATCTTGTTGTGGACACAGAGGTTTCTACAGCAGCTGGCTATAGATCGTGAGGATTGTATCTTCATAACTTAGTAAATTATCGGATCTGATATCCGAAGAGTGGACGTAGGACTTAAGGCTCCAAACCACTATAATATTCTGTGTTGTTTACAGTTTTATTTATATTTCGCACTTTACAATTTTCTAAGAAATTTGAAACCTTCAATACTTACTGTGCAAGTGTTGAAGCGTATAAATTTTCTACTGTTTAAACTTACAAAACTATTATTCTAATCTGCTGGCTAAACTTAAACTGTGTTTGATAACAAAAACTGTTAAACACAAGCTGTGATAGAAACTGAACTACATATACTTAGAGTGTATCTTTATTGATTTATTACTTCCGCTGCACATTATGTGTACTCTGATCTGGGACCAATAATGGTGTAATTCAATTGGATCTAGATTTAATGAAGGATCGAGAGATGAAATTAAATCTAGGTTTATAGTTATCAATTGAAAGACTGAAAGATGAAAATTGATAATGGGAAAAAATTGATATAATTGTTTTCTATCTCAAAAAGAAAAATTATTTATAGGGATTAAGTCTGATGTTTATTGGGATTGATAAATATTGTGATTTTAAGACCGAGAAGAGATAATCACATATTAGTAAGGTTGCAATTGTCTATTCCGGAATTGTAATAATTGAATTTGATTTCTCACCTTATGCAAGTAAGTGAATTTGAGTTAATTGGTTTGCATGTATTTTAGTTGATTGATTGCCCTAGAATCTATATCTTTTAATTTTGTTTTAAAACACTTTAAATTATGTTTTGCTATCTTTAATTTCCAAAACCAAAACCTAAATTTTATTTGCTCAAACAATAAATCTGTATCTTTTAATTATGTTTTAAAACCCTTTAAATTCTATTTTATTATCTTTAATTTTCAAAATCAGAACTTTTTTTTTTTGCTCAAACATTTCTTCAATTTTCAAATTCTCCACCAGCTTTTGATATTCAGTAATTTGAGTTTTCATTTCCTCTTTGTCATACATTTATTATTGATAATATTTTCCAACAATAAGTTTCTATTTGGTGGCATCCTCAGCAATGAATTGAGACATCAATCTATCTCATATTAATTATGTCTCTTTGTACCTACAGTACACATCAAAAAGCTCATTAGAAATAGTTTGTAAAATCGTATGTCGACATACCTTATTGGCATGATTCCAAGATTCCAAAAGTTTTGCGTCTGAAGTTGATGGAGGTTGTTTTTCTATAAGAGCAAAAGCAACTCCATGCACGTCCAGTAACGAGGAGATACGTTCTTGCCCGCGTTTGAAATTTTCACTAACAAAAACCGCAATGTTGGATACATCACGAAACAGCCTTGCAAATTGTGCAGCAGCGACAACGACAACAACAACGGATTGCATGTTATTAGAATCAGTAGACATTGTCTCTTGAGATTGTAGGAGAATTTGGGGGATAAAAGACTGATTCTAATATTTTATGTAGGAGGGAACAGAGAAAGGAAGTGCTCAAGTCGTGTTAGACACTGCACTCAAGAAACAACTCTTGATAATCCAAAACGTCTCTTGAGGATAAAATGAGCCTACCTCTAATGTGTAAGAGGGACGAACAACAACAATAAAACAAAAACTAGCAAGCTTGAAAAATCGATAAAGAGCTGATAATCTGGACAGTTTATAGAGTAAAAAATAAGAACGTTGGAGAGGTTTTTGAATGTGGCTAAAGATGTGGAGTTTATTCCGCATAAATTGCAACTAAGAGAGTTGTTAAACATGTTTCACAAATTTAGAAACTAACAAAATACTCCCTTTCTCCCACATAAATTGTCTACATTTCGTTTTTCGTCCGTCCCATAATATTAATCAATTTTTCTAAAATAAAAAAAAAAATTCACACTCATCAATAAAATATTCACTTCAATACCACTCACTACCACTCAAATATATTAGTTATCGTGCCCGGTCAACTTGAGACAATTTGACCGGGACGGAGGGAGTATCTTGGAATTGAATTTTTAAGAAATCTCCAAGATGTAAATTTATTTTTGAAATACTTAGTAAAATTATTACAATTATTTTACAACACAAGGTTGAGGGTTCTGCCATGTAAACTGGAGATGAGGTTGTTGCTGATCAAACGAACAAAAGCAGATTGGAGCTGCCTTCCGGAGCAGAGTTGGACAACGAGTGAGAGAGTCGTGATGCCAACTCTTGCTGGATAAATGTTCAGTATCATCTGATCCCCGTAAGAATGGTTTTAGGAATATTTTGTTAGTATTCCGACTGATTTTATTTGTATACTGCTCTCCTCGTATTGTTAGTAATAAATCCAATCAAAGAAAATGCACATGAAATAATCCTTCCAATAGAAAAATCACCAGAATAGAAGAAAATTGAACCTTATGAGTCTGAGACCCTTAGGCCAAGATCTCTGTTATCAACTACTACTACTGTACACTTGGAGGAACAAACACTTCTCCATCAACTAAATAAACATCTCTAAATTCATCATCATTCTTACCCAGCATCTCTTTCAGTGTAACATCTATATTCCTGCTTTTCACAACCCAATACCTCGGCTTTATCCTCTTCTCCAGTGAGTAGCTCAAGTACCTTGGGTAATCCACGATGTCGCTTACCGGCCTTCCCATGGTTTTCACTAGGAACTCCAGTTTAGGTCTCAAAACTTCATCGATGCTGTACCCGAGCAAAGGAGAGAACCGCCGTACCATGAACCCTATATCCTTCTTTGACAACCCTATCTTCATCAGGTACCTCATTCTGCCAAATAAAAGAAAGAGAGATAGAGAGCATGAATGTTGAGTGTCTTTTTTTTCCGAATACTTCAAGAAACCATTGTACTAGTCTTTACCTCGGAAGTAATGTTCTGTCGACATCACAAACAAAGAGTTCAGGGTATTTTCTGACAACTCTTGGGATGTGAGTTTTGGAAATTCCAATGTCAGAAAGAAATCGCAACTTCTTCTCGAGAGTTCTATCGATGCTTGCAGCAAAAATCTCAGGGCAACGACAAACCGTCCTAGCAATAGCATCCTCTTCCATTCCTAGATCTTTAAAGAAGGACACAACCTGAATGTGGGAGCAAAGGAGCAAGTATAATAAATGTGCATGCTGGTAAAACAATGGCGTGACACAGAAAGAGTGTTTTTGTATTACATGATAAACGAAAGGGTAAGTAGTTCATCACCAAAATGCCACTTTATTCAAGTTTCTTCAGTATGATTGTTAAAGGAGACACATCATGCGGATAAGAAGTTTCGGCTTCCCATCAAAATAAAGAGATCTCCAACATTTGAAAAAACAAAGAAAGGGTCCATACAATAAGATTGAGAATCAATATCACTTTTATACATAATCATGCTGGTTATATGAATTCAACCATTGTTGTGTTGAGTATCATGTGTATGAACTAATGCAGCCCGCAAGGGGTTCATGATCCACAAGGAATCAATTTCACAAACCCATTTGCAAAGAAAGGCAATTTCATAAATATCATAGATAAAAATGACCTTATGATTCCTTTTTCGACAAGTTTCACATATATGGTATAGCAAGTAGTTATTTATGGAATAGCTAGAAAATGCCTACAACTTGATTAGCCCAACAAACTAAGTCGTTCCATGGAAGGGTCAGTTAAAGCAAGGCCTTTTACATTCTAATATCGTTTGTGCTATGCATTACGCCCCATTTTAAAAAACTGGAGTCATTGAGCTTTTGATCTTCCAAAGGCATTAATATTATTGAAGTGATCATGATGTAACTAAACACAAGAAAGTGAAAGTTGAGCTAAATAAATCTTTAAATAAAAGTAAGATTTTTAATAGAAATTCTGAACCAACCTGAACAAATTCCTGAGGCTTGCGCAGTAGTAGCTGCGGACTTGTAGCAATAACATGACCCAACTTCTTACTTTTTATGTCCATTTCACTTAATTCTTCCACCATCAGCTTCAGTTTGTTTACTGAACAGCCCAAAATATGTGGCCAGCTTTTGATTGCTTGGGAAGAACAAGCTCTTGGAACCTAGAGAGCATCCAATCTAGTATGTTAAAACTTAAGTTATGGTATAACAACCATCGGAACTGGAGGTGCATCAATCCAGTATCTGGTTTCGTGTATTACCTTCTCTTCATCAAAGAAATTGAGGATTTTCTTGAAGTTCTCTAGGATGCTAGCTGAAAGAATCCATGGATACTTAACGAGCATCTTCCCGAGCTCATTATTCTTCACACCAATCTGCGAGGCATCCATAAAGACCAATTGTCAGCTGCCATATAAAATAGACAAGATTCCACCAGCAATGCAACATCATACATAAGTTAAAAACTTATACATCCATGGTTCACAAGTTTTAGAACTTCGTAAAGTCACTTTAAATGGAAGCTACGGCTATCATCAGCTCATGCAAGAACCAAGTTTATAACAAGGGCTATATTTATAAATCTCAAACACTTCAGAGACATGAAATTCGGATTACCTTTTCAAACAACTGCAGTCTTGGCTTGATGTCTTTGTTAATGTCATAGGCCAAAATGGGTGGGAATAACAGAAAAATGTTTCTTATGCATTCTTTAGGGACTCCAATATCTTCTGAAAATATTGTGATGATTGGCTTCATACGAGATTCTAGAGGCAGGATCAGAAGACGGGGAAAAGTTTCAATGAGACACCGGAAAGAGGTACTCTCAGAAGCCAAATTATTCAAACCTCCACGCCTTGCTTGGATCTACACGAGCAAAAAAGGAGATAAAAACACACACTATACAGGAAACGACACATTTTCACATATTCGAGCATCTAACATCAACTACACAAACAAGCTACGACTTTTAACCTTCTCTAAAAATGCTAAAGTTTGCTGCAATTCGTCATCAGCAGAAATGGAAAGGTGCCCCATCATTCGCCTTGCATTTTTCCCGACGAGTTCATAATCATCACTGTCAGAAAATAATATTTCCTTCATATACTTAACCTATAATAATAATTAACAAGAACACAAAATCAGGAAAAACAGAGTCCTGCTGCCAACGGCTTTTTTCTGTAAGATAAAATAAATAAAACATAATTCAATCAACACCTTGTCAATGAGGCGTGGAAGCACATTGGCTTTCAAAGAAGAGATGAATCGAGCTACGTGAGAAGCCGAAGAGAGCGAATGGCCAATGCTCTCCAAAAAGGGAAGCACACCCTTATCCCCTTTCTGCTCCGCCATTAGGATCACTTTTTTCTTGAATTCCATGTAGCCTCCGCCACTAGTTGGCTCCGAGCTGGCGGCGGCCAACGAATTCCAATCGTCGAGGTCATCAACGCTTTCAATCAGCATGTTCAGATAATTAGGGCAGTTTAAGGAAATGAACAGCGCGTCTTCTCGCGAAGCCCCATGTTCTTCCAAATGCTCTAAAATGGCTTCGCGTGCTTCTTCAACGCGATTTTCGCACGGTTCTCGTATAGAATCATTGCTGTGTGAGGTGGAGGCGAGGTGTGTGAAATCTCTGCGAGTGTTTTGGAGAGAGATTGAAAGAAATGAGAAGGAAAAGGACACGGAGGTTTTGCTAGGGTTTAAGGGTGGATTTGGTGAGATGAAGAGGTTTGGCTTGAGTACAGGGGAGCTAGGTGGGTAAGGAAAGGAGCGAAAAGAAGACAAGTGAGGGTGGCGGAGTGGAGGAGGCGCCGTCGGAGATGCGGCGTTGCGGTTCATAACTCCATATTATGCTCTGCTAAAATCGCTTATACGAAATATATTTTGATGGATGGAATTTTTTTGTTATATTGTTAATCAGCAAAAAGCATGTATATTGATGAACAGGGATAATGATATTTTCAACTCTACCGAAAATATTATAATATTATTTTTATTTTAAAAAAATAAAATTATTTTACAAAAAAAAAAACAGACCGACTATTGGCACTATTTTGCACAACCAAATCTTTCAACTGCCTAGAAAAAAGAAGAAACACAACATTAGCTTCAACAATAACTAGTAATAGTTGTGGCAAAACTGGATATGGAAACTACTTCAAAAAGTAGAGGGACAAACAAATTTTGCAGGTGGGAGGGATATCTTGATCTTGAGATAAATGAGGTGCTACACCATGTTAGGTCTCTGGGGAAGCAACAGATTGTAGAATTTGTCGTGCAAGAAGAAATGTTTCCCCTTGCTGTCCACCGCCTTTTTCCATCCACACCACCCGCCATTGACGATCTTCTTAAGGTCATCGCTGCCGGTGTAGTGAGGATCCAGTATAAGAAACGCGCAATCTCCACTCGTATCGTTGTAATCCACCCCCAGCAGCGTATATGCCAACACTCCTCCCCCTGCACATACCAATACCAATACCAATACCATACCATACTTAACAAAACAAAACCAACTACTACTATACTAGCATTCTACAAAACCAGATACAGTTTCTGACCGATCATCACTGGTGTTCCTTGCGCCTCAAAATGCAAGGCCAGCTCCCGACATTTCTCTGGAAGCTCCGATCCAGACCTCACGTTAATCACTTTGCAACTCACCTGTTAAAGGTTGGAGTTTATATTGATTTCGGAAACAGCTTTTATAACTTCCTCGATATCTTCATGAAAATGCAAAAAGATAGATACTTACTCCAAGTAGCTTGTCCAAAACGAAGCTTAACTCAATGGCACCAATCCATTCACGTGACCCAATGAATGAAGGGTCCTTATCACCAATCTCAACCAGCGACTGCTGTATTTCTCTGAAAAAAAATATAGCTTTATTTATGAGAGAAAATACTCTATGATGCTATATTTAGATGAGAGGAAGAATATGTGCAATTTTTTTTTTCTGTTTTCCTGCTAATTACGATCCAACTTGGACTGGATATGTTGTTTACACTAGTAATCAAAGTTGAGACACAGGACATGAACGTATACCACATGAGCTCGGTAAGTGAGTTGAAGACACCAAAGAAAATTTACCTGTGCGAGGGGACATCAGTGGAAGTATAGTGTTGCTGCTTGAACCATGAAACAATAGTTTGAAGAGAGCGATATGCACAACCCCAACCCTGCATCATGTTAATCAAATACAATTAATCAAATTGAAGTGAGGAAGCAGAATACTTTTGTTTTTGTTAGTTGAGCGTTAAAAGGATTTTGATATTTATTTGTTGAGTTATAAAAATGGACATTATTTTTTTAAAGCCATTACTATATAATTAAACTGAGAAACTTCTATTGACGCTAGACAAAACTAAAACTTTAGAAAATTTCAAATCAATTCAAACCTCCAACTATTTAAAATAGGTCAACGAGGCCACTGCGTTAATGGCCATCAACATCTAGGCCTATCCCTTCACATGTTATTCACAAACTTGGTGTTATCTAGAACAGAATATCCCGTTCAAACAGAAATATTTTAGCAAAAAAAAAAAAGAGTAGAAACTTCGAAGAGGGAGGTGGTTTACCGAATCATCAAATCCATCTTGGAGGTAATGGTAATATTCATAAGAACCTTGAATTAGAGAGACATGACCACCGGAGACTGCACATACATTATGATTGTGGCACATCAGCACCAAGAAAGCTAAGTAATTTCAAATTTGTGATCCGATAGAGATAGAAAAACATAGTACAGGTGTAACATTCATGATGATAATTACCTCCACTGCTTGGAATACCAAGATGAACATCTTTCAGCAAAGAGGAGCCCACTATAAACAATGAATTAAAAGTTAAACAAACTCCATTATTAACAGTTGAAGTTACATTATGAAATTATGTGTTTACCCCTTGGATTTGTTTTGTCTGTTCTGCCGTCATTTCTTGAAAAAAAATTTATTGCATTAGCGATCCTCAAAAGAGGGCGGTCAAATGGCAGCCCTAGCCTCAAGTGAAGAGATTTTCGAGTTTCAACTGCAAGACTTGAAGTGCTTAGATAACCAAATAAAACAAATCTAGCATAAAGTGTTTTGGCATTTGAATGACGACTAGCTTATCTAACCCTAGAGCGAAGTATTCTGCTGTGCTTATTTACAGAATATGTGCTGGATCATGCACTCTTAAATGATCAGACTAAGCACCCCAACATTTCATGAGATCCTTCCATCTTGCAGTTTTACAGGAGATAGAAGGTAAAATGGCAAGTCATATGACCACTTTAAATCATGACAAACCATGAAATTCAGAAACCGATGTGTGCGATGTTTAATAGTTAATGAGATATATTGGAAGTCTTGGGATGAATCATGAATTCCCTGGACACATTGTGTTTGTCAACTTAAAGAGTACCTTGCATCATTTCCGTCTCCCCATAGCTAAGCTCATATATAGCAATGATTGGATGTAGAAAGCCAGGAGGCATGAAGTGGTATGGCCTTAACTGTAGAGGAGTAAAGCCCTTTCATCAGCATATTATTGCAGTCTCAATAATATCAACATATTTATCAAAGAACTTAAAAAATCTAATGTGCCTATTAGCAAGTGGTTTGTTGCATGTGCTGTTTCGTTAAACATGAAATGCACAATGACTGCCAGCAACACAGAACTCTCCAGGTTCTTGGATGTTAGCCCACATGTATGTGAATGCGGTGGGTGATGGGTATGTGTTTGGAGATCTGTATGTGTAGTGCTAAAATACATCCTATACATATATTCTACAGATTTCCAAGAACATCAGATTGTGTATAATATGATCATCATACCTGTAGCTGCTGTGTTAGGAGATCTGGCAATATCTTGTTCTTTAGCGAGTGTAACTGGTCAACCAATCCAGGGATGATTAACTTTGATACCATGTCTTTCAACAGAAGATTCTTTGTGCCATAGGATAACACTTCTAGTTTGTGATTTATAACCAGCAGTCTAGCTTCTCCAAGTGCTGGAAACAGAATAATTTTAGGAAACAATCAAGAGAATTTTTCTAGGTGAAACCATCTCTGTTATCAAATTAAAACAGGATAAAGCATCCTGCTCTTCAATGCAGCTAAACGACACACACACACATAGATAGAATTGAAATAGAGATAGAGCTGAGATCTAGTTCTAGAAATAAAGTCTATGCTAAATAGGAATGAATCTGTGCCTTTAAATTGATCACATCAGCGGTTGACATAAAACACATTATTTATTAAAAAATAAGCATAATAAATAGAACAATTAAGCTCAATAGATATTAAGCATAACATATACAGTGAAAAAACATTGATTGTGGATAAATTTTAATCCGGACAATCAATTGTGTAGATAAAGGGTGTAGATTTGTTCCTATTCAATACAAAGTGAATCTTAAACACCAGATTCACACCCTATACACACACACAAACACTTGAGCTGCCATTCTTTTACCTGGGAGATATTCGGCAATCGGCGCAGCAGGTTGGGCATTACCTTTTGACCTATTAAACATGATGCTGACTAGTATTTTATCTGCATTCTAAGCAGGAAAACAACTTCATAGATATCAATAAAGACCATCAGTAACATCAAATTTAAGACCATTAGTAATATCACTGGAAAGACAGATTACCTCCTCCACGGAGTTAAAGGATGCAATATCCTTCGTTTTTGAGAAAAAATATGAGCAGGCAAGAGATTTTATGAGGGACTCTTCCTCCGATTCCAGTATAACGGCATTTGGTGGGAGCTCCTCTGCTGGAAGATCCAATTCCAATCCATGAAAAATGACAGGCTCAGGTCCACCAGATGAAGGCTTATTTTGGGCTTCAATGATGTATGCAACTTGTGGATCTCTAAGTTTTTTTTCCACAGCTGCAATAGCTTGTTCATATGCACCTTCCAGAGCTATGAAGAAATCAGCATCCCCAGCAAGAGGAATGGGAGATTTGGGAGCAAAACTCTTATCAAGTATGAAAAGGATGAATCGTGTTTGCAAGTTAAAGGATATCAGCAATATAAACAATCCATGCATCATACACATCAGTGACATCACTATGAAAACAAGCAAATACTGATTTCCATGGTCTTCACTATTTAGCCTAAATCTTTAACATGTTTCTTATTTGTTTTCTCCAAGTAATCTCGCATCAATAAAAATATTTTTAAGTTGCAACCTTTGACATCAAAGAATCATTTATCCTAATACTCCAGGTTCTCTCAGTAAAACAAACCATTTTATCAGCACCAAAACAATAGTCTTATACATCCTAATATTAGTCTATCAATTTTGTTGATCATATTTTATTAAGGCAAAATAATGCAACTTAAAAAAAAAATTTAAAAAAAAAGTATCAAAGCAATGAAGTGCCAAAGAACTTAAATTAGAAATCTTTTCACAAAGATCAATATTTCGCACTTGCCTCTTAGTTATTGGTTTTCTATACTTATTCTAATCTAAATAGTTCGGGAAAGTTTTAAATAAGTATAATTATGGTATTGAAGAATTTCAATATCATAAGAGGACACATTTATCACTTTGAATAAGAATGAAATTGGGTAAATACAGAGGCAGCTAGATTCACCTTTAGGATTGTCTGAGGCGTAATACAGAGGCAACTTCAGAGGAAGTTCACAACAAACTATGCAACCATTATCCCACACTTCTTTTTCAGGCTGATCTTCATAAACAACACTCCTTACTTTATCCAACATATATGAGTTTCCCGTCTTTGATATGAAAAACTGAAGATCAGTCTCACTACTGTCATGGTTCAGATCCAGCACCGCTCCAATCAAAAGCTGATCTTCGCTGTCATCAACATAATGGGCTTTTCTAAAATCCCTAGCCACTGAAATAGCATCACCCGCAACCTTTTCTACCTTCATGTCACTCTTATCATGAACAATGACTGCCCCGATCACTTCAAAACCCCTCGGAATCAGACTTCTAATTTCATCTGCCAGTCAAGCATCATATTAAGTAAGCCACGAATGGCTTAAAATTGCATATACTAAATCTTAACCACCATCCACAAAACACATCGTCACCAAGTTAAACATCATTTCTGTTCCAAAACGAAAATTAAAAGGAGCTTGCATTGGAACAATATACAACACCAAACCAATGCAGGAGTGATCAGACCATGCAACATTACCCCCGCTATTGTAAGAAATTACATTAAAGATGCAATTTATTTTTCGACCTAAATATTCAACACGCATACACGATCAATATCGACACAACGCAAATGTATCCCCAAGTTAGACATTTAAATGAATGAGAAATGGATGTAGAAGTGAAATTACCTGATTCTTTAGGTAGGTCAGGAGAAAGGGGGTTGGAGGGAAGAGTGTGGAGGCAGCGGATGGTGGAGACGACGGTGGGTGAAGTGAAGAAGGGCGAGCCGATGAGCCATTGGACGCCGGATTCTTTCCTCAAAAGCAAGAGATTGCGGCAAAGAATTCGGATTCCGATGTGGTTTAGAGTGCCCATATTTGAGAAGTGGGTCGGCGCCGATGCCGTCTAGTCCGAAACAAGTCAATAACCAGAATCCATATTGAAATTACTGCTGTATCTATATCAGTATTACTTTCAACTCACTAGAATAAAAATAAAAGAAAATCAATTAATATTTACAAAGCATAAATAAATCTATTTAAAAATCCTTCTCAATAAA
Source organism: Plectranthus barbatus (assembly GCA_026898455.1). NCBI lineage: Eukaryota > Viridiplantae > Streptophyta > Magnoliopsida > Lamiales > Lamiaceae > Plectranthus > Plectranthus barbatus. The sequence goes on from JAPKLW010000841.1 coordinate 112,720, forward strand.
AGTTTCTATTCAAAAATCAGTTGTGTCGATTATTACTATATATTTATTATTGTTATTTCAGGTGAAGATAGAGGAAAAGAGATTATAATGAGATTTGCACTCAATTGAAAAGGTAGATGATTAAAGTATTTTATCTAATGGATTAGGGTATGAGAATTTTTCATAAATAAATAAATATAATAATAATAATAATAAAAGTAAAATAAAAGGTGAATTTGGATTTTGGAGATGGATTAGTGGTAGAGTTTGATTTGGTTAGTTATTATCTTTTTGAACAATGGCTTCTCCCTCCCACTCTTCTTTCCTCCATCCTCTTCCATGTTCTTGTTTCATGCATCAGCATCACGACCCCAGTCAACTAACTACCTCATCACCCAAATACCCATTATTAATTTTATCAAAACCTCACCAAATATCAACCATTCTGATTATGCGCAAGCAACACCTTCATCAATACAATACCATTGATAAATGTGCTACATTCTTTTTTTCACAAAATCTAACTTAACCCTAATTTCTGATTACTTCTTTTCCTCATTTGATTCTTCCGTCAATGGACGAAAATACTTTTGATCATCTAAAATTAGCCAAAATTTATTGAGTTTCAATCGCTCATGGTGTTCATGCCCATTTTTTTAGCTAAAGTTTACCTCATATTTTTTCTAAACTCAGATTAAACATTGAGCATGTGTTTATGTGGACAGAGCGGGAGAAGAATCAACTCTCAGGAAAAGAAGCAGAGGTTCAATTTCAGTTGCATCAATGTATAAAACTTGTATTGTTTTTATTTTTATTTTTTTGCATTTAATTTCATCACAATATGCTGTTTTTTGTTTGTAAATATATATATATTTTTTATGACAAGCCACTGAAGAATTTTGTAAGTATAATGTGGGCTAATGTTGAATGCAATAACTTTGTATGCTTTACTTTGATGCAATTTTCTTTTCGGAAAATTTGTTCATCTGTAGGCCAGACCAAGTAGCTGTCTTACTACTGGTGACAATTATGCTCAATGAAGAGAAGCTGTCTCTTGAGGAGTGTCTATTTTGATATTGGCGTGGAAGAGTTAAGGATTGAGAAACGCAGAATGATTGATTCAAATGTTGGATGGTTTTAGGCCAAAATGATGGATGGCTACTAGCCTTACATAAAATCAAGAAGCGTTGGTAGAAAAAAGTTGGTGTCTTTTTCAGAAATTCTCATCGTTGAAATTTCTAGAGAACCTCTTGTGATGGAATGAATTTGAGCTCGAACTTGTTGACTTTTATGTTTTCCTCATAGATGAAACGATGTGTTGTGGAACTCAGTTTTAAGAAGAGTGAGAGTGTCAAAGTCTTTTTAAAGTTTAATATTGGGATGTTTTCAACATCACGATGTTAGACTTAATTGCGACTTTAACACTACGATGTTTATCTTACCCATCCTGCAAGCGGTTACAACAAACTCCTAAGTTTTAGGGATTTGTTGTACACCCTGATTTCCACATCTTTTTAGTTCCAATAAATTAGGGAACGTATATATATTTGTTTCTAACCATATTCTATATTATTTTAGCTTGTTCTTTGTTTTAAATAAATAAGGAATTCCTCAACTTCCAATAACTTCCCCACGTAAACTAGTGGTGACGGTTTCTTAGAGAAGTGGGTTAGCTTTGTGCAGCACGACCAGGAGGTGGAGTAGTGGGCACGAAGGTGAGGATTCCAAGCAAGAATAAAAAGGCACGAAGGACATGGAGAAAGGTTGCGCGACTAGAGACTATTCGAGTGATTTTCCTTCAAGAGTTCTTCGAGCCTTCCCCCGTTCAAAATCAATCAAGCATCAGGCATATCCTGTCGGCATAATCCATCTCCGGAGAGTTTCCAACGGTGGAGGAGTGACAAGTTATCCTTGTGCGTAGATTATTTGTACGGTTTGTTCATAGATACCTTTTTAGTGTCTATGTAAAGTGAGAATTATTCAAGGGAGTGAACGTAGGATAATTCGAACTATTTTCTTATTTTGTTTCTCTGTGTAAAAGTCAATTTTATATAGTGAAATTATTTTAAGGCCGAAAGGCACTCTGGGGAATAGAAATATTACCCAGAAAAATTATCCGCTGCTTATATCTCTAACACCAACATTACAGTCTAACATTGCAGTGTTTGACGTAAACTAATTGGCATCACGAGCCGCTGCTTGATACACTAAGTAGCAAGATCCTGTTGTGCAGTTTACAATGTTGGATCCATCTAATCAAACGGGCCGTCCCCTAATTCTGGAGAGCAATGGAAACAACTATCCAATGTGGAAGTCGCGCATGAGGATGTTCATCAAATCCATTGATGAACGAGCATGGGCTGTTGTTCTTGATGGTTGGACTCCACCAAGGGTGACCGTTCAAAATCGAGAAAATCCAACCGAAACTACAACTTCTCTCAAACCAGAAGGGCAATGGACAAATGAGGAATGAACAACAACAAATTTTAACTCACGTGCACTTAATGCTATCTTTGTCTCTGTCGATGTTGCATGTTTCAGGTTAATCTCTAACTGCTCGGAAGCACGAGATGCTTGGTTAATTCTTCAAGGAAAGTGTAAAGGAACTGCTAGTGTGCGAAGAACCAAGATGCGACTTCTAACTACTAGATTTGAAAATCTAAGGATGTCAGAAAATGAAACCATTGCAGAATACTATGAAAGACTGGCCTCTATGGCAAACGAAGCACAAGCTCTTGGCGAGCCAATTGGAAATGGGAGGCAAGTGAGTAAGATGCTAAGAACTCTTCCAGAACGGTTTAACATCAAGATCTCAGCCATTGAGGAGGCACGAGATGTTGACACTTTGGAAATCGCTGAACTTGTAAGTATTCTCACTACTTTTGAGATGAATTTATTGGATCAAAAACAGGAGTACAAAGGAAAGGGTGTTGCCCTTCATGTGGGCAAGAGTTCAAAAGATACTGGGAAAAGCTCAAAGGATTCTCCTCCTTCAACACCAAAAATTCAAGAAATTCTTGAAAACACTGATGAAGAATCACTTGATGAGGAGTCTCCTAGCCTTGCTCTTCTTACCAAAAGATTCAACAGACTTCTGAAGTCCTACAAAAAGGACAACTCTTCATCCAAGAAGCACGGGTTAGGAACTACAACATCGTCACCAAATTCCTCTTTCACTCCTGTAAAGAAAAAGGGGGAGAACACCTTCAGAAAGGATACCAAGTCTTCATCTGAAAAATCCAATATTGAGAATGTCAGGTGTCACGGATGCTTCGGAATTGGACATTTTGCAAATGAATGCCCTACGGTGCAACGAAGGAAAAAGCTGAACTTCAACACCACGCTCAGTGAGGATTCTGAAACAGAAGATGATAATGAATCTGGAAGTCACATTTTATTTCATGTCCGAATTGATGAGTGTGATGAGACTGAGGATCACATGGAGACTGAAAACGAGCAACCCATGGAGGATGATAGCGAACTCACTGATGTTCCTGAATCAGCTGAGCCACAGAATTCTCAAACTAGGGAGATTTCTGATTTTAATCCTTTTAACTCTGCTCACTTCACTGAATTGAATTGGCTGTTTAGTGATATAAATTTAACCACTTCTGATTGCAGGGTTCAAGATTGTAGCAAGGTCAATACCACCCCGGAGGAAATGAGTAAAATTTGTCATTACTTCAACATGATTGATCAACAATGTGATCAACAGAAAGCACAACTCATAAAGATGACTGAAGAAAACAACTACTTAAAGAATCAATTAGCACGTCTTGAAGCGTTGCTAACCAGAAGAGATCAGGAAGTATGCGTGCTGAGAAATCAAGTAAGTGAAGCTGATGTTGTGTTTGACAAAATCAACAAAGGTAAAGAAAAACTTGATGAAATTCTCTCAGTTAAACCTTCAAATGGGTCTCAAATGGGTCTGGTATTGGTTATGACAAACTTAACTCTGTTTACCCGAATATGTTCCAGTCTGATGAGAACATTATCAGGTTTTCAAAATCCAACACTAGCATGTTGAATAGTCATAGATCACACATCGCGATGTCCCGTAATTCTGAAATATCCAACACTGGCATGTTGAACGGTCATAGATCGAACACCGCAATGCCCAGTAGTTCTGAAAAATCCAAAGTATATGTTTGTCATTACTGTAATAGAACTGGTCACATCAAACCATTTTGCCGAGTTAGAATTGCTGATGAAAATAGGAAAAGAAAGTGTTTGGTTGTTTACACATCTTTGAAGACAAACGTTGCTGGTACTTGGTATTTTGATAGTGGATGTTCTCGACACATGACAGGTGATAAGTCATGTCTTTCTGATTTCAAACACATCAGTTGGGGAACAGTATCCTATGGAGGGGGAGCAAAAGGGAAAATATTTGGAAAAGGGACTCTAAATGTTCCAGATTTCCCACAACTTCAACATGTTCTGTATGTTGAAGGGTTGACAACAAATCTCATCAGCATCAGCCAGTTGTGTGATGATGGCATGATAGTCAAGTTCGACAAAGATACTTGTGAGGTATATGACTCTACTAACAACTGTGTTATGTTTGGAAGCAGGTCAAGTGATAATTGCTATCAAACCGGTCAAGAAGGAAAATGTCTCCTCTCCAAACCGGACGAGGCTGAAGTCTGGCATCAAAAGATGGGACATGCCAATGTCAGAAGCATTCAGAAACTTCTCAAACATGAGGCTGTCAGAGGAGTTCCACCACTGAAGTTCAACACTGATAAAGTTTGTGATTTTTGCTTGAAAGGTAAACAAAGACATGCTTCACACCCTATCGTGAAAACTGTTAACATAAATTTTTGCTTTGAGTTACTTCATATGGATCTCATGGGTCCCATTGAAGTTGAAAGTATTGGAAGGAAAAAGTATGTTCTTGTTATTGCTGATGACTTCTCACGTTTTACCTGGGTTGAATTTCTAAGGGAGAAATCTGATACTTTTGAGGCTTTTAGAAAGGTGTACAGAAAAGTCAGAAAACTCTATCATGCTGATGTTGTTCGATTCAAACTGATCATGGAAAGGAGTTCGAAAATGAAAGTTTCTCAAACTTTTGTGAAAGAAAAGGAATTTCCCACGAGTTTTCTGCACCAAAGACACCCCAACAAAATGGGGTAGCTGAACGAAAGAATCGAACATTACAAGAAATGGTGAGAGTAATGTTGCACTCTAAGCATCTTTCGAAACGTCTCTGGGCAGAAGCGGTTAGTACTGCATGTTATCTTGTAAATAGGGTTTATCTTAGTCCAGGAACAAAAATGACTCCATATGAAATTCTCAACGGTAAGAAACCAAATCTCAAACATCTTCATGTTTTTGGTTGTGTCTGCTATGTTCTGAATGATAGAGAATATTTGACTAAATTTGATTCAAGATGCAGTAAGGCTTTGTTTTTGGGATATTCAAGCAATAGCAGAGCATATAAAGTGTTTAATCTAAACACTAACACTGTTCAAGAATCTGTGAATGTTGTATTTGATGATGCAGGTGATCTTTTGGAAAAACTTGGTATGGAAAGTAACTCGGAGTTGATTGACAGTGAACTGGAACTGTCCACTGAAGAAACTCATGATGTTGGACCTTCACAGGAAACAACATCAGCCCCAACATCGGACACTGATGATGAAAGTGTACCAGCTCAACAAATCACCAACATGGAAAGGAGAGAACCACCCCTGAGAATAAAGAAAAATCATCCTAAATCACAAGCGATTGGAAATGTCAGTGAAGGGATTCAGACAAGAAGAAAACCTCCGGTAAACTACAAAGAGATGGTAAGGATGGTATGTTTAACATCATGTATGTTGGGTGCTATCTCTCTCACACTGAACCAAAGACGGTTACTGAAGCTTTAAAGGATGAAAATTGGATCCTATCAATGCAAGAGGAACTAAATCAGTTCGTAGCTAATGATGTATGGTCTTTAGTTCCTAGACCTGAAGGTAAGAATGTTATAGGTACAAAATGGATTTTCAAAAATAAAAGTGATGAACATGGAAATGTGATCAGGAACAAGTCTAGACTAGTAGCTCAGGGATACACTCAAGTAGAGGGAATAGACTTTGATGAAACATTTGCCCCTGTTGCGAGGTTAGAATCTATTAGGCTCTTGATTGCCATTGCATGTGCTTCGAACTTTTCTTTGTTTCAGATGGATGTTAAATCAGCCTTTCTCAATGGAGTTCTCAATGAGGAAGCATACGTCGAACAGCTCAAGGGCTTTGAAGATCCACACAGACCACATCATGTCTACAAACTTAAGAAGGCTTTGTATGGGTTAAAACAAGCTCCAAGGGCTTGGTACGCTCGTCTAACTGAATTCCTTCTTACTCTGAAGTTTTCTCGAGGTAATGCTGACAAGACTCTCTTTGTTAAGCATATTGGTGATGATTTTATTGTTACTCAGATCTATGTTGATGATATAGTTTTTGGTGCAACTGATGTTAAACTGGTTGATAAGTTTGTCATCAGTATGTCAGAGACGTTTGAGATGAGCACGGTTGGAGAACTGACCTATTTCTTGGAATGCAAATCAAACAATCTCCTGAAGGAGTGTTTGTTTCTTAGAATAAATATGCAAAGAATCTTGTCAAGCAATTAGGTTTGGAGTCAGCTAAGCACATGAGAACACCCATGGGATCGAGTGAGAAATTGAGTAAAGATCCAAGTGGTGTAAGTGTTGAACCTAAGTTGTATCGAGGGATGATAGGGAGTCTTCTTTATCTCACAGCAAGTCGTCCAGACATTATTTTCAGTGTGGGAGTATGTGTTCGCTATCAATCGAATCCTAAGGAATCTCATCTCAAAGCTGTGAAAAGAATTATTAGATATGTTGCTGGTACCTCTAACATGGGACTGCTTTACTCTAAATGTGATAACACTAACATCACAGGATTCAGTGATGCTGACTGGGCCGGCGATGTTGATGATCGCAAAAGTACCAGTGGAGGATGTTTTAGGGTTGGAAACAATCTGGTGTCATGGTTCAGTAGAAAGCAAAACTGCATTTCTCTTTCAACCGCTGAGGCCGAGTACATTGCAGCGGCTAGTTGCTGCACTCAATTGATTGGATGAAGCTAATGTTGGATGACTACGATATGTCTTCGGATACTTTAGCATTGCTATGTGATAATTCTAGTGCCATAGAGATCTCGAAAAACCCAGTTCAACATTCTCGTACAAAACACATTGATATTAGATATCATTTTATTCGTGATTTAGTTGAGAAGAATTTGTTGTCCTTAAAATATATTTCAACTAAAGAACAACTCGCAGATATATTTACTAAGGCCCTTGATTATGAACGATTCTCTTACCTTAGGAAATCCCTAGGGATGTGCAACTCACCTCTTTAAATAAGGAATTTAACATTATGTTTTGTGACAGATGTTTCTCCATGATGTTTTAGTATGTTTTCTCTCTGACTAAATATGTTTTTCCCTGTTATAAAGTCATAAGACACAAGAGTGAGGTCTAAAATGACTGTAAAACATTGTGATGTTTGTCTTGTATTCATACTTGCCTCATAGTACTACAGACAGGACGTTGCTAAAACACTGTGTGTGTGGAACTCTTGTGCAAGAAAAGTCTACAAGTTAATCAACTAGTACTAAGGATCAGATGTGATTAGGCACACGATCTCTGTGGAAGGTTTGTTGATCTTTTTTTGTCAGTTTCGACTCTAACATCATGGTGTTGAACATCTGTCTGTCTCTACTTTAATTCGTTCAAAAATATTAATAATCTCTTATAATTATTATGGTCTTATTTATATCTGCTGAGTTGATCAATAGTTCGAAATATTTTTAGTAGGATAATTTAAATATCTTTTCCTTTATTTTCGAATTTGAGTGGTTGAGATATTTATGGGTTTTTCAAGATTAAGTTGAATTAGGGTTTGTTAGAGTATCTCATGTTTTCCTATTTTTTCGAATTTGGTTATTTTAACCCCCTATAATTATGAGCTGTACCTCAAGCCATCCTATCACAACTTTTTCATCCTACTAACCGAGGAGGCAAGACTCTCGATCTTCTCTCCTCCTTTCTTTCGTGTGTCAATTCTCTCTACAGGAATCACACCCCTTCTTCTCCTCAACCATGGCTGACAAAACTCCTCCGATCAACGAACTTCTTCTCCAAGCTCTCAAAGATCCCGAGCAATTGCTCCAACTCCAAGTATCCTTCAACAAAATCATGGCCACCCGAACGAATCCAGGTTCAACTTCATCCTCCATACCTCTTGCTGAAAAAATTGCTTCTCCACCGCACGAAGCCATCGAAAACCCTACTAATCCGACGCCCGAAGCTCAACCCGAAACTCCTGGATCTGAAAAACCCACCGTCACACCAACTCCACTAGAACACACACCTTCCGCTCCAGAAATATCTCAACCTACTTGCCCTACTGAAACCTTTTCAACCCAAAATCCACCATCAACTGAAGCCGAGTTCGAAAATCCACCGTCGCCCGTTCACCCTACTGGAGAACCATCCCAAACACCTCCGTCACAGATGATTCCTCACCAAACAAAGGGAAAAAGGATACAGAACCAAAAGGAAAACCAAGACCTGCCACCACATCAAAGCCTGCTCAAACACCTACCTCTAGACGTCCAACTCGCTCAAGGAAGAGAGATGTTCCTGAAACTGAAGTTGCGGAGGTTCTCAGGGACCTGAAGAGATCAAGGCCTACTCGCTCACATCTGAACCATCCAGTCGGCAGAGCACAAAAGGTACTCTTGTCAGCCATATTTATGATAGTGATTATGAAGTAGACAAGGCGTACAATGATAGACTTTATCACTATGGTGCTAAGACTGCTTTAGGATCTCTTAGGACTAGGGAGTTTAAAATTGAGAAAAACATGGATTCTGAGGTGTTTGCGAAGTATGGCATAGATGTATTACTTGTTGGAAATTCGAGGTTTACATGTGTAAATTCTCGTAACAAATGTGTATTTTCTCAAATCCGAATTTTGGTGAGTGAGAAATTAAACCAATAGTTGGAAAATTATGGTGTGTTTCATGGTTTAACATATATATGATGTCCTTAACTTTTGGACGACTAACACGAGAGTGTTGGACTTGTTGTTGGACCCGACGAACACAAGGGTGTTGGACTTGTTGTTGGGTATTGTCGAACACCAGCATGTTGGACATGGACTTGACTTGACTTAGTTAAGTTCCTATGACGTGGCTGATGAGTCAGCATATATGTTTTGAATTCTGGACCGTTTTGGTCACATGTTTTGAATTCTGGACCGTTACCGTCAACACTATAATGTCAATCATTAACTTCAACATGTAACTGTCCAGACTTATTGTCTGATGTTATGACTGCTTAGACTTGATGTCTGAGAGTGTAACTGTTGAGGTTGTAACGTCTCAGACTTGATGTTTGAGAGTGTAATAATGTCAGACTCGATGTTTGACTCTGTAACTGTTGTCAGACTTCATGTCTGAGTTTGTAACTGATGTCAGACTTCATGTTTGAGTTTGTAACGGTTGTCATGCCATAAATGGCAGACATGCTCCCTCATGTGTTGAAGCCTATAAATAGGCATCTCTAGGTGCATACATGAACATAATGTTTTTAGCTCTTAGCTGCAAACACTCTGCCGAAAAATCTCTCTGAAAATTGTCCAACATCACCGGTCAATTCAGTCCAAACTCCGTTCAGTTCGCCGGAGCTCGTTTGATTGCGGTGCTGCTTCAACCGAGATGTAGCTGTTTTACCTTTGGGAACAACACGCCTGAATCCGAGCACTACGGTGGCGTAATTGTCTTGCGGGAAGAGGACTCCTCGACTCGGCTTTAACATTGTTTTGTTTGTTGTTCATTCTTACTTTGAACATTGTTCTGGTTGTTATTCCTTTGTACTTTAATACCGTCGTGTTTTGTCTTTCTCTGTACAACACTGCTGTGTTCGTGTGCTCTCAGATTGTAAAACAACATTACTTAAGAGAAGGGGGTTGTTGGGTACGGTGTCTGAAATTGAGGGATTTGAGCCTGAGGTGGTGTATGAATTTTATGCAAACATGATTAAGGAAGAGGTCTTTGATCCGGAGAAAGTAAAATTTGGCAAGTCCTACGTTAGGACGCATGTAGTCCAATTCAATGCTGTTGTGTTTAATGATTTGTTTGGGTTACCGTCCACCGATGTTAAACCTAACAATGCTGCTGACGACAAGAGGATGATCACTGAGATCACAGGAGGTAAAATAACCAAATGGACTTCCAAGATTCCCTCCTCATCTCTTACATGGAAATATGCAGCACTTTATAAGATTGCAGTGACGAATTGGACTCCTTCAAAGAATGCCACCATTCTTACCAAGGATCAGGCTGAGTTCATTCACCACGTGGGTAAAGGTCTTCCTTTTAATTTGGGTAATCTTATCTTTGCTAACATCTGCCGTGTAGTGACAAAATTAGATAAAGGTGATCTGCCCTATCCCTGTTTCATCTATGCTCTTCTCAAACATCACGGTGTTCCAGAACAAGGAGAAGAGCTGATGTCAGAGTCTACTCTTCTGGATTTCGAACAATCTTTTACCCGCACGTACAAGAGGGTAAAAGATCTGCCATACGAGGAGTCAGATAATGAACATGATGCTTCCGGTAGAGAACTCCCTGAAGGTGACTTGCCCGAGTCCAAAGAAGGAACCTCTTCCATCCCACCAATGTCACCGTCTGCTGCCTTGAAGCGTCTACCCCAAACCATCTCCCAGCTGGAACATGTACTCGACGATCTCAAAGCCATTCAAGTTGTTCTTCTTCCTGCTACCATTCAGGGGAGAAGAAATGACTACACATGGAGATGGAGGAGATGCTGTGGCAATCAAGCATGGAGGCTTGTCTGCTGGATATTTCAAAAGCTCGATTGCTCACTTTCCTGCTGGTGGATGCTGACTGATTTTTTTTCTGCTGAACAATTTACTTTATGTTTTTGCTTTGCTGAATTCTGGGATTCAGGGGGAGACTTACTTTATATCTCCTGAATCTTTGTTTTTTTTATGCAGCAGTTTCTTTCGTTTTGCTATGGTTGATCCATTATGTGTTGGTTGATCCTCTTTTACGTATGATTATTATTTGTGATGGATGATCTATTATTTGATTTGGTTGAACCATATGCTTTGGAATGCTAGCAGGAAGGCTAAGATTAATGGGGAGATTAAGAGTGTCAAAGTCTTTTTAAAGTTTAACATTGGGATGTTTTCAACATCACGATGTTAGACTTAACTATGACTTTAACACTACGATGTTTATCTTACCCTTCCTGCAAGCGGTTACAACAAACTCCTAAGTTTTAGGGATTTGTTGTACACCTGATTTCCACGTCTTTTTAGTTCCAATAAATTAGGGAACGTATATATATGTTTCTAACCATATTCTATATTATTTTTGCTTGTTCTTTGTTTTAAATAAATAGGGAATTCCTCCACTTCCAATAACTTCCCCACGTAAACTAGTGGTGACGGTTTCTTAGAGAAGTGGGTTAGCTTTGTGCAGCACGACCAGGAGGTGGAGTAGTGGGCACGAAGGTGAGGATTCCAAGCAAGAATAAAAAGGCACGAAGGACATGGAGAAAGGTTGCGCGACTAGAGACTATTCGAGTGATTTTCCTTCAAGAGTTCTTTGAGCCTTCCCCCGCTCAAAATCAATCAAGCATCAGGCATATCCTGTCGGCATAATCCATCTCCGGAGAGTTTCCAACGGTGGAGGAGTGACAAGTTATCCTTGTGCATAGATTATTTGTACGGTTTGTTCATAGATACCTTTTTAGTGTCTATGTAAAGTGAGAATTATTCAAGGGAGTGAACCTAGGATAATTCGAACTATTTTCTTATTTTGTTTCTCTGTGTAAAAGTCAATTTTATATAGTGAAATTATTTTAAGGCCGAAAGGCACTCTGGGGAATAGAAATATTACCCAAAAAAATTATCCGCTGCTTATATCTCTAACACCAACATTGCAGTGTTTGATGTAAACTCGGACACAAATTTTATCAAAGAGTTTTTTCCAACCGGTGGTATTTAATTTATTTTATGAAATATACTTGCTGCTTGCCTATGTTATGGATATTGACATTCTTGTGGAGTCCTTGAACTGATCAAGTTTGTTTAAGAATAATGTTTGAGAAGTACCACTTTCTTAGTTGATATACCTTGCTTCCCTGACTTACTTCAGTTAGCTATTTTAGTGTTGAAGAATCAATTTTCAAGTTTATTATAAGAACGAGAATATGGCTGACGTGTTAGTTCTCAGTGGAATACAGCAAATGCAAATGCGTTATAAGAACTCCTGAGAGTTTTTGCAGCAGTTTAGGATAAGAAACCCATGCCTTTCTGTTTTTCAATTATAGAACAAAAAACTGCCCTTTTTATGTGCATGTACTTGCTACCACTTTTCCATTGATATATGACATTATTCAGGACTTTTTACCATATGTTTACTATGTTCTAGATACTATCCAGCGTGCTGCTGCCATTGCTGAAGCTGAGGCAGTCTTCGAAAATTGAAGCGACTCATATAGAAAGGATACTTCCCCAATTACTGTTAGATTTTCAGGTACCTTTGAGCTTGAATTTTTCTGCAAACAAATTGAATCAATATTCCTTTCCTCTATCATGCAGTCTTTCAACCCTGAAATTTCTGTATGATCTCTAGGATTATGTCATGATTTCTTGGCTATCTTCTGCTGAAATTTGTTGTAAGTTTCTTTATATATTTTCTGAAACATTATGAAGATGGGTTATTCCTGTGCCAATCTATGATCAATGCAAAATTTAGTTTACTGTGAAAACTGCAAAATTTAGAAGCAGAAAGGTTGAGCTACAAAAAAAGTGCAGCCTTCTGACTCCGGGAGTCCCTGAACTCACGTGCTGTGTGATTATGTGTAAACTTTTCCATTGTGGTACAGGAATGTTGAATGAACTTTAGTTTTCCGGCTAGACCTGTTAAAATCTTACTGAAATAGCTGATGTAGGAAATTGTATCTTCTACAAGCAGAAAATGATTTTTTTGGTATAAATATTCTTCTAACTAATGATTTGGTATATATTTACACTTCAAATGATCAGTTAAAATAAACTGTGTTGTTCAATAAAGTGATGCCCTCAGGCATGCTTTCTCTATGATCCATGCTCTGAAGTTTGAAAATCACCTGCTATGCAGAAGGTCTCAACCAGGCTATTTAGTACACATTTTGCCATGAGCACATGCTGTTTTTTTCTTTGTTGATGATTTTGCAATGAGAGAAGAGGGGAACACCAGGTTTACCTTTTGTGTGGGAATAATACAACAGATTAAGATCAAATTTCATGGAATGAACAAGTTCATTATCTTCTACATACACTGCTAATAAGCAGAACCAAGAGATTCAATCACACATATTTTACACTGCAGAAATGAAATCTTCTCAATATGCATCTCTAGCTACAATTGACAACATATTTAGTTTCTCTCAAATAACTAACCCTTTATCTGAGATAACATGCATCGAGCATCCTTACTGTTTGGCCTCTCCTTGGGATTATCCAGAGTGCAGAAGCAGGCAACCTTCAGAACTAAAAGCATCTGATCCTCATAGCCACTTCCCAGAAGCTTCGGATCAATCGCCCTTTTTGGGTCTTCAGAAGTCATCACATTTCTCATCCACTTCACCAATCCCATCTCATCCGTGTGTTGGAAGAACTCATCCGATGGCAGCTTTCCGATGATCAGCACGCCTAGGAGCACACCAAAGCTGTACATGTCACACTTCTCAGTGAACTTAAATGTTTGGTAATACTCAGGAGCAATGTACCCCACTGTCCCTGCTACATTTGAGGTTGTGACATGAGTTTGAGCTTCAGGTACAGCTTTTGCTAGCCCGAAATCTGCGATTCTGGCTTCCATGTCGTCATCCAGCAGCACGTTTGCAGGTTTCAAGTCTCTGTGGATTATGCGAGGATTGTGATGCATATGCAGGTACTCGAGCCCTGCTGCCACCCCTAGTGCAATATTGTATCGTGTTGACCAATCCAGTTCTCGCTTTCCTTCTGACACCAATTTGAGATAATCTTGCAGGCTGCCATTCTTCATGTACTCATACACTAGGTAATGGCAACTAGGCCGCGGCAGATGAGCTAGCAGGGAAAGCAAATTCCGGTGCCTGATTTGGCCCATGGTCTGAATTTCAGACTTTATCTGGCGCATTTTCTTGTTTAAGAGCTTGCTGTCTTCTTCTGTCAGCTCTTCTGCATCTCTAGGAGGCTGAATTATCTTCTTAATCGCAATTTCTTTCCCTCCGCTTCCTGGTAAAATGGCTTTGTAAACTTCCCCACAACCACCCCGCCCTATAACTTCAAGTGATTGTAATCCATCTTCTTTTTCCAGGAACGCCAAGTCCTCGGGCTTCTTGATCATCGAGCTGAAAATCTTCAAGCTCGTATCGTATCTTTGAGCTCTGATTAAGCGCATCAAGAACTTGAAAGCCACCGAAAATATCAATCCAGACACACAGCCTGCTAGAATCCCAGCCAGGAATCCGAGAATCCAATCCGACAATTTCTTCTTCTTCTTCTTCTTGGTCGTATGTGGAGTTCGTGCTGATGGTGATGGAGCTTTAGCTATAGTCGCAGACTGATTTCTCTCCGCAAACACATACCGTTTCGGGATGCTTTCCTCCTCAGCCAAGTAGTGATCATTCACCAATTCGAGCAGACTGTTGCCGGAAATGTTGACGAACCTGAGATTCCGAAGCATTCTCAATGAAACTGGCACTTTCCCTGCAAACATGTTGTTAGCAAGATTGAGAGTCTCTAGATTGGGCAAGTGTTTCAGGAATTTCAGATCCCCAATGAACTTGTTTGAGGACAAATCCAGGATTTGGAGGCGAGTCAATGATGATAATCCGGTGGGGACTTTGCCGGAAAACAGATTGTTTCGGAGGTTAAGCACCTTAAGTTGTTGGCAGTGGATGATTTGAGGTGGGATTTGGTCGGAAATCTGGTTGTTTTGTAAGGAAAGCTGCTGCAGCTCAGAGAGGTGACCAATGGCCGGAGATATCTTTCCTTTGAGGTGTTGGAATTCAATGGAGATACTAACAACTCTGAGAACGTGCGAGTTGTTTACGAATCGTCGTTCGCATACTACTCCGGCGGAGTCGCAGAGACTCATCGCCTTGATGCTGATGCCTAACCCATTCTGAATCTGCAAGAGAGCCTCATGGTCGGAGGAGAGAAGATCTAGTTTGGATTGAGCAATGATAGTCAATGTGAAGATACATAGGAGATATTGATGAAGACGTTGCGTCATGAGTAACCGGCGGCGGAAGGCGGCGGCGATTGGTGTTTGAAACGCTGCAATAGTCTGGCACGCTGGTGTTGACTATCTATATACGAAATTAAATTTGTGAAGGTGGAGGTGGACCAATACCAAACAATCTTGAGCCATTATATCTTGTCAGTCGTCATTCGTTGACTTGTAAATTCCCTAAAATGACCCTGTATTTTTTCATTTCATTTTATTATCCATGTCATGGTGAGGAATGCAAATATTATTATTCATTTTCAAGAATTTCTAACAATTTAAATTATCTCTACATGTATGTACACGATAGTTGTCATAAATTAAATAATTTAATAAATAAATAATCCAAAATAAAAATAAAAATATTTCTATGCCTACGGGATTCGAGAAAATAAATGAAAAATGCATTCCACGTCTCACTATTCTTCACTTTCACTCATCCTATGCCGTTGCGGCTATCCTACGCCTCTACACTTTCACCTCGCTCCTCCCCGCCCTCCGCCAAAGCTGGCCGCCGCCGCTTTCTCCTTCCGTCGCTGCCGTTTTTCTAGCCCTCATATCCTCACGGGGAACTCTCTCTTCTCCCGCATGGACGTATGAACTCTCAGTGCGCGTTTCTGTGTGTGTGTGTGTTTCTTTATTCTTTTGTTGAACTGCTTAGTTTGGATTGTATGAGGTGGGACGGGCTGCGAATAGAGAATTCTTCATTGAAATTTGAGAATTGCGTTGTTTTACATGAGATTTTGTCACAATAAGGTATGTTTAGTTATGTATTAGCTGTCGGTTTATTCGGAAGTAGTGGCTGTGATTAATGATATTAGTGAATTAGATGCCGGAAATGTGTCGGTACAGAGATCTCTGCTGTGGTGTATGATGACTTGGTTTTATATCATATATGAATGCGGTGATGATGCTTGGATTGGTTTGAACCTTTTTAGAACTCATTATTTTTGTTTTGTCTATAAGATTTCGATTGGATCTTGTATAGTTATGAATCAAACTTTTCTCGCCTTCAGAAGAAGCATAAATGGTGGAAGAGATTAAGTTAAGTATCATCTAGCTGTAGTTTTATTTGGAAGTGGTAGCTGTGATCAATGATTATTGAATTAAGTACCTGAAAGTGTAGGTATTGATATTTATACTGCAAGTATAAAGAAGTAGTGTTATATGAATCTGAGGATAAGGTATGTGATTTGAT
The DNA here is from genome assembly GCA_026898455.1 of Plectranthus barbatus. Taxonomy (NCBI): domain Eukaryota; kingdom Viridiplantae; phylum Streptophyta; class Magnoliopsida; order Lamiales; family Lamiaceae; genus Plectranthus; species Plectranthus barbatus. The sequence goes on from JAPKLW010000841.1 coordinate 129,211, forward strand.
TGGTTTAGATGATAGAAAATGTGAAGCACTTTCAATTTTGTGTTTATAAGCTTTTATCAGATCATATAAATGTGAAGCACTTAAGATGTCATGCTTTTAAGCTTTCGGAGAGGCTGAAGAATCGATCTTCTTTAGCTATGCCGAAGATGCATATGCCATATGGTGGAATAGAGTAACAAGAACGCTAGGGACCATGTAATTAATTTATTTAACTGGCTCATATAAGGGATATGGAAGGTGCATATTGATAGTTGTTCTAAGTTATGAACTGCTTTGCTCTGAATCGAAGATGATGTGGGTGATTGATTTTATTTTGCTTAGGAAAGAATATGCTGAAATTGGGAATATTGAGTTAAGATAAATGCATCAAAAGCATAAAACAGAATGTCTGGTAGTTTTTTTAGTTGCGAGAGTGATTAAAAGTGCTTCATGTTGGTGAACAGGCTTGTTCCACCTATTCCTTGTGTTTACAAACTCTTACCAGCTTATTGGGTTGAGATGCATGTGCTGAAAACTCTCAATGTTATCTTATGTTTCCTGACAGCGGTTCTGGACTGGAAGTGGTATGAATAGGAACCAAGAAATGATAGCTTGTTTGCAGAACACTGGTGTGATAAGATCAAAGAGAGTCGCAGAAGTAATGGAAACAATTGATAGGGCTTTATTTGTTCCAGCAGGCGAACCAGCGTATCTTGATAGTCCTGTGCCGATAGGTCATAATGCTACTATTTCTGCTCCTCATATGCATGCCATGTGCCTTGAGTTGCTGGAAAACCATTTGAGGCCTGGCATGCGTGCACTTGATGTTGGCTCAGGTAATATAACTCATTCATGTCACTTAGTTTTATGTATTGTAGCTACTACTTTCCCGTTGACCTGCCATGTAGAAATTTGAGGTCATTCTGGAGCAAACCAAAATTTATACAATTTGTAATTCTCTGGTGTTCGTGCTGATAAATTACATGATATCTTTTATTTGTAGACACCTTAATAGTTATTGTAACAGAACGTTGATGAGAAGCTTGTGTCTTTTATGGGAATTTTTTGTTTATTTCTCTGGGAAATGCAATTTCAGCTTCATTATAGGAGTTTCCAGAGTCCTCACATAGTTGTTCTTGTAGGTTCTGGGTATTTGACTGCTTGCTTTGCCATTATGGTTGGATCAGAAGGTCGAACTATTGGAATAGAGCACATCCCTGAGTTAGTTGAATTTTCCATTAAAAGTATCAATAAGAGTGCTGCAGCTCCACTACTCAAAGAAGGGTCCCTCTCAATTCATGCAGCTGGTACGGCATAAAATTTTCTTTACTCTTCAATTGACTGCAGTTGATTTTTGAAGCTTTATAGTGTTTGGACCAAAAAAATCAACTTGTGACGACCCTCTTAGTCATGTTGGGATGCAGAAACCATATCACGCCATCTACATTACTGAGTGGTGTAATTTCATTATAACAGATGGCAGGCAAGGCCGGCCGGAGTTTGCACCTTATGATGCTATTCATGTCGGAGCTGCTGCAGCAGAAATCCCTCCTGCACTTATCGAACAACTGAGGGCGGGTGGCAGACTAGTGATCCCGGTGGGGAATATCTACCAGGACCTGCAAGTTGTGGACAAGAATGCAGATGGCAGTCTAAGTGTCCGAAGTGAGACTTCAGTACGATACGTTCCACTGACGAGCCGGGAAGCTCAGATCCGCGGCTACTAATACTAGGTGCTCCCAGTCCCAGCCGGTATGCTATGTGGCTCTGTAAGTAATGCTTCTTCGTTTTCGTTTTTATTATCTTGGTTGTGTACAGAAACTGCTGGCCACTCTCTGCTGTAGAATGATATATCATATATAGTTACTTGCAAATGAATATAAATAATTCATTATTAAGTACATAACCTTAAATAGCCTATTTTGCAATTTCAAAACCTTAAATAGTCACTTTCATATTGACATTAAAAAGGTGCTGCCCCATTTTTTCAGATATCTATTTACATGTAATAAGTTGGTCAACAAAAAAGTATATGATTCTGGAATTTATGAAATAATTCAAATATTCTATTTCATTAAAATTTTATGAGTCACAAGTAAATAAAAGTTAAATGGCACAAAGTTAAAAGCAAGTCGCAAAAGCACTATCGAAAATTTTAATTTTGTTATTTTATTAATTTTTATATTATTTAGTTAATTTTTATATGTTGCAAATGAAATTACTCAAATTGCAAAAATTTTGAAAGCATTTCCCAAAGATCACAACGTACCACATTTATTTATTTATATTTTATTTATTTTTTTATTTATTTATTTTTTTTTTATTCGATCAAATGTTATGCATACATATTTTTTTGTTTTCGTTAAAGTATTCACATCAAAGTTTAATAGGGGCGGTAATTTTTTATCCGATCGAATAATTCGACACGAATCCGTACGATAATAATGGATACAGGTATTATCGAATATAGATCCTTATCGGATCGACACGATAAGGATACAAAAATTTTAGATCGGATTCGGATTGGATAATCTATTAAATGGATCAGATTCGAATCGGATACGGATACTCGATAATAAATTAATAAAAAATATTAATTTTTTAAATATAATAATTAAATAATTTATTTTGATATATTAGTTTAGATTTAGAGTTCTTTAAAAAACTCAAATATCATTGTTCTTCTTTTCTTTGTTCCATTTTTTTAATTCACCACCAAAATGTATTTATTTATCTATTCATTATATTTTTTAAATTTTATTTTCTTCTACTATTAAAATTTAATGATTTTCTTTTTTTATTTTCCTCAACTTGAAGTTTTCAATTAAGTTGTATCAACCGATTAACTAGCTGGTGATATCTTAAATTTAAATGTTGATGAAAGTAGTAGAATTGTCTGAATACTCATTCATTATCTCAACTCTTGCAATTTCACCATGATAGATGAAAGGTATTTATTATAATTTATTTTATTTGTTATAAATTTTAAAGTTTTAATTAATATTTCTTTCACTCAAACTTGTAAGTGATGTATTGACAAATAAGGTAAAAGAATGATTAGTTTTTAGAAATGAGCAAGTTCAACTACTAGTATTTGAATTTAAGATTAATCTATGCATCTTGGATTGATTGATGATCTTAGTTCAAATGAATTTGCAGTTTTATTTATTTATCCGACACAAAATTTGAACAATCAAATATGAATATTTTGTATTATCTTATCAAATTTTTATTAGATTATAATTGTGTTTATTAAAATAGATTCTTATTGAATTAATCCGATTTGGATTCTCATCCGATCTTTATCGGGTCGGATCCAAATAAATCATTCGGATTGGATCCTTAACAGATATGGATCGGATTCGTGCTGATACGGATTTAAGCTTAACAAATCGAATACAGGTACAAATTTTGATTTTTCTTAACTGATCGAATACGGATTTAGCCTTAACGAATCGGATCGATAACGGATTGACACAATAAGGATCCGGTCCCCACGAATTGCCATCCCTAGAATTTAATATGCAGTCATACTAGAAAAAAAAACCTCACATCGACTTGTATCAAATCAATCAATCCTAAAATTGTGCAATGTTGAATTGAGTAAGAACTGTGAGAGGATGAAGGGTTCTATTATAATTAGACTACCCAAATGTAAAGTGTTGTGAAGGGTAAGGAATGAGAAGAGCATTTGAACAAGTAAAGAAACTGATCGAAAGAATATCATAAACAGGATGAACTATTTAGTTGGTGTTGTTGATGTGATGTGGGTACAAAAGTAAAGAAGCTATAATAGAGTTGATTATAATGAACCCAAAATCCCATCACTAATCCATCAAAAACTGCCGGGCCTTGGTCTTTCTTCAGCAGCACTTACTTTGATTGTCCTCCCATCCAAATCCTGTAGCATGTACATGATTAGCAGGTGTGACACACATGACATGAAAATCTTAAGATGTTGAATTTAACTCACCACCCCATCAAGGTTAGCAATGGCATCCTTCATCTCAGACTCGGTTGACATTTCTACAAACCCAAAACCACGCGATCTCCCAGTTTCCCTATCCGAGACTATCCGAGCACTTAAGACTTTACCATACTCGCAAAACATCTCCTCAAGTTGTCTGCTGTCCACATTCCATGAAATGTTGCCCACATATATCTTCTTACCAGCTTCTCTAGGAGCACGTTCAGGTCGTGATCCTTTGGGAGCCGCAATGTTAACAGTCAATAACCGACCTCCCAAATCCTGTTCAAACAACAAGAAAAGGAATGCTAACAGGCACGCTGGAGTTGGAACATATAGCTAAGCAGTTTCATAGCTTCGAATCAACCAATAAATCTATGAAGCAGCCTAATATGAAGTTGGAATATGAAAAGGGATGCAATCCAATGCATTCCATAATTCAATTCATTTCTTTGAAAAACATATACAGATCCGAAATGCACAACAAACTTACATATCGATTGAACAACTCCACTGCCTTCTCAGCCTCTTCCACACTACTCATAGTCACAAATCCAAACCCACGACTCCGACCACTCATCCTATCGTAGATAACCTGCAAAATACTCAACCAAAATCCATAAACTCAACTCATCATTTGTCATAGAAAACACATCAACTTCATCACCGTTTCTGCATCAATCCAAACACAATAACAAACCATCCCATCATTACTAAAAACAAGAACATTACTTTTCCACTCAAAATAAGCCATCAATTATACCTCAGCAATCTCAATAACTCCGGCCTGCTGAAAGAGCTCAGCCAAGCTATCATGGTCAACATCAAATGGCAAATTCCCTACATACACTTTCGCTCCCTCCGGCGGCTCAACTTCTTCAACTCCCGATGCATCCCAGCTCAAATTCCCCTCATATCCTGGCTCCGTCACCACGCTGACCCGGAAAATGGTCTCCTTTTTTACAGAGAGTGAAAAAGTAGGAGAAAGCTGGAGTTTCATGGGTTTATACGAGATTTGTGAAGTTGTGAAGAGCGATGGGCTAGAAATCAAGCAACCATTTGTAGCTACTGCAATGGAATTGAACGCAGTTTTAGCTACAAAAGCCATTTTTTTTTTGGCTGCAATTCTAGGGATAGAAGAGAAGGAGAAGATGGTGGAGGGGTTTAGAAGGGTTTGTGGTGGATGGGTAGGGTTTTAATCAAGAACGAAGAAACAGGATAAGGGGTCTATTTTCCCCTTTTTATTTGAAAACAAATATACATGGATTTTTTTTAAAAATTATTTTTTCTTTTTTGTCTTTAGATGAAAACCAATCAACCAAACAAATATATGGCAACTCATATTTATTTTAATTTTTAATAAACTTGAGTTTTTTTTACATGATTGCAGTAGATATTGTTTTCATAGTAATTTACATGGACTTAGTAAACTAATAGTCCCCTTTCCCAAAATAATTCATGAATTTTTGAATAATTAAATATCCCTATTAAATTGAGGATAATATACTCATTTGAGATTCTAAACCAAACATAGAATATTTGAAGTATATATTTTGTAATTTCTGTCCTTGAGTTCCAAAGTTTGTTGCTTGTAACATTTCAATATTACCTCAAAAGTACTTAAAAATCATAAACTAAACTCTTGTTACTACAAGCATTAAATCTCTTAAAAAACTTATTGATAAATTGCATGAATTTGTCTCAATATTCAATTTCAATCTCCTTGAAACTACCATCACTTTGAATATTGATGGTCGGAAGTCCATTTTCATGGCAAAACTCCCCATCTTTCTTGTCAACTTTGCAAGAACTTGGCTTGATGCTGGAATAAGCTCCAAATAGTCCAGCTCCTCTTGTTTTGATCGTGATCTTGTCGTGGATCTCTTATTCTTCAATTGCTCCTCTTGAGTTGTACATGTTGATCAAGCCAATTAGAGTGAACTCAAAGCTGCCTTTGAGTATCTGCTCATGATGTTTAAGCAGTATAACTGATGTTAGCACCGCATGATAAGGCAGTATGAAACATAATTGAGCTTAAACGAGCTTTCTTCACCTTTATTGGCGAGATAGTGAATATTTCACATTGTAGTTTCACCCTTTGCCACTCTGGAAAGGGATCCTGCCACACAAATCAAGCTTGTGAAACTCATTTCCATTTTGTGTGTTTATGGTTTTGGACTAACCTGAGTTGAATGCATATACACTTACAACAGTGTCTCCTTCAAGGAATGTGGGCTCACACGGCCTGAGATGGAACTAGCCGTAGGCTTAGAGTTTTCAATAGATTCAGCCTGCTTCATAGGCCAACTTCCTTATTCAAGTTCCATTTCTTGAGCAAGTTGTGCAGAGTTTGGAAATGGTTTGTTAGATTTCTGTCTTGTACCCGGCCCGTATATAGAAAACACACGCTTACCTCTTCCCATCCATGACCGGATCAACAAACAGGCAGAAGGAGCTTTTTTAGGATCTTGAGATTGTGCTTTCCTGGCTTGTCACTGCATCATTTGATCAGAGCTTTAAATATTAAGTTTGTTAGAGATGTTCTAGTATGTAGTGATGAGGCTTTACCCGGGCAACCCCCTATTGCCCTTGTTGTGCTATGGTTGCTCTGCATTTAACATATTCAGACAGCTTTTAGCCGTTTTCTTGAAATTTATTATCTAGATCTGATGTAAGAAATGCTCACATGGAACATATCCCAGTCTGGAACCACAATTTCGCCTAGGAGAAGGCTCAGTGCCTGAAAGTTGGCTCATCAGGCATGAAATGCTCTTGCTGTCGCACTTTTCTGAGAGCTAGAACATCAGTGTTAGTGGATCGTATTAGTTTTCTAGAAAATAGAGTCTGAATTGTGGCACATTCAGCAGATCAAGTTATTGTCACTGAAGTTCTTCTCTATGGACTCATCAAGAGCTTCATGATACTGATCCACCATATCCAGATCCTAATGTTTCCAGCAAATTCTGGCAAGGTAGCTGTGCATAACCTTTTTAGGATCAGTCACTCCAACACCGTACTTCTCTAAGCTGTTGAGGGCAGAGTCGGATACTCAAGCTTAGGATTGTATTTTCTTAGTGCCTCAGATGATGCAAGAACTCCACCCCAGTAGCCAGCTAAGGCATGCCAAATGTATACATACCTGCATTAGGCAAAAATTATTTACTATTATTTTTTTTGTGGCGTTTTTGCTTGTTTCTAACACAAATTTGATGCTCATTCATTGAGCATACTTTAGTCCGTAATGAATCAATTGTTTCAGATTTGTTTCTGAACTTGAACTTGCTGTTTTTTTTTACATCTGTTAACTTGGTTGCAAACCTATACCAACAGAAACATCATCACTGAGTTAGAAAACTACTGATCATTGGATTCCATCAATCCGCCTTCTCGTTGACTGTTTGAAACTGTAACAACAACACATGTTCAAGCAGTTGTTTTTCTGTTCAAACAATAAGTTTTGAAGGCCATCTTTGATCCCCTTCAGTGTAGAATGTGCACCAACCAAACCAATCCACATGTGCGGGAACCTGAGTTTGAGTCCAATCTCAAATCATCACATCTTCCTATCTAGACAAGAAAAAAGTTGTGCTACCTTTTTGTTTTCCAGATGAGTGAATGTACCCTTATGTTTAGACAGAATCCTAAAAGAATTCACATAAAAAAAACAAGAATATGAAAATCTTATGTCTGAAATCAGAACTAAATTATACTTGATTAATTCCTTAATCAATTCAAAAGGATTATCAAAAACTCCTTCCAATGCTTGAGATGTTTGAACACTAGCATCACCTAGAAACAATACAAATCAGTGTAATTGTATGAATAAACCAGCCACTTTGATAGCAGAAATGGAGCTCATTTGATGGAGTTCCCTGCAGTGTCCATCCAACACATAGAACTTATTCTGTCCCGTCTCCCCCACCTCAAGCAGAAGCATCTGAGTCTCCATTGGGATCTCACTTGCTCATTCCCCAACAAGAGGTATCATCAAGCACACGAGCTTGTAGTTGTAGTTCCTTTCAGAATAATCAAAGATATCATCAATCAAATAGGATTTTTCTTAAATGCATTCAATAAGATCAAAAGCTGGTGATGAATGCATGCTCACTCAAGGACTCCAAGATTGAAGACATGGCAAGAGCTCAAGCTCGCTGACTTCGCCCCCACAAAAGCTGGCCGGAGAGACAACAATATGTTATCATTCATAATTTGTAAAGATTTGAAGTGTAAGATGTTTTATTTTATCTGAAAAACTCAGCTCAAAACAGAGGTGAGCTCACACCTTTTATAGTGTGCATGTACGAACCCTATCCTATACGTGCTTACAAGCACGTGAGAAAGAAAAGAAATAAAACATAAAAGCGTTATCACGCTTATTCTAACTTAAAACGAAAAGAAAAATAACATGAAACAACATTCTACTCAATCAACTAGCTACCGTCTTCTTCAGCTTCCTCCTTCGTAGTTCTCTCACGCCTACACCCCCCTCAAGATAGAGCCGATGGACATCCACAACTCCAATCTTGAACAAAAGTGAGCGGAAACGAGGTCCTGCAAGCAGCTTAGTAAATAGGTCTGCCAACTGCATCTCGCTACTGATATGAAGTGGACTCAGAAAGCCATCTTGATATAATGCACGTACGTAGTGACAATCTAATTCAATGTGTTTCGTCCTCTCGTGAACACATGGTTTTTAGTAATCTGGATAGCTGCTGAATTGTCACAATACATCGGAATGGGAAGAGTACTCATGATCCCAAACTCTTGAAGCAAGAAATGTAACCATTTTACCTCCTTAGCTGTAGAGCTCAAAGCTCGATACTCAGACTCAGCTGAGGATAGAGCAATGGTGCTTTGTTTCTTGCATCTCCAAGAAACCAGAGAACTACCAAAAAACACACAATAACCAGTAAGAGATCGCCTTATTCGGGAGCAAGTGGCCCAGTCAGCATCTGTATATCCAACCAAGTTCAACGTGTTGTCGGCAGTGATAAAAAGACCAAAAGAAGGTGTACCTTTCAAATACTTGATGACATGCATAGCCAACTCCCAGTGATGGTTTGTTGGGGCTCCAACAAATTGGCTAAGTTGCTGTGTATAGTAAGCTAAATCAGGTCGAGTAAGACCGAGATAGAGTAGTTGTCCGACCACTCTTCTATACTGTTCAACATCAGAGAATAAAGATGATTCCATGTCAATCTTAGTCCCACTAGGAAAAGGTGTAGAGACTGCCTTACAGCCCATCATTCCAGCCCTTTCAATCAAATCTAACACATACTTTCTTTGACACACATATAGGCCCGCATCTCCTCTAGCTAACTCCATGCCAAGGAAATATCTTGCCTCCCCCAAGTCTTTAATGGTAAACCGATAATGCAAATATGCTTTCAATTTACTGATTTGAGTAACATCTGAGCCAATCACAAGCACATCATCAACATACACTAGCAATCCTAAAGAGAATGGGGTAGCTCCATTAACAAATAAGCAGGGGTCATGTTTAGATTGAACCAAACCAAAAGCTAAGAGAGCTCGAGTGAATTCTGCGTTCCACTCCCTTGAAGCCTGCTTCAAACCATATAAGCTCTTCACTAACTTACACACCTTGCCTGCTCCTATTTTCTCAAGACCCTGTGGTGGCAACATATCGATCTCATCATATACCCATGTAGAAAAGCATTATTGATGTCAATTTGATGTATAGAAAAATTGTTAGCAACATCTATATTCAATAATAGCCTAGCTGTAACTAATTTTGCCATGGGAGAAAAGACTTCATCATAGTCTAAACCATATTGTTGCTTAAATCCTTTAGCAACTAAGCGAGCATTAAACCTTTCAACTGTCCCGTCTGACTTAAGTTTAACCTTGTACACCCATTTAGAGTCAACAACTTTTTTTCCTTCAGGTAAATCAACAAGTTCCCATGTCCCATTTGTTTTCAAAGCCACAAGTTCCTCATTCATGGCATTAACCCATTCTACATATCTAGATGCTTCTACATATGATGTTGGCTCTTTCAAATCAGTAACATGCACGAGGTATCCTATGAAGGCTGGAGTTAAGGAAGGTGATAAGATGTAAAGGAATGTAAGTGGTGTAAGAGATGATACCTCATGCAATGTGGTTGCAAGGAACTGATCCAAGCAAGGAGCCACATAATCATTGGTCCATGCTGGTGCCTTGTGTGTTCTTTTACTTCTCCTCAGAGCTATACTCTCATGTTCTTGGTTGATATCTGAATTAACAACAGGAACATCATTAGTGGAGATTGGAGCTGAATCTTGTGAAGGAGATACACTTGGTGATATATCTGAGTTTGTGGTGGGAAGAGAAGGGTCTGTAGAATTAGTGGCAGTAGAGCAAGGCTTGGATGTTTCTGAAATTGATGAGTGGTAAGAGGGAACGGGAGGAGAGACGGAGTCGGGTGTTGGGTTGAATGAAGTTTCAGCAAAAGGAAATATGTTATGAAAAGCCTTAGTATCTCGAGCTGTGAAAATGTACTCACCTTCCACTGAGTATAATACATATCCTCTTTTCTTAACTGCATACCCCAAGAAGATGCATTTCAGAGATCTGCTATCAAACTTGTACTTGTTTGGTGAGACATCCACTACATAAATCAAACATCCAAACGGTAACATATTTTTATAATCAACCTCAGTCCTAAATAGAACCTCATGAGGACATTTCCAGCCAAGTTGTGCCATGGGGAGCCTATTAATCAACCATGTAGCATGCAACAAAGAATAAGCCATAGTTTGGAAGGAATATTACCTTGAAACATCAATGCTCTTGCTATTTGAAGAATGGTTCTGTGTTTTCTTTCCACAACTCCGTTCTGTTGTGGACTATATGTGCATGTGGTTCGATGAATGATCCCTGCATCAGCCAGCAAACTCTCAACATTCTTGTTGATAAATTCACTTCCATTGTCTGTCTTGATCTTCTTAACTCTTACTTCAAACTGTGTTTCTATCATCTTGAGAAATTCACAGATCAATCTTCCAACCTGATCCTTAGATGACAACAAAAAGATCCAGGTACATCTACTACAATCCTCTACAATAGTTAGCATAAATGGTGTGTTTGTAATCGATTCCCCTTTGTACGGACCCTAGAGGTCCATGTGTATCAGTTCAAAAGGAGTATTTGACCTATGGCCTGTTGATTGAAAGAGATCCCTGGACTGTTTAGCCTTGTGACAGACCTCACAAGCATTGATCATGTTGATGGCTGTCTTATTACATATCCTTTTGAACTCTGAAATGTGGTTTAGCGTGGTAAGAGAGGCATGACCCAAATTTTTATGCCATTCAACACCAGAAAAACCTTTTGTTGTTCCAATAGCATTCAGTTGTTGTCTCTGAATAGTTACAAGAGTATAAACCCTGCCACACGACTTGGCTATTCCTAGAATATGATCATTATGCTTATTCTGTATAAGACAATGTGTGTCAACAAAAACACACTTCACACCTACATCCTTGATCAGCTGTGCCACAAATATTAAATTATGTGTGAAGGATGGAGCATAAAGAACCTGTTTCAACTTCATCTTGGTGGACAAGAGGGCTTCTCCAGCTTGGTGTATCCAAATCACCTTGCTATCGGGTAGATTTATTCTTTGAGGTATAGATAAGGTTTGTAAGTTGACCAACAATTCCATGATACAGCAGACATGGACACTCGCTCCTGAATCCAAAATCTACTGCTCCCGATTCACCATATTAGATACTCCAAATACATAGTGGCCATCATAGGCAGAGAAAGGATCATCTGGTGCTGAATCATCAACCACCAGATTGACTCTTCCATCATTCACTCTCCTTTTAGATAGACACTTCTCTATCTTTTCTTCTATAATCCTATCCATATCCTTTTCTGTGCTCTCATCTTCAGAGGTCTCACATTTAGAAACAGAAAAGGTATTGTGATCACTATCTTTCCTTTGTTTCATATCTTTAAACAAGTCCGGGTACCCATGAAGTTTAAAACAGTCCTTTGCCTCATGTCCATTAAGACCACAATGCCTACACTTTAGCTTCCTCTTTTCTTTGTTGCTCAACCAAGGTTTTCTAGGTGGCAGTCCAGGTCGTTTAGGCATAGTACTTCCTTGTTCAGGCTTGTTATTGGTGTACATCACCATCTCACTTGCTATAGGTTGTTGTGAGGTTATCTTTCTTTGATCCTCATCTTGCGAAATCATAGAGTAGATCCTGCTGATATTTGGAAGAGGTTCTTGCAATAATATTTGACTCCTAGCCGTGTCAAATGCTTCATTAAGCCCCAGGAAGAACTTCATCACCCTCTTCCTATCTTCCAACCTTTGAGCAGCACCACATGTACAGTGAATATCACTTTGAGCATTTATAATATTTATCTTATCCCACAATGAAGTGAGGGTGTTATAGTATTGCATCACAGAGTTATTTCCTTGAACACATCCCACAAGCTCCCTCTCAAGTTGAAATAGCTTCGGACCACTACTTCGATCAAACCGCAATTCAATCTCATGCCACAATCGAGCTGCATTTTCTAAGTATTGAAAGCCCACAGCTAATTCTTTCGTCATCGAATTCAATATCCATGTAAAGACAAGATAATCGGCTTTAATACACATATTGTTGTGCGCAGAGCTCATCGGTGGTTCAGGCAGACTTCCATCTATAAACTTTAGTTTATTCCTACCACTTAAAGCTCGTTTTATAGATCTACTCCAAGTGTAATAGTTATTACCAGTTAATTGGACGGCCACAAGCTGGAGACTCGTATGATCATTGGGGTGGACATACAAAATATCATCCAAACTATCTGGGTCATTCGGATTTTGAGGTTTCTTCCCATTATCTGGCCGTCGATTGCCACCGGATGGATGATATTGATCCTCCTTCTCCAATGCATCATCATGGCCACCCTGGTCGTCATCGACGTGCGTGCGCCAATTCCATTGCTGATGTTTCTTCTTTCCCATTTAAGATTAGAACACGAGAGAAAACATGATCACAACCTGTCTCTTGATACCACGTTATCATTCATAATTTGTAAAGATTTGAAGTGTAAGATGTTTTATTTCATCTGAAAAACTCAGCTCAAAACAGAGGTGAGCTCACACCTTTTATAGTGTGCATGAACGAACCCTATCCTATACGTGTTTACAAGCACGTGAGAAAGAAAAGAAATAAAACATAAAAGCGTTATCACGCTTATTCTAACTTAAAACAAAAAGAAAAATAACATGAAACAGCACTCCACTCAATCAACTAGCTGCCGTCTTCTTCAGCTTCCTCCTTCGTAGTTCTCTCACGCCTACACAATATTTTCTGGAACTACTGTTAGTACAACCTTACCTCTTACCATGAGACAACCATTCTTGATGACTGGAACTGCTGAGATTGTCATATTTTACTACTCAGAAAAAAAATACTCCATCCGTCCCATTTTAATAGTCTTGTTTTCCATTTTCATGCGTCCCATTTTAATAGTTTTGTTTCTAAAATAGTAATTTTTTCACACTCAATAATAAAATATTGATTCCAGTCAATTCAGTCTACACTCACGTCTAAATGAGACTATTAAAAAGGGACGGATGGAGTATATATTAATAAAATAAAAAGGGATGGAGGGAGTATATATTAATAATGTGGATGATCTTGTATTTACAAAATCAAGAAAGTTGCAATGAAAATATATTTAAGTAACACAAATGAAGTGTCCTAATAATGAAAGTGAAATAACTTCTGAAGAAGCAAGGAAAAACACAACGAGGCCGAAAATGGGATTTCAATATTATTACCTAACTTTGTAACAAACTTCACGTACAAGATCTAAATGAAGTGAGATAAAATCGAAGAGTGAGAAAGCATGGAACAAGATGAGCACATTTTATAGCAAAATCAAGACAACATAGGCATCCACAATCACTTATCATTAATATATCTTTGGATTTTGTTTGGGCATAACTAACATGGAGGTGATTCATCATTTTGCATTATTGATTTTTTATGCTATTAATTAATCAATTATGATAAATTAAGATATCATAATTAAGATATGATAAATTAGTGGTGAAAAGATGTGTGCAAAAAGAAGCTCAATAGAAATAATTATAATTCTCATAAGCTCTCTGAAAAAGAAAAGACTACAAAATTATCGAAAAGAGCATAAGAGATTCAAAATGAGTTAGAAAAAAATATATATATAAAAATGAGTTTGTTGATGTATATGAGGAGATGAGGTGGATGATTATAGATAGTGGTTGGATGTGTTGAGAGTCATGAACTCAATTTATTTAGTAACTTGACCATATTTCCCTACCTTATCAGAAAAAGCATACGTTACAACCTTTTGAAAGTCCTTTTTGATTCTAGACTTGTGTGCACATTCTAGCAGTGGAGATATTAGAAAATTTGCAAGCCTACGGTAGAAATTTCTTCATACATGTTATTGAGTGCTTTCATCTATACCTTAAACACTTGAGAGTTGAGTGATACACTTCCTGTGAGTTCTTCCACAGTTGATGAATTTTCTTCCTCTTTCGAATTGCTTCTGTGTAGTGGATTTTTGATTCTTGACTGTGATGAATCTTGTGAGGCATTGCACTTTAACTACATAATCTTTTGTTTTCTTTCTTGCCTATTGATTGAGGACAATCAAACGTTCAAGTTTGGGGAATTTGATAAGTTCATTATTTTACTCACTTATCTATATTATTTTCTACTGTTTTATGTGGTTTTATTAAGTTTATCCTTATATTTTATGCATGAGTCTATATTTTGGTGGTATTAGGCGTGTTTTGATGTTCATGCAGGTTTTAGGCCTAAATTCACGAGAAAACCGTTCCGGAAGCAGTAACGTGAAAGAGTAGCAGTGAAGAGTTCTTCCACATGAGGAATTCGGGCAAATGGTGCATGGCAATGGATAGAGCTTTGAGTTAGCTTTCCAACGCAATTGGAATCGGGTCAATCGGAGTTCGGGAGAGGAAGTTATGGCCAAAACCGTGAGACCGCGCAGAAGGGACGCCGGAGAAAAAGCTCCGTCGATCGACGGCCACTTGGGCGTCGATCAACGCAAGTCTGGGCGCGGGAATTCTGGGAAAATCGAGATATATCATATCTTTAGCCCAGATTTGATAGGATATGCCTCCACCTCTATATATATCTCTGTAAACTCGAATTTTAGGTGTAATTCATTCCATATTTCAGATTTTGAGAGATTCCAAGTTGTAGTTGAGTTTTATGATTGAAGACAAATTTTGGGGGAAGACCTCTACACCCAAGTTTTTATGCAATTCATGTTTTTCTTAATCTCTATGATTTTATTCATGAATATGTGTTCTAAACTCTTCTCAGATTCTAGGTTTTCAAACTATCAATGTATGCATGTTTAATTAATTGAAGTTATTTTTCCTTTCCCTCATAGTTTGTGAAATCTGGTTTTATTCTTAATCTTGAGTATGTTGGCCACATCTTAGGATTACATAGTTGAGAATTAGAGACGTAACTGTAATAGTTTTCAATGGAAAGAGATTTTCACAATATAATTTGATTTCTTGTCGTAACTGAAGGAAATAGATTGTAGGAATAAATCCGTAGAACTTTGGAGTTAGTTAATTAATCTCGAGACCGACAGGAGATAGATAATTAATTAATCTACTTTATGAATTGTCCAACAAAGAAGTTCATAGTAGCTTTCTGATGTTCCACTATGAAGAGGAATTAAACTTGGAAAATAATCAATTTATTTATGCATGTCATACTTGATAGGGAGAAAGGCCTAGAATCTGTACTTCCCATTCATTAAGTTCTTCAAAAGTAATTTTATTTTGACGATTGTTTTCTTAAGTTAATTGATTTCCAAAACCTTTTAAATTTCTGTTTTCCCTAACCAGTACTTTAAGAACTATTGAGTTAGTACTTAGGGTTTTCGTTGCTCCTTTCCCTGAGGGATCGATAATTTTATTTGCCGCTATATTATTAGCTTTGCTAAGTCGCGGGTTAAAAATATATGCGATCACAAATCCAAATTTGAATAGGGTTTTTGTTTTGAAAAACAGAAAATAACTTGGGAATAAAATTCAATAATAAAAAGCACAGATTCTAGGGAAATCAACCAATCCAATCCAACATGTATAAACAATCAATCCAAACCCCAAAATAACCATTAAGGTGGGAAATCTGTTAAATTGGAATTAATTCCTTGGTTGGGCAATTAAAACCTAGATTACTAGAAAGTGAATTTTACCTCTCGGTCTCAAGAACACGAACTAGTCAATCTCAATAAAGATACAGATTTGAAAACCCTACAACTGATTCTTCTCTTTGAAACAGAAACCAATTATATCAAAATTCTATTTTCCTATTATTAATTATCTCCTCTCGGTCTCAAATTAATAACTATAAATCTAATCCAATTTTCATCTCTCGATCCTTCAATTGAAAATAGATTTTGGGTTGAAAACCATAGAATTTGAACCAATTAATTAAGGGTTGGATTTAATTAAATTAACACATATTGAAAAGGATGGAGAAAACCCTAGAACCCGTTAAGGGTTCTAGCCTAACATAATTGAAATAAACATTGCAATAAACATAAATAAACTTGAATCATTAAATCTTGAATGTCTTGAATCCAAAGCAAAAATGGAAAATAAAGAGTACTGGAATTTTAAAGAGAATTAAAAGACTAAAATAAGGCTGAAAAAGAACTTGTAAAATCTGAAATTAAAACCTAATTTTCGAGCTAATAAGGTCCTATTTGTAGGGGGAGAAATTAAGTCTTCAAAAGGTAATGATTTGGGAAGGAAAAATATCCAAATTGGGCAAAATTATGCCTTTTCGGCGCGCCTGTCGATTGACAGGAATGCAGATCACAAGTTTCCAGAATTTTGACCTCTGTTTCGATCGACAGGATTCCTGTCTCTCGACACAGAAACCTCTGTGTTGACTCCCTCTGCGCAGTCTCACGGTTTTGGCCATAACTTTCGCTCCCGAACTCCGGTTGACCCGATTCCAGTTGCATTGGAAAGCTAAGTCAAAGATCTTTCTATTTCCATGCTCTATGAGGTCAGATTCCAAGTGTGGAAGAATTCATGACTGTTCCTTTGAACACCAACTGCTTTCGGTACGGGTTTTCATTGATTTTGGCCTCAAACCTACAAAATATAACCATGACAAGCATAATATCCCCTATAAACAGTTCATGATCGATTATTAATTAAAAACTCAAGTGAATGCAAGAAACAAATAAGAAAACAATGTGATAAGTGAGATAAAATACGAGCTTATCAACCCCCAAACTTAAACACTTGATTGTCCTTAATCAACAAAAGAATGAACCAAAAGTTCAAGTAGAAGAGAAGTTTAATGCCTCACAAGATTCATCACAATCAAACTCGTAAATCCACAAAACATCAACACTTTGTAAAAATCAGAAAATCTGTAAACCATGGAAGACTCGCAAGAGAAGTGTTTTCACTCATTCACTCAAGTGTTTAGGATAATATGAGATCACACAAGTCATGCAAATCAAGTTCTACCATAGGCTTGCAAATATTCTAAATCTCCATTGCAAATATGTGTACACAAGTCTAGGATCAGAAATGACTTTATTCAAGGTTGTAATCTAGGCTTTTTAGTGAAAGGTAGGAATTTTTTTGGCCAAGTGACTAAAATCAATTGAGTTGATCATTCTCAATAAATCAAGACCACTATCTAATGATATCCACCCATCTCCTATGATATTCAACATCAAACAAGACTCTTTTATTCTTTCTCTTTTTTTTTTCTTTTTCACACATCCTTTTATGCTCTAAACAATTTTGATTATACATTTGAGCTTATAAGGAATAACAAACACATTTTTTTATTTTCTATATTTTTTTTCTAGAGCCCAACCTTCTCTTGTTTTCACCCTTCTAATAATATCTCATCTTTTTCAAACAAATCTCAACCCACTCTCATAGACAAGAGTTGATTCTCCTATCATTTTTCCAACTCATAGACAAAGAAAGAAAACACATAGGCTCAAAAGGGCTGACTAGGGATAAATGTTCAATTAGGACAGTGTATGTGATAAATAGACTAAACAAAGATGGCCTAAAATCATTTTCTAAGCCTGTGCACACTTAGCAGTCTTGAAAAAGAAACAAAGCGAGTTCTAGAGATACTCAATAATGCAAACACACTCACAAACAAAATTAAGGCTCAAAATCTCACACCTGGGACAATTTTTCTTCAATAGTAAACATCAAATCATCATCAAACATCATGCCTTTGCAAGTTTCAAAACAAGTAATCATGCGGTTTTCTACATTCATAGGCATACTCAACCACTATCACAATCAATGCATAATCAAGTCAATCAATTCAAATCTTGCATTCTTGCTAGGGTTATTTCATAGCTATGCAAATTTTCTCACAAAATCACAACTTTATTCAACAAATGCAAGAAATTTTTTTAAAGTAGGCAGAAATTTAAACAAACTGAAACCATTAAATAAAAGGGAAGAAATAGTTTTAACTCCAAGTCCTCCTCCCCCCAAACTTATCCGATTGACAGAGAGAATAAGTTTGAAAATCAGACTAGGAGTGAAACTGTACCTCGATGTTGGTCTCAGACACCAACTTTTTATCTCTTGGAGGCCGCAGAACGCGAAAGATGAAAACTTCTGCTGTTAGCACTCTGTGTCCATCGACACAGAGCCTTCTTATTGATCCATGGGATGGCTCGAAGTGTGCTCCGTCGATCACCTCTGTGTCGATCGACACCCTTTGTGTCAATCGAAACAGAGCTCCAAATTTTTTTTGCAAAAACAACACACGAGAATTAGAGAAACAAATGAAATAAAACAAGTAAACAATGGGTTACCTCCCATGCAGTGCCTTAGTTATTGTCGTGGCTCGACGATAGGGATCCTTCACCAAGGAGGTCGGGTCCAGACTCGCCGCCCCCTTGCATCGATCATGTAGACCATCCGATCACGAATAGCAGTGGTGAGCTCGGAAGAGGATGGTGTAATTGGCAATTTTGCCATCCCGTTTTTGCTGTCCCATTCGATCTCGATGGCTTCTTCATCTTCCTCAATAGTGGTGATATTATGGCAAGCAGCTTCCTTCAAACTCTTGTCGATCACAAAGGTGATCGTCTCATCATTCCCTCGGAGTGTAATCTCTCCATCTCGGCAGTCTGTCAAGGCTCCACTCGTCTTCAAGAACTCTCTTCCAAGGATCATTGACATTCCATGTTGTTCCTTCATATCCAACACAACAAAATCAGCAGGAAAAATTAAATGACCAACACGAATTAAAACATCTTCCACAACTCCCCTTGGTCGAGAAATTGAGCGATCAACCATCTGAAGAGTGATTGAGGTAGGCCTCATCTCGCCTATCTGCAGCTTTTGGAAGACCGAGTATGGCATCAAGTTGATACTTGCACCTGTGTCGCAAAGGAAATCACTAAACTCCTTTCCCCCAATCTTGACCGGAATAGAGAAGCATCCCGGATCGGACCTCTTTGTTGGAACCTATTTCTGCAAGAGAAGACTACATTGTTCATGAATTGAAATAGTTTGATCTTCGATTACCGGCTTTTTCTCTGTCATTAGCTTCCTCAAAAACTTCATGAAGCCGGGAATCTCGCGGAGAGCCTCGATCAAAGGAATGTTGATGTTGACCTTCTTGAGATTCTCCACAAATCGAGCAAACTTTGAGTCTTCCTTCTTCTTTGCAAATCTCTGGGGAAAGGGCATTGGAGGAGTTGGATCACCCTTCTTCTTTGAATTTTCATCTCTATGTGGCACCTGTGCTGCCTGCATGTCGACTGCCTCCTTCTGTCCTGCCTGTCAATCGACAGGGGGGATGTCGATCGACACGGCTGCATCCCCCCTGTCGGTCGATTTGCTTTCCTGTCGACCTTTGCTGCTCTGCCCGACCTCTATGTCGATCGACACAAAGGTCTGCTCTGCCCGACCTCTATGTCGATCGACACAGGGTTTGTGTCGATCAAAACAGAGGTATCTTCTGCGGGAAATTCCTCTCTTTCAGCCCCAAAATCATCCTCGGACATGCTAGGACCTTCGTACCTCGTACCGAATCTCAAGGAAATGGCATTGACTTGTTTGGCCTTCTCAGGATTGACTTCTGTGGTGCTGGAGAGCTGGCCTGGCTTGTGTTGATTGCTCAATGCAGTAGCAATCTGACTGAACTGTGTATCGAGCATCTAAAGGTGCTTCGTCATATGCTGTATGTGAGTGGACATGTTCTTCACCTCAGTTTTCACCTTGCCAAACCAGTTGTCGGAGCTTTTGATGAACTTGTCGAGTGTCTCCTCCAGCACAGACCTCTTCTTCTCCATAATCTCTCCCCTGGCTCCAACACTGAATCCCGATGGAGGATTCTCAGCTGCATAAGGGTTAGAATAAGAAAAACCAGGATGGTTCTTAGCACTGTAATTGTACCCTTGATTGTTGGCTCGGTAGTTGTTGTTGTAACCTCCATTGGCATAGTTCACTTCAGCGGTATTGGAGGTGCTCGAACTGTCTCCTCGGTAGATGTAGTCGGCCTCAACGGGAACGATGGCCATATTTAGATTTGACATAGCTGCTACCGAAGCTATACCGGCCTCCAACTATTTGAATTCTTCTCGGAGTTTCTTCACTTCAGCCACCACATCGATTTCCGGAGTAGTGGTCACTGCTTTGACTGCTTTCTGCCTTTCAGCAGGCCATTGATGACTGTTGAGGGCCATGTTTGCAAGAAGTTGCATCCCCTCTTCTCCACTTTTCTTCATGAGAAGTCCTCCAGCTGAAGCATCAACCAATTCTTTTAAGTGAGGGGTTAATCCTTCATAAAAATGGCATACCTGCATCTCCAAATCAATCCCATGGCCGGGGCACATCCTCAACAGCTCTTTGTATCTCTTCCAAGATTCATAGAGGGTCTCATCGTACTTCTGGTTGAAGTGAGTGATGTCGGACTTCCTCTTCATGATGACACTGGGCGGGAAGAAGTTGGTGAGGAACTCTGCTCGAAGCTGTGGCCATGTTCAGAAAAAGGCAAAGGAGCATGTTTGCTTTACAGAAAGTATGACCATTGATTGGGCATCATACGAGTTGTCTCTACCGACTATATTCAAACTTCCAACTATAAATAGCAGATGGACCAGAGAGACAACGAGTGAATACTTACGAACCTTGCCCTTACTCTGCTGAATCTAAAGCTCGAAACACTCTCAAGCGTGAAAGGCATTAACTCCGTGGTTCATTTATTGAACATGAGGTATTATTGCTTAAGGAATCTTCAGTGATTCACCTTGTGACCTTGAGTACACGAGGATTAAGTCTTTCGACTTAGTCTATTTTCTTAGTGTTCTTACTTCTCAAGTAAGAACATAGCAATCTGGTTCTCAGTCGAGGAACATGTTATTACGGGCTTTCGCCAACCTTTGTGCATTCTGGGAAGAACTTAACTATCCACCCACCGGAGAAGGAGAAGGGAGGTTTGTCCTCAATCCATTTCCGATGACTACCAGTTCTAAGAAGTCTTCGAGGTGCTACTTGGCTTCGAGGAACTGAAGAAGGAGTGAAGATCATCTATCTGGGCGAGTGATCCAGTTTGCTGCGAACGGTGGTTTTCGTGGTGATTGGCTATAGATTGTGAGTAGTGTAAACTTCATCTTCTTAGTGAATTACCAGATTAATTTGTGAAGAGTGGACGTAGGACTTAAGGCTTCGAACCACTATATATATCCTATCATATTTACAGTTTTTCGTACCTTTTATCTTACAAAGTTCAAAACTGAGTTTTAAAACCTTCAACACTTCGCCAAAGCGTTGAAGTGTATATCTGAAAACTGCTTAACTAAAACTGCTCGACTAATACAGATTTGATAATTCCTAAACTGGGAAACTGACACCCCAGTTTTAGAGTGCAATTGCTTGTAAAAACTTCCGCTGCATATTTATACGTACTCTGATCAGGGACCAACAATAATAGTTTATAATTTAATTTTTTTTATAAATTTAAGTAAAAAAAATGTACATATAGAAAAAGGTCCACATGAAAATGATGGAGATGAGTCCTTTTTTGGCCATCAACGGTCTTTCTTCCTCGACCCGGAATAATATCTTCCATCTTGGGCACAAGAATTTCATGTTGGGAACAAAATTTGCTGATTTTTCTAATAATTTATCCCAACCATCATTCCTAAATTCTTTCAACTCATCTTTCAATACTTGAATCAATTTCATAGCAAAACCAATGTCTGATTCTTATGTTGTATCACCCGTGATAGTGTATTTGTCATTCCTAATAAGTGTTTTGTTAGTTGACCAATGAACACAAACTCAACACTTTCCATCTTATCAATCAAACCAAGAGCAAGACCTCGACTCTTCAAATCATTGTCATCTTCAAACACAGTGTGAAACACTTCTTTAACTGGATTTCACAAATAAAAAACCTACACACATATCCATTTTGGCTCACATTAGCTACAACAATCAACTGAAGCCGATGAGAAAAACAATGAATGTAGTGTGCATGTTCATTTTCTTTTAAAACAAGTGCCTTAAGTCCATTAAATTCGCACGCATATTAGAGGCTCCATCATAACCTTGATCCCTTACCCTCGACATTGACAATTCATTCCTTGCAAAAAAGTCATGAATGGAATTCTTCTAAGATTGTGAAGAAGTGTCACTAACATGCACTACTCTAATAAACCATTCTATCACTACCCCTAGACCATTCACAAATCTAAAAACAATAAACATTTGCTCTTTCACTGAACTATCATGGACTTCATCAATTTAAAGAGAAAACCAGTTGTCTCCATTTTATGCCAAAATACGACTCATGAACTGAGCTGAACGATTATAAGCAAACTCAATATGAGGCAAACATTCTTCCCAATTCTTAATATATTCTTCCTAAGTACAGCTCTCAACAAAGTAGATAAAGTCCTATTAACTACTTCAGCTTGACCATTAATTTGTGGATGACAAGTAGTAGAAAGCAGCAACTTAGTTGCTAACTTACACCACAAAGTCTTCCAAAAGTAGCTCAAGAACTTAGAATGTCTATCAGAAACAATTTGACCTAGGAATTCCATGCAATCTAACAACTTCTCTAAAGAACAAAACAACAACATGGGATGCATCATCAGACTTATGACAAGGAATAAAATGAGCCATCTTAGAAAACCTATCAACAACCACAAATATAGAATCACTACCACGCCCAGTACATGGCAAACCTAGCACAAGACCCATAGAAATATCAACCCAATGTGCAGTAGGGATAGGTAAAGGGGTATACAATCCATGAGAACTAGACCTAGACTTAACCTGTTTACAAGTAATTGATAAGCTCATTATTTCACTCACTTATCTATATTATTTTCCTACTATTTTATGTAGATTTATTGAGTTTATATATATAATTTATGCATGAATCAATATTAGGTGGTATTAGGCATATTTTGGTATCTGTGCAGGTTTTTAGGCCTAAACTCATGAGAAAACCGTTCCGAAAACAGTGACGTGTAAGAGTAGCAGTGAAGAGTTTTTCCACAAGAGGAATTCGGGCTAATGGTGCATGGCAATGGATGATGCTTTGTGTTAGCTCTCCAACGCAACTAGAATCGGGTCAATCGGAGTTCGGGAGAGGAAGTTATGGCCAAAACCGTGAAACCGTACAGACGGGGCTGACCTCAGTTTTCCACGTCGATCGACGGGGATGCCGCGTCGATCGACGCGGGCCTGCTGGCGCGGGAAATTGGCTGAATTCAAGATTTTTCATATCTTTAGCCCTAGATTTGATATGATACACCTCCACCTCTATATATATCCTTGTAATTTCGATTTTTAAGCATGCCTCATTCCAGATTTCAGATTTTAGAGATTCCAAGAGTTTTTAGGTTTATGTGTGAAGACATATTTTTGTGGGAAGACATTCAGACCCAAGTTTTTATGCAATTCAGGTTTTATCTTTCTATGATGAATATTACTCTGAATATGTGTAACTAATCTCTTCCTCAGATTCTAGGGTTTCGAATTATCAATGTATACATGTTTGATTAATTGAATTATTTTCCCTTTCCCTTCGTAGTTTGTGAAATCTATGCTTATTCATAATCTTGATTTGCTGATCACATCTTAGGATTATCTAGTTGATTACTTGAGACGTAACTGTGATAGTTTTCAATGGAAAGAGATTTTCACAATATAATTTGATTTCTTGTCGTAACTGAAGGAGATCGATTGTAGGGATAAATCTGTAGATCTTTGAAGTTAGTTAATTTATCTTGAGACCGAGCGGAGATAGTAATTAATTAATCTACTTTATGAATTGTCAAACAAAGAAGTTCATAATATTTTTCTGATGTTTCACTACGAAGAGGAATTAAAATTGGGAATTAATCAATTCATTCATCCATGTCATACTTGATAGGTAGATATCCCTGGAATATGTGCTCCTCTTATTTGCATCCAAAAGCCTTTTAATTTCATGTTTAATTTTCATTAGCAAGTATTGCGATTTTCAAAACAACCAAAACTTTTTAATTGATTTTCCTGACCAGTATTTTGAGAACTTATGATTTAGTACTTAAGGTTTTTCGTTGCTTCATTCCCATGGATCGATAACTTTAGGGTTTACAAATTTATTTGCCACTATTTCTATAATTAATCTGTAGAAACTACAGTGATCAGTAATGCATCTACCACAGACCCTCTCAACATCACGTTTCATGCGAAGCCAAAAGAAATGCTCATACAACACATCCAAAGTCTTAGCAATACCAAAATGATCCATCAAGCCACCACCATGTGATTCTAATAGTAATAACTCACGTAGAGAACACCTAGGAATGTACAACTTATTTTTCCTAAACAAAAATCCATCATGCCTAAAGTATTCACCACTAGCAAATGTCTTACATGCAACATATATATCACCAAAATCCTCATTAAAGGCATACAAACTCTTAATGCACTCAAATCCAAGTAACTTAGCATGTAAAGTAGAGATTAAGGCATGCATCAGCCACCACATTTTCCTTACATTGCTTGTATTTGATGACATAAGGAAAGGTCTCTACAAACTCCATCCATCTTTCATGCCTCTTATTCAGCTTGTGTTGCCCCTTCATATGCTTCAGCGACTCATGATCGGTGTGAATAATGAACTCCTTAGCCCACAAGTAATGCTGCCACATTTTTAAGGCTCTCACCAAGGCCCCATTCGGTTGATGTTGGTGGTTGGAAGATGACTCACTGGGTGGACAGACATAATTGTTCCAGAAATAATGCGGTGTAACAAGCCTGGAATATCATGCCAAAATGATATCCGCTTTGATATTAGGCCACATCGAAGTGAATCCTAAGAACAAAGTTGCGAATATCCGGGTGAATGTTCATTAAACCTTTAATGTGGACATGGGCTATAGAAAGGCTTGGCACGAACGAAGAAAAGTGTTGGAGTACATGTACGGCGACTGGGTGACAAACTTCCACAATTTGTCAGGATACATGGAGCTCCTCGTGCAGCATAATCCGGATACAAAGGTGGTCTGGAAATTCCCAGAAAATGAGAAGAATGAATCGCATCGGACTTTCCTATATGTGTTTTTGGAATTTGGTCCTTGTGTGCAAGCTTTTCAACACACATTTCCGGTCGTTATGGTGGATAGCACACATCTTCGTGGCTCTTACAAAGGCAAATTGTGGGTAGCAGTCACGGAGACTGCAAACAACCGCATATTACCACTCGCTTATGCTGTCGTTGATGAAGAGTCCACCCCTAGTTGGACTTAGTTTTTGAAACACCTCCGCTTGAATATTCTTAGAGATCGGCGAGTGTGTATTATATTTGATCGCAATGTCGGGCTCCTCGCAACATGGCGTGCACATTATGCACAATTTGAAGGAGCAGGATGGCATCGATATTGCCTTCTCCACATCCACACCAACTTGTTGGATAAATTCAAAGGTCCTGGTATCAAGAACGACTGTTTTCGTATTAGTGAAGCCCTGTCGGTGGAGGAATATAGCAGTGCATGGACGGAGATGTATGAACTAAGTCCCGGTGCATATGAATGGCCCTAGGGTGTATTAGAGCAGAAGTGGACCCTTTACAAGGATGGAGGTCGTCGTTGGGGCAATAAAAAGACCAATGTCTCTGAGAGTCACAATAATACTCTCAAAGATGCATTTTTTGCCTATCAAAGCATTGGTTAATTCTACCCTTCTGAAGATAGCATCCGTCTTTGATAATGCTCGAAATAAGATCAATCAATATAATAACTTTCTTTCGACCTATCACCATACCAAATTTATGGAGGTTAGAGCCGAGGCCCCCAAACACCGTATGCTTCCTATGGGTGGTGAAAATGAAGGGTACACTGTCACAACATATCTGAGGGGTCAGGGTTCAGGTTATGGCACAATGATTTTCAAGTTATTCTACCACATTCAGAGTTGTTCTTGTGGTGTGTGGCAAGCAATGCGGTTTCCGTACTCTCATGTCATGGTTGTTTGTCTTCATAGACGTGATACCCCTAATGATCTGGTGGTCCATTTTTATACACGATCTAAATGGTGTGAACAATATAGTAGTTGTTTTCGACCTGTTCTGTGGAATCCAACAATGGTTGATGTGGGATGGACACTACTATCAAATTACACGTGGCTTGCACACCACAGAGGAAGGGGTCATCGTCAAACTCAACGTCATCGCATGTCCATGGACCATCAAAATAGAAGAGGTGGTAGAGGTGGTGGTCAGAGACGCTGCACTAGATGTAACAGTCTGGGGCATAAGACTTATAAATGTCCCGAATCTCATCCACGGTCTGATCAAGTCTCCATTAATCAAATATTCAATGCTCATGGAGAACGTGATGAAGATCGTGATACTAGCTGTGATATTAGTGGCGGCAAAGAATAGTTATTTAGTTATTATGTCTTATGTATGGTTAATGTCTTATGTCTTATTTAGTTATTTCCCTTTTAAAAATTTGAATCTAAGCATTTATAATAATAATAATAATAATAATAATAATAATAATAATAATTATTATTATTATTATTATTATTATTATTATTATTATTATTATTATTGGGCTTTGGAATTTCGCCAAAAAAAAATTAGCCCAATTTAAAATTGTTGGGCTCTCGGTTGGTCGAGAAAAAAAATTCTGGAACATATAAAACGCATTCAAAAGAATGCTGTTTTATAAACCACATTTTAAGAATGCGTTTTATGAGTAAACTTCAAATAATTAAATAAAACACATTCTCTAAATGCATTTTATTTATAATTATACAATTTAATAAGTTATAGTTATAATTCAACTCAAACTTATAACTTATCTTATAATTTCATGAATTATAGTTATAATTCAACTTATAATTTCATAATTTCTTAAGTTATAGTTATAATTGAACTCAAACTTACAATTCAACTTATAATTTCATAACTTATTGTTATAATTCAACTCAAACTTATAACTTAACTTATAATTCCATAAGTTATAGTTATAATTCAACTGAAATTCATAATTCTACTTATATTTCATAAGTTATAGTTATAATTTCACTGAAACTCATAATTCAACTTATATTTCATAAATTATAATTATAATTGAACTCAAACTTACAATTTCATAACTTATAGTTATAATTCAACTCAAACTTATAACTTAACTTATAATTGCATAAGTTATAGTTATAATTCAACTGAAACTCAAAATTCAACTTATATTTCATAAGTTATAGTTATAATTCCACCGAAACTCATAATTCAACTTATAATTACTTAAGTTATAATTATAATTCAACTCAAACTTACAATTCAACTTATAGTTATAATTCAACTCAAACTTACAATTCAACTTATATTTCATAAGTTATAGTTATAATTCCACTGAAACTCATAAGTCAACTTATAATTTCATAAGTTATAGTTATAATTCAACTCAAACTTACAATTTAACTTATAATTTCATAACTTATAGTTATAATTCAACTCAAGCTTAGAATTCAACTTATATTTCATAAGTTATAGTTATATTTCCACTGAAACTCATAATTCAACTTATAATTTCATAAGTTATAGTTATAATTCAACTCAAACTTACAATTCAACTTATAACTTCATAACTTATGGTTACAATTCAACTCAAACTTACAATTCAACTTATACTACATAAGTTATAGTTATAATTCAACTCAAACTTATAATTTCATGAGTTATTGTTATAATTTCATAAGTTATAGTTATAATTCGACTTATAACTCATAACTCAACTTATAATTTATATTTAGGATTACGAAAAATTTCAGTATGACCTAAGCATAACAAGACCTGCCAAACCTGTCAGATTTCAACACAAACCAACATACCAAAATTATCATAAACATAATTTTGTATTCTTGGATACAAACATATTTTGCTCACAAAAATTATCGTTTAATCACGATATAATTTACATTCATGGATCTGTAAATGGCTCATCGGGACCTCTTTTATGCAATAATGTCGGCCTCTTCTTGCGCATACCCGTTCCCTTAATTGATGGCATATTTTCTTGTTGATTTTCTTCAAATAAAACAATAATATTTTCAATAAGTAAAATGAAATATTACAATAAAATTTGTACATATTAATACCTGGTGTAGCAAGCATAGTCCCCACTCCAAGCAAGGGTGAAACATAGTTTGCATTCTGATCAAAGGTGTAATCGTGTACATCCATATCTATAAATGCATCAATAATTAAGTTTTTTAGTAGATAAAGTCGAGTAAAACGATAACATTCTATTACTTATTACCTTATGTAGTATTTTCACCAATTTGGCCACAAAAGTACCGTTGATCCATAGTCCATACCACCAGAAAATTGATCCGATGTCTGCTCATGTGAATGTTGCTCTAGAAGCGGAGATTGCTCTAGTGGAGGTGACTGCTCTGGCGGAGCTTCTTGATCAAGAACACGTCGTTTTCTTTTCCGTCCACCGCCCCTACCACCTCCTCCTCTGCGTCTAACATGCACTACATCACCAATATCACGATTCTCCTCATTGGGTTCTTGGTATCTTATCAATTGTGAAGGCTGCATAACAGGTAATTCCATGCAAGACAAGTCATACACTTTCTTAATATTATCAAGCCACTGTAACATTTCTTGCTTATTTAGAGGCATATTATCATATTCAGCAATCGCAGTCTCTATATTCAGTTTCAAGTCACCAAGTGAATCAACCTGAAATAAATTAAAATTAGAAAACATTAATCAAACTTTATATTTAAACTAGGAAATATAAAAAGAATGGAATAATAACTAACCATGAATTATAGTTTCTCGGAATATGACATAAATCCTTCATTAGGAACAACCTCTTGGTGATTATGGGATGGATTACTTATACATCTCAATGTTCTCTGTGCAAAACAATTAAAGTAGTCTGCGGTGACTGCGTCTTCTCCCGACACTTTTGGGTTTTCCCGAAGGTGGTATCTTTTAATGCTATGATCATTCCATATTTCAATGTAGCAACAATAAATGACCTCCCAATCACTGAATTTTCCCGTTCTCTTTAGATTGTGATTAAAAATGAGGTCATCCTTCATACAAAGCAACTTAGTATCTGGAATGTTCTGGATGCGACCATACTGTCGCTTTACTCTTTCCGGTTGATGACCCTCGACTATTTCAAAAAACATCAAATACGTGGTTGAGTTCCAAAGATAGACACATTGGACATACTCATTCTAATCCTCATATGGATAAAAAATAAACTGCATTTGTTATATTAAATTAATAATTAAATATTTTTAACTACAATTGAAAAATATAAAATTATTTTAGTTTACCCCCGACTCCGACAGCATAGTCAACTGATCACGATAGCCTCGCAGATTGTGAGAAGTAACACGTCTATGAACTTTTGGCCCCACCCATCTGTAATTTCAAATTAACATGCAAGTATAAATAATTAAAAATACATTTATTATTCAATTTGTAATATCATAAATTTACCTAGCTGCATGTGGAAAAAAATGCAAGCTCGTGATTAAAATGAAGCACTTTATGTGGTCGCACAGACACAATTTTGTGCCAAGCCCAAGTCAGGAGAGAGTAAAATAACAATTAATATAACTTAAAAATATATTTTGGAATAAAATTAAATAAAAATTAGACTAGTGCTTAGTACCTGTAGAAGTATGAGACATCCACCCACATTCATAGATTTATTTTTCGAGGATGCCCTGCATAAATTTCGGTACAAAACTGCTAATGTGGTGGTGCCCCAACTTAATTTGTTTTCAGTATCTTCAAGCAATGCACGAACAACGTGGCAGTATAAGCTGTTCCCATTCCCATCCGGGAACAATAATCCACCTGAAATATATGCAACCACAACTTGGGCTCGTTGCAGATGCCAGGCTTCCCCATACTCCGCTCTCGCCGACTTTAAAATCCATTTTCAACTTCAACTAACTTTAAATGGTTTTTTAACCCCCTCTTCAATGCCTAAATGTTCACAGACATAATAATCCCAACCACAGTCAGGTTTCTTGTCACTCCCGGTGACGAATGAACCATCAGTTTCTAATCCTAATAGGCACTCCACATCCTGGAGAGTGATTGTGGCCTCGCCGAAACTAAAGTGAGAGGTGTTCGTTTCGGGATGCCATCTCTCAATTAAAGCTTGAATTAAAGTCCAATCCAACATAATATTGCCTAAGTAAATTATTTTACCAAAGCCCAATAGATCTTGGTATTTCATCGTCTTCCAATCATGATGAATCAATGGCAAAAAATTAGCCCACAATTTACTATCAAATCTCCTACATATAATGGATTTTGAAGTCCACTCTTCACCTTTAAAAACACTTTTAGACCGATGTTTGTATTGATAATGTAACAAATCATTAATCAAAGGGCCTTGGTTAACAACAGCTACACCTACACCTGCTGATGTTCCTCCACTATCCATTATCTACATTGAAAATAATATCATAAATTCATCACTCAATTAATAGATAACTTTGGAAATTAGAGAATCCCCTCACTTAAAAGATATAAATGCTGGATCAATATGAAAAGATCCCATCCTGATAAACCAAATCAAGATTCTCACATTACAAGTATGGTCCAAATTAATTTAAACTGGTTTTCAAATAGAAGATGAACAAAGATTTGAACAAAGAAGCAGTAAGCTATTAAAAACATGAAACTGCAATCTATCAACTACGGTTCATCATTCCACCAAAATGCTACACAAGAGAGAAATGAGATGTATGATTCCTCTCATTGATCAGGTTTTGATATAACATATAGCAGACAAAACACTCCCCACCATATATAACATGCTTTCCAAGTTCGAATAATTTACAATTAAGGGTTGCAAATCGACAATCATAGCTGTTACTTACAGAAGCAATAAAGCAATTGGGATTTTGAGATCAAGCTCAATTGGGTTCTTGCTTTGGTTGTGTGAGTGGCTTGTGAATGTGATTCAACATACCATCGGTCAAAGGCTTGGGGGATGAACGGCGGTGGTCGGCGAACGGCCGAGAAGCAGGGCGACTGACGAGTGGTGGCTGACGGGGAGAGAATCAGGGCGGTTGATGGCCCTGGTGCCTGAACGGCTGTAGTGGCAGACGATCGAGAAACAGGGCAACGCCATCGAGAAATAGGCGATGCAGGTGGCTGACGGGAGAGAAGCAGGCCTGCGCAATTGGCTGGACGACAGTCGGATGGATGGGCTGAACGAACGACAGTGGAGTGGTTTGGGTAGGGATTCAATCAATTGGGGATGGAATTAGGGATTTACAACGCGTTTTTGTTTTTATATATTTTTTTAAATTTTAAAACAAAACGCATTCTCTAAATGTAGTTTTGTTATTATTATTTTTTATAATTGAAATATTAGTTAACTTCTTTTTATTAAATTATGATCTAGCATTCTGAGAATGCGGTTACAGTAAACGCATTCTATAAATACGGTTTTATTTTATTTTTATTTTTTTAATTAAAAAATTAATTAATGTCTTTTTACTTAAATAAATTAGCATCTTTCTAAAATCGTATTCTGAGAATGCGGTTATACTAGTGTTTTCCACAAATCTAGGGTTCGTTTTTTTGTTTCCACACATCTAGGGTTCATATTATCATGGTATCTGATACCTCTTGAGCATCTTCTATTTTCTTCAAGAAAGGACCCAATATAACAACTTTGCTGCTCTCTTCAACATGTTAATCAATCCCAATAGCAAATAACTACCAATAACTACACAATCTCTAGAAATCATGAAATCACAACAATCTTGAACTAGAAATTAGGAACTAATAAGAAGATATCAAGAAATTAAGAACTAATAAGAAGATATCAAATTGATATGTTGATGATTCTACTAATAATTCCACATTATTTAGTGTCTGTTCAGTTATATATGCATGAACCTAATCCACTGAGATGTGCTCGGAACCCCATCGTTAACAACACTGATCATATAGTATCCAGCCGGTGCTACCTTCTCAGATGGAGGAGCTTCCACCACCGCACTCAACCACCAGTTTCCCCCCTCCGCCGCCTTCCTTGAGAGGCTCTTGCACCTCAATACCAGCAGCCTCTGATTCATGGAGACTGAATGCGTGTTGAACGGCGCTGCATATGCCGTGAAAACGATGTCGTGCGCACTCTGCCACGCCTCCCTTCTCAACATAAACCTCACCGAAAACTCTACGCCATACGCCACTCCGCCCTCGTACTGCACAATCACGTTGCTCGGCCTTCTGTCGTCCAACTCCGCCATCATTCTTGGCGGCGTGAAAGATTGCAGACGGAGCTCGGTCGGGTGAGGCACGTCCTGGAAAATGTAGTTGTTGTTCGGATTGCCGCCGGCGACAAGAACTTTTCCGCTAGGAAGAAGAATTGCCGTCGAGTGAAACATTCTCGCAATTTTTGAAGATTTTAGGAGAGAGAAACGGTTCCCGGGCTCCTTCCTCGGCTGGTAGAGGTAAGGTCGGAATGATGGATGCGCGGAGAGGTTCGGGCCGGCGCAGCCTCTCTCAACGCCGTTGATGATCAAAACGTCGCCGTTGGGGAGGAGGATCATGTCGTGCAAGAGCCGAGGTCCAGGCATTTCCTCCATATCCCATTTATGCTCGTTGCCCGTGATCGTCATTCTGCCGCACGTGCTCAGGCCTCGTAGAAACTGGCCTTGCTGAGAAGCTGGAACTGCACCGGCGGCTGCTCCTCCGCAGACCATAACCTCAGCTCTCCGGAAGCCATGATTGTGATGTAGTGGGAGGAGCACTGATGAGCCTGAGCTGGGATAAGTTCGTGAGCCTTTTCCGGGGATTCTTGGAAAAGTCTTGACGACTTGGTTGCGTTTATAATCAAATAGAATTGAATCTTTATTGGCGAAAATGAATAAATGGCCATCTGGAGAGAGATGGAGAATTGGGTACAAATTGTAGTGGCCTCCTTCTGCAGCATTAATCCTTTTCAAGAATGGCAAATCGATCGATCTCTCGAGTATCAACCTCTTAGGCACGAATTCATACGACGAGACGCCTCTCCCTCCGACTACAACAACTCGGTCATCGTAGTCGGGGAGCCTGAGGCTGGAAGCAAGCCATCTTCCAGCCGCAAGATGAATCTTCTCCTGCCCCCAATCACACTGCCCGTTCTTGCACGGCCTGTAGAACCGTATCCGCTTCGAACCCGAACTGAAACCGCCAACCTCAAGCAACGTCCCGTTGCTCAAAAAGGAGCCCGACGAGCCCCACGGGTCGGGCGCGATGAAGAGAGGCCTAATTCTGTTGTCCAACAAGTTATACTCAACTGAATAAGCGTAACATGAGGGGTCATCCAAATCCTCTCTCACTACTCCACACTTCTCCCCGTCGTAGCGGTGGCGCAGACGGTAGTTGGAGGGGCCGGAGCCCGTCTGATCGAACATGATGACCGTATTGAGGTGAGTTAAGGCCATGTGCATTGCCACTACGCCGGTGTTGTTGAGCAAAACGTGCCATTGGCCGCCGTTGGAGTTGCCTTTTGCTGCTGGGACGATGGCTGAATAGTAGTAGTAGAGCAGCAGATAGGTAATGGCTAAAGCTTTGTTTTCCATTAGATATTAATTGTTTTTTGGTTTTTGTGGGGTGGGAAGATTTATAGATATAGGGTAGGACTAGGGCGTTTTGAGATTTTGTCATGCAGTTTTGATGCATTGAAGAAAAGATTAGAATATTTGTAAGATTGGTGAAATTGGGAATGGATTTGGTGGAAGATGAAAGTATAGGCGAACTCACACAAAGCTATCCTCCTACAAATTATCACTCAACCACTATATGCTCTTTTTCCATGTTGAAATATAGCATTTTGTTAAATATGAATTGAAAAAAGAAAAACATAACAAAATTTAGGATATGCATTGAAATTTGTATGTTTGTTTTCATAGATATCTTAAGGTAAATAAAATAAGATGTAAAAATAGTTGAACCGATCGACATGAATTGTAATATATCTGCTTATATTATAGATAGCATGATGTACCAAATTGAGTTACACGACAAAAAAAAAAAAAAAAAAGCAAAAGCAAAAACAAACTTAGAGAGGTAGGTAATTTAATCAATCAATGAAAAAACAAAACTTAGAGATAGATACAGAGGTAGGTTTAATCAGATCAATGTAGTAATAAATTTCTCTTTTTCTTTCCTCTCTTATAATATAATATATCCATTCCTCTATGTAAACACAAGCTACTGATCAAATTCCTCTAGCAAAAAGATGGAAGAATTCCAAGTCGTCTAAATCATTCCGGAAATCCATTCACCAAATCATTCCGGAAATCCGTCGACCATGGCAGGAATCCGCCGCCATCACCGCCAGCTCTACCCATAATCGGAAACCTCTACCAACTCAGCTCATTGCCTCATTGTAAAACTTGCGTAGGACAGAGGGAAACTTTTTCATACATTTCAGAATTCCCAACCCTTTTTTTTATGTCACATTACATTCAAGCCCTACTCTTCTACTTAAATAGGTGAGTTATTCTTGTAGCAAGTTACGGTTACAAGCCTCTTCATCTGCATTTCTTCCGGGCCTCATATTCTTCCCTGAAACGTTTCTTTTTCCTGTTGTGACGTGCTGCTCACGTGGTTGAACTCTCTTAAATCCTAGCACTCCCCCCTCAAGCTCAACGTCCCAAATGTTGAGCTTGGACAATATTGTATAAAAACTGCAAGGAGATAATGACTTAGTAAAAACATCGTGATGGGTTTTGTATACTGAAAGCATTTATTACAATGTGTATACAACGATTTATTTCTCCTATCTGTTAACAATCGTACATGTATGAACAATGGTATCCTCTTGTCTCACCGATAGGGACGATCATACGGCGTGTTGTAGATCGCAGAAGACAGTATGATCACTTGACCTAGTGAGACATAAACATGATCACAGCCGAGACAGCGTATGAGGATACGTCTGTCCGGATGGCAGCGGCATTGTCGGAATAAGTAGTCTGTCTTGGTTACTTGACATGCTGATACGCAGAGGTGGCGTATTGATGGACCGCCGTGAGATATATTCGTCTGTCTGACATCAACGAATAAAAGATCTCGTTATATTGATTGAGTCCAAACCCTAACGAAAGTTCAGGGGTTTGCACGGGTTGACTGTTGCTTTGACTTGCCATGGTGGAGAGCCAACACAGCGCGCTCGTATATCCGCATCTTGGGTAACAGCAGTTCGTGTAGTACCGCCTGAGACTGAACTTAGGTAACCATATCCGAGTAATAGGATGGAGACATTCCCTGAGGAGCTCAATAACATTCATCGTGTCAAAGTCCTGCAGGCTGATTAAGTTCAGGCACGAGTGATAAGGTTTGAGTGGTACTACTCAGGAATAATAAGATATTAATTAATTGTAGTTAGAGCTTGTCAGAGGCTCTGATTAATTAATGGATGTCCGGTAACCTTAAATATGGGAATTCTCAATTAATGCAACCCGTTCTCACAACGTGGTAATAAAGGGGTAGGTCAGTATTAATTCTGTGGTGAAAAAGAATTAATATTAATTAATTAATTGTGTCCTGGGTTGTGGACATGGGAATTAATTAATTTATAGGCCCACTTTATTATTTGCATTAGGTCCCAGGTCTGGCCCAATTAAATATGCTGAATTGAGCCCAAAATGGCCCATTAGGGTTTCAACCCTAGGTCTATAAATAGACAGCTCTCTCTCATAAGTTGTAATGCAGTTGAAAAACCCTGAACCTAGTGAGAGAGAGAGGGGCGCCGTTTTTGAGGTTTCAAGGAGGAGAATTTCGATTCTGGTCCTGCTCAGAATACAGATCTACGGAGTCCTCACCAGTAGTAGATCTGAACAGCATTGGGATATAGATCTGAAGATCTGATCTGGAGAACAGATTTCTCTTCTCTTCTCTTTCTATTTTTCGATTTTAATCTAGAAATTAGATCTCTAATTTCTGTTTTCGCAGATTAAATCGAATCGCGTGGTTGAATTGAGATTTGGAATTCAAACGCGAAAGATCGGTTCAGACTCTACGGATTTACGGTAATCTCTCTATCCACAAATTTTTATTAAATTCATAGGAGCATGCTAGGGTTTTGAGAAATTTAATTATGGGCAATATCCATAGATCGATCTGGTTCAGTTTGGTTTTGGTGATTCGGTTCACGGATAAACCCTACAATTGGTATCAGAGCCAGGTTTCTGATTTATGGCTCTGTTGTTCATAATTAAATTCGATATTATGCATGTATGAATTTATTATTGTGGATGTTTGGTTTTTGTTCATCGTGGCAACCCGTTGATTCAGCCCGCGGTGGTTTATCCGTGTAGGGCTGAATTGTTTTGTAAAATCATGAGAAAATCCATGATTAGAATCGATTTGAAATTGTAATAGAATAGTTTCTGTATTTTTCAAATCTGTAATTGAACGGGTCGAGGACAAAGAACGAAGATGGAGCCGACGAAGGGCCGGCGGAGGGCACGGCGGACGACGGCGGGCGCGGGCGCACGAGAGCACGGGCGCAGGGCCACGCTGCGCGACACCGGCAGGTGCGCGGTGCGCGCGCGCGGCGACGCTGAGCCGGCGGCGGCTTCGTTCGTCGTCGGCTGCTGCTGTCCCGTCGCGGTGGCTTGTGTTTTTTGGTGGTTTGTGCAATCCTGTGTAAACCCTAGGTTTGCATTAGGGTTAGGGCAAATCATCAGATCACAAAGGCCTAAAAATCCAAAATATTTGGTGTATCAAGATTTGTAGGCCCTTGAAGATTTGAGAAGATTTGGATTTATCCATTAAATTCAAATTCAAATTCAAATTGTAATAGATAGATTTGTTTTTCTATTTATTTTTGGGGCCACGAGGAATTTTTGTTTGCCTTAATTGTCCTCGTATGATATGTGATTTATTTATATGCGCAATTAAGCATGTGTAGATAATAGGAAAAGCATGATTTACTGCTTTTATTATATACAGCTTTCCAAGCATGCTTATGTGATTAATTTCTTTTGTTGGATTATATTTTGGGAATTTTTGGGCTTGTTTAATTACATGCAAAAATTTGGAAAATATAATGACAAAAGGGAATTATGTGTGCGCATAAAGAAACCTTTTAAAAGAAAAATACTAAGCAGATTTTTTAATTAAAATCAACAGACCTCCACAAAGCGGTCCTAGGCTGTAAGTGTATCTCTCGTTCTAGTAAACGTCTACGAGTGTAGCTTGCTAGTTCCCGGAGGTGCATGGGTACGGTTGTTGGGATTTCTAGACAAACAATTTAAATCATGTGAATAGTGGGAGGGCTTTGCGTAAACGTCTACGAGTGTAGCTTGCGTAGACCTCTTTCACAAGTATACTAGGATTGATTTCAATTAAAGATAACAAAAGCTTTAAGGGCTGTGCGGTATGGTTACGTGCCATGCTAAACTGTCTCTTTTGGCCGGAGTTAAATTTTTGGTTAATTGCTTAGAAGCATCTTAGAATATAATGTAAGAATTGCATCCCTGTTCTTGAGAGATGGCTTGATCTAAGGTTTTCACTAATTATTAATTTCTAGTGTCAAAAGCATCCTGACATGGTAGTGAAATTAAATGGATTGGGGCTTAAAACCCGAAGTTCTGGTTGAGGGTGACATCGTAAACGTCTACGAGTGTAGCTTGCGGTGGGAACTATTGGGCAATTAGTGGAAAACATTTGTATTTGATTTATTAAAAGGTTTTCAATGCATTTGTTTTCGAAGTTCAACATGTATGTTCTTATTTAAGAATCTTTATTGTTTCAGATATGTCCAAGTCTACTGTCGATCATATACTTGCTCTCAATCCTCTTACTGGTCCAAACTTTCCCGAATGGAGTTTTAGCATTAAACATGTCCTTTATCTGAAAAATCAAGCACATGTTCTTTACATGGATCCACTGCTGCGTTCCCATAGAGGGGTATGCAAGCTTGAGCTTGAGTTCTATGAATGATGGGAGGATGCTGATGAGTTCGCCTTTTGGCTCATCACGGGTTCCCTGTCTAGAGAATTAAGGCACAAGTATGAGTATCTCGAGACGGCTGGAGAGCTCTGGAAGGAACTCTCGATAGCCTATGGGAACGTGGAACGAACTATTAACTGTAAGCTTGTACACGATCTTGTGTGCAAGAAGATGGTTGAGGATAGTTCGGTGACTGAGCACATGATGTCTGTGGTTGATCTCATGAGACAGTTTACTGTGCGGGGTGGTAATATCAGTGCGCAAGGCGAGATTGATATCATCCTGAACTCTTTTCCGGATTCCTTTGATGACTTTAAGGTAGTTGCTGCTGCAAAGGGAGAGTATGCTCTGCATGAGCTGCTTGAGGATCTTGTAGTGGAGCAGTCTACCATGCGAGCATGGATGCCTGTCCTGTCCGGTTCTAGCACTGGTTCGACAATCTCTAAGATTGGAGACGACGGTGCTGAGAGCAAGTTCAGGAAGGCAAACCGTGATAGCAAGTCTAGGAAGGGGAAGAGAGTCAAGGTCACTCCTAAGAAGAACAAATGTGCTGGATGTGGAAAGGTGGATTGTCCGAATGCCAAAGGACAAGGTATGCCATTTTGCATGTATAACTGCAAGCATGATTAGAGTTAGTTAATGCTCTTCTAGAGCTGTAAGCACTGATTTGTTGATCATGTTGTTGTACTTTGCAGGGGACCGTGCCGACAAGGCTGGTGAGTGATGGCAAGAAGATACCAAACTGGATGAAGGCAACGTTTTATGATGGAGCTTCATGGAGTTTTTTCCTTTCCTCATATTTTGATGTTTTAAGTACATTTGAGTTTTTATTTGTGGGCCGTGGTTTATCGGCAAGACAAATTTTATCAACCTTTTATGGATATTTGTTATTTATGATTTTATCATTGGCAGTAACAATGTTATCCGTTGTCTTGATTTATACTCTTTATGCTACTTCGATCAAAATATGTCCGCAAGTATTGCATGTAATTTATCCGTAATTGATAATCCTAGGAAGAGAAAACTTACTTCTTCTGATGAGGATCTTACATATCCCTGGCACTTGAGACTGGGTCACATCAGCTTGAAGCGGATTTAGAGACTTGCAGATGACGGTACATTGGACTTAGTCCGGGCTGTACCTTATCAAGTCTGCGAATCCTGCATCGAGGGCAAGATGTCAACTAGGCCTTTCAAGGTTAGTCAGTCTCGAGCAGAGGAAGTGTTGGAATTGATCCATTCTGACTTATGTGGACCAATGTCCACTCAGGCTCGTGGAGGGTACGAGTACTTCGTCACTTTCATTGACGATTACTCAAGGTACGAATATGTTTACCTGCTTCGCTACAAGTCTGAATGCTTTGAGAAATTCAAAGAGTTCAAGGCTGAGGTAGAAAAGAAGGTCGGGAAAACTATCAAGTCACTGCGATCTGACCGCGGTGGCGAATACCTCGGTAACGAGTTCCTGCAGTATTTGTCAGAAAATGGGATTACATCCCAGTGGACTGCACCGGGTACTCCCCAGCAAAACGGTGTAGCTGAAAGAAGAAATAGGACTCTTCTAGAGATGGTAAGATCAATGATGAGTTATGCAAACTTACCAATTTCGTTTTGGGGCTACGCATTGGAGACAGCAGCTTACGTGCTTAATGTGGTGCCTTCGAAATCAGTTCCTAAGACACCTTCTGAGCTCTTCCTTGGTCGCAAACCTAGTTTGTGCAAGTTTAGAGTATGGGGTTGTCCGGCACACGTACTGTCGAAGGAACCTGATAAGTTAGAAAGCAGGTCAAAAGTAATGTTGTTCATAGGGTATCCCATGCAAACGAAAGGTGGTTACTTTTACTGTCCTGAGAGTCAAATAGTCGTTGTTAGCACCAACGCTAGATTCTTGGAGGAAGAGTATGTGAGTAATCACAGATCAAGGAGTGATATCGTTCTTCAAGAAATTGAGAACGAGAATGCAATTCCAAGGGAAGGGGAACGTGTAGATGTGGGTGCACCTGTGAGAGGTACAGCACCACAGACACGTTCTTCAGTGCAAGGTGCAGGATCATAAGTCACTGCACCTACTACTGACACGGCACCGATGCCTCGTCGCAGTGGGAGAGTTATTTTCCAGCTGGAAAGGTACATGTTCGTGGGTGAGTCTTCGGATTTGAGTCCGAAAGACGGACATGAGGGCTCTGACCCACTGACTTACGAAGAGGCAGTGCAGGACAAGGATGTTGCCAAATGGCAAGTCGCCATGGATTCTGAGATAGAATCCATAACTACTATGGATGTATACGAGAAAACTGATTTGCCGGATGGCTTTAGGGCCATAGGGTGCAAATGGGTATACAAAAGAAAGAAAGGGGCGGATGGAAAGATCACGGCTTTTAAAGCCAGGCTGGTGGCACAGGGATATAGTCAGAAAGAGGGCATTGACTATGACGAAACCTTTTCACCCGTAGCCATGCTCAAATCCATCCGGATACTCCTTGCCATAGCTGCGCATATGGACCTCGAGATCTGGCAGATGGATGTCAAAACCGCTTTTCTAAACGGTTACCTTGAAGAAGGTAGGGACATCTATATGCAACAACCCGAGGGTTACATAAGCAAGGGCGAAGAACATCTTGTCTGGAAGCTTAGGAATTCCTCGTATGGACTTAAGCAAGCTTCAAGGTCGTGGAACTTACATTTCAACGATGTGATTAAATCCTATGGATTTGCACAGTTGGAAAACGAAAGTTGTGTTTACCGACTTTATGTCAGTGGGAGCGTGGTCTTCCTTGCACTATACGTTGATGACATACTCCTATTTGGAAACAACGAGGGAGTGATGTCCGAAATTAAGGTTTGGTTATCCGAACAGTTCCAAATGAAGGATCTGGGTGAAGCTGGCTACATTATTGGGATTAAGGTCTTACGAGATCGTAAGAGAAGAATGTTGAGCTTATCCCAGGCATCCTATGTGGATACTATGATAGCCCGGTTCAACATGCAACTCGCCAAGAAAGGCTTACTACCTTTCAGACATGGCGTTCGTCTTTCTAGTGGGCAGTGTCCTCAGACACAGCGGGATAAAGACGAGATGAGTCTTGTACCATATGCTTCGGCAGTGGGTAGTCTCATGTATGCGATGCTGTGTACCAGGCCAGATATCTGTTATGTCGTTGGCATGGTAGCAAGATATCAGTCTAACCCTGGACAGGCGCACTGGACTGCTGTAAAGCATATCCTCAAGTATTTGAAGAGAACTAGGAATTTCTGCTTAGTTTATCAAAGTGAGGATCTGTGCCCTGTGGGTTATACAGACTCGGATTTCCAAAGGGACCAGGATGAGAAGAAATCGACCTCAGGTTATGTGTTTACCCTAAGAGGTGGAGCTGTATCTTGGAGGAGCTCAAAGCAGAAATGCATTGCTGACTCCACCATGGAGGCGGAATATGTCGCCGCCTCCGACGCCTCGAAAGAGGGGGTGTGGCTCCGGAACTACCTTTTAGAGTTGGGCGTGATCCCGAGTTTGCCGAGGAGCATCACAATTTATTGTGATAACTCTGGTGCGGTGGCAAACTCAAAGGAACCGCGGTCTCACAGGGCAAGCAAACACATAGAGAGAAAGTACCATATCATACGAGAAATCGTATCGAGGGGCGATGTGCTGATTAAGAAGATTGACACTGCTGACAATCTTGCCGATCCGTTTACAAAGAGCTTGCCGCAGAAAGTTTACGAAAGACATATTCGTGAGCTGGGTCTGAGGTGGATGCCGACCACTGATAGTGGTTAAAGACAGCAGACTAGATAGACAGACTGTATACTCTGTAATATCTTAGTTATGCTTTGAGTATAAGTGGGAGATTGATGGGTTTTGTATACTGAAAGCATTTATTACAATGTGTATACAACGGTTTATTTCTCCTGTGTTAACAATCGTACATGTATGAACAATGGTATCCTCTTGTCTCACCGATAGGGACGATCATACGTCGTGTTTAAGATCGCAAAAGACAGTATGATCACTTGACCTAGTGAGACATAAACATGATCACAGCCGAGACAGCGTATGAGGATACGTCTGTCCGGATGGCTGCGGCATTGTCGGAATAAGTAGTCTGTCTTGGTTACTTGACATGCTGATACGCAGAGGTGGCGTATTGATGGACCGCATTGAGATATATTCGTCTGTCTGACATCAGCGAATAAAAGATCTCGTTATATTGATTGAGTCCAAACCCTAACGAAAGTTCAGGGGTTTGTACGGGTTGACTGTTGCTTTGACTTGCCATGGTGGAGAGCCAACACAGCGCGCTCGTATATCCACATCTTGGGTAACAGCAGTTCGTGTAGTACCGCCTGAGACTGAACTTAGGTAACCATATCCGAGTAATAGGATGGGGACATTCCCTGAGGAGCTCAATAACATTCATCGTGTCAAAGTCCTGCAGGCTGATTAAGTTCAGGCACGAGTGATAAGGTTTGAGTGGTACTACTCAGGAATAATAAGATATTAATTAATTGTAGTTAGAGATTGTCAGAGGCTCCGATTAATTAATGGATGTCCGGTAACCTTAAATATGGGGATTCTCAATTAATGCAACCCGTTCTCACAACGTGGTAATAAAGGGGTAGGTCAGTATTAATTCTGTGGTGAAAAAGAATTAATATTAATTAATTAATTGTGTCCTGGGTTGTGGACATGAGAATTCATTAATTTATAGGCCCACTTTATTATTTGCATTAGGTCCCAGGTCTGGCCCAATTAAATATGCTGAATTGAGCCCAAAATGGCCCATTAGGTTTTCAACCCTAGGTCTATAAATAGACAGCTCTCTCTCATAAGTTGTAATGCAGTTGAAAAACCCTAAACCTAGAGAGAGAGAGAGGGGCGCCGTTTTTGAGGTTTCAAGGAGGAGAATTTCGATTCTGGTCCTGCTCAAAATACAGATCTACGGAGTCCTCACCAGTAGTAGATCTAAACAACATTGGGATACAGATCTGAAGATCTGATCTGGAGAACAGATTTCTCTTCTCTTCTCTTTCAGTTTTTCGATTTTAATCTAGAAATTAGAT
The DNA here is from genome assembly GCA_026898455.1 of Plectranthus barbatus. Lineage (NCBI taxonomy): Eukaryota > Viridiplantae > Streptophyta > Magnoliopsida > Lamiales > Lamiaceae > Plectranthus > Plectranthus barbatus. The sequence goes on from JAPKLW010000841.1 coordinate 172,741, forward strand.
CCCTAATTTCTGTTTCCGCAGATTAAATCAAATCGCGTGGTTGAATTGAGATTTGGAATTCAAACGCGAAAGATCGGTTCAGACTCTACGGATTTACGGTAATCTCTCTATCCACAATTTTGTATTAAATTCATAGGAGCATGCTAGGGTTTTGAGAAATTTAATTATGGGCAATATCCATAGATCGATCCGGTTCAGTTTGGTTTTGGTGATTCGGTTCACCGATAAACCCTACACTTCGGCCAGTTGCTGCTGAGAACAAATATGAAGTGGAGTAATAAACTCTTGCTTGAACGCCTCGCGTACAACATAGCAGTCTATTTCTATGTGTTTTGTTCTTTCATGGAAGACCGGATTCTCAGTGATATGCGATGCCGCCTTATTATCACACCACAAGGGAATAGGTAAGCAAACAGTGCACTGAAAATCCTTCAACATAAAGGTTAGCCATTGAAGTTCATGCACCGTAGCTGCTATAGCTCGATACTCTGCTTCAGCGGTTGAACAAGAGACTGTTGTCTGTTTGTTGGTCTTCCACGATATCAAACTGTCACCTAAAAATATGCAATATCCCATAAGCGATTTCCTTGTCATTTTAAAAGCTCCCCAATCTGAATCGCTGTAGGCTCTAAGCTGAAAGTCACCTCTAGCTGCATAAAAAAGACCACGCGAAGGGCAATGTGCGAGGTACTTCAAGACATGAGATATTGCTTGCCAATGAGACATCTTCGGAGCTTGAACAAATTGTCTTAGCTGCTGAGTTGCATATGTTATATCTGGCCGAGTGTAGTTAAGGTAGAGTAGCCTTCCAACGAGTCTACGATATTGATGAGGATGTTCATACAAGGGAGTAGGGGTGAGCATTCGTTTTTTCGGTTCGGTTTCTGGCTGAAAAAAAACCGAACCGAAAAACCGAAATTTTTATTTTTGTAACCGAACCGAACTGAACAGGAAAAAAAACCGAACCGAAATTCCTGTTCGGTTTTCAGTTTTTTACGTCGGTTTTTCGGTTAAACCGAAATATTAATAAAAAAAATAAAAAATCTGAAAAAAATTAAAAAATGCACCTAAAAAAAATAAAAAATAAAGTTTCAGAAATTAAATATATATATATATATATAAATAATATATTAATATTAATATTATATATTTATAATATAATTTTGGTTAAATATAGTTATATATTAAAGTTTAAGTATAGTTAAATATATTAATTTATATATATATATATATATATATATATATAAATAATATATTTATATTATTTATATATATAAAAATAATATATTTATATTATATATATAATTTCGGTTTTTCGGTTAATTCGGTTCGGAAAAATACAAAACCGAACCGAAAACCGAAAACCGAATTGCTTAAAAAATCGTAACCGAACCGAACCGAAATTATATATATAATATAAATATACCATCAGCTGAACGAATGACCTACATCCCTAAGAAATACTTCACATCTCCAAGGTTTTTAATGGTGAAAGCTTCATCCAGATATCGTTTAACCTGCTCAATTGCTTCAAGAGTAGAACCAGCAATTAGAACATCATCAACATAAACTAATAAGAAAACTGAACACTTAGCCGTGAAGTAGCTGAAGAAGCAATGATCATGAGCTGATTGCTTGAAGCCATAAGCTGTCAATTTACTAGTAAACTCCAAGTTCCATTGTCTTGATGTTTGTTTCAAACCATATAATGACTTCTTCAATTTGCAGACTTGTCCCTCCTTTGCTTTTGTGTATCCTGGATGTGGCACCATATATATCTCATCCGAAAGACTTCCATGCAAAAATGCATTGTTAACATCAAGTTGCTGTAATAGCCAACCTTTAAGGGCAGCCACAGCCATCATCAACCTTACACTAACTATCTTTGCCACAGGTGAGAAGACTTTGGTATAGTCTTGTCCTTCAACTTGGGTAAAGCCCTTTGCCACTAATCGAGCTTTGAACCTTTCCACACTTCCATCAGATTTATGTTTTATTTTGTACACCCATTTGCTTCCCACTGCCTTCTTACCTTGAGGTAAATCAGTAATTTCCCAAGTGTTGTTTTTTTCCAAAGCATTTATTTCCTCTTGCATCACCTCCTGCCACTTGATATTAGTTCTAGCTTGATTATAAGAATGTGGTTCTTGATTAGTAGACAATAAAGCAACCAATTCCAGATGAGCATCAGAAATTTGGGAGAGGGTAGGTTGAGAGTTTTTGGAACAGACAAGAGAAGTACCAGCATGTGTGACTGCATAATATTTAAGCCATGCCGGGGGATGACTAACTCGACTACTTTGCCGAACAACAGGAGGAGGAGGAGTATCAGTTATAGGCTCATGATCATCAGATAAGGGCTGCTGGGAATGATCAGAAGTAGAGGAATCTGGAGTGGACTGGGATGAGACTGACCTAGTAGGAGATGGTGATTGAGTATCAGGTTTGGAGTGAGGTGAATCACCGAAGATATCCAAACTATCTTGGTAGTTTTTTTCCAGTTGGTCATCAAAAAATGGAGAACAATCAGGTAAAGAAACATCTTGTTTTGGTTCAAGCATGGAAGGAAGTGTTTGTTCATGGAATATAACATCTCTAGACACGACAATTTTTCTTTGTGAAGGAATATACACCTTGTATCCCTTTTGTGCATTTGGGTATCCAATAAAGATACCAGGACTGGATTTGGCATTAAACTTATCCCCATGAGGCTGCTTTAAAAGGACAAATGCTAGACAACCAAACACCTTAAGCACTGAATAATCGGGTGTTTTCTTGTAAAGAAGAGAAAAATGAGTACGCCAACCAAGAACGGGCGTTGGAAGTCTGTTAATCAAATAGGTAGCAGTTAAAACTGATTCTCCCCAAAAGGTTTTGGGCAAGTTGGAACTTATCAAAAGAGACCTAGCAACTTGGATCAAATGTTGATGTTTTCTTTCCACTACCCCATTTTGTTGTGGTGTGTAAGAACAAGTTCTTTGATGTATAATACCCAGATCCCCAAACAAGGCTCGACACTTCTCATTCACAAACTCGCTACCATTATCCGAGCGAATGATCTTAACTTTCTTGTTAAACTGTGTCTGGACAAAGTTTAAAAAGGCTTGAATCATGGAGAACACTTGTGTTTTATGTCTTATGAGAAAGGTCCAAGTGGATCGACTATAATCATCTACCACGGTTCAGAAAAACCTACACCCCATAATTGATTCTACACGATAAGGTCCCCACAAATCAAGGTGTATTAAGTCAAAACAACCTTGGCTTTTGATTATGCTATTGGAGAATTCATTTTTTTGCTGTTTTGAAAGAGAGCACACATCATAAGTAAAATTGTTGGAACATCTAGGCAATGAAATAAAAGATGTTAACTGAGACAAGACTTTATTTGAAGGATGTCCCAATCGGGAATGCCATAGGGCAACAGATAATGCAAATGCAGGTTTGTTCAAGACATTAACATTGTTTGAAAGAAAGAAAGAAGCATATAGATCATGAAACTTCTGAATGGCTGAAGAGGTAAAGGATTCTTTGTCCAGCACATAGAGATCTTTTATTATCCTCCCTGCTGCAAGGACTTGTTTGGTGTTAAGGTCCTGCAGAGCACAACCCGAATCAAAGAAGGTGAAATGAATTCTTGAATCTGAGGTAAGCCTTTTAACTGATAGAAAATTATACCGGAAAGAAGGTATTAGAAGAACTGAATCAAGGACAATTGAATCAGTGAGGATAACTTTACCTATATGTGTAACAGTCCTAACACTACCATCTGGAAGAGAAACAAATATTGAACAGGAAATGGGTTTAAGCTCATGTAGTGTATTAGGATTTTTACTCATATGGTTGGTTGCTCCAGTATCTATCACCCAAAAATCACATTCAATATTATCAAAAGAAGAACTAAGACAAGTGGCGGAATCAATACCTGCAAAATCTTCAAAAAAAGCTATATTAACCATCTCTCTAGCTTCAGTCGATCCTTTCCCCTTCGCAGTTTTTGAGGCTTCATTTACAGCTGATGTAAGCATTTCATTCCACTCTAGAGGAGAGTCCGAAACCTGAGCAGCCATTATGTTTCCCCTTTTTTTTAGATGGATCCCACCAATCTGGAAAACCTTTGATCTTGAAGCAATTTTCTTTAATATGACCAGCCCTTTTGCAGTGACTGCAACAAGCTTTCCTTCTCCTTTCTGTTATATGTCTTATATTTTCCTACATTCTTAGACCATGGTGAAGATGCTTTAACATTCATAGCTAGGTTATCAGCTCCCATGTGCATGTTTTCAGTGACTTGTTTATTCTGCTCAGCTTTTAGCATTATCGAATACAACTTGTTAACAGACGCCAGCGGTTCGAGCAGCAATATTTGACTCCTCTCAATATTGAAAGCATCATTCAATCCTAGGAGAAATTCCATTGATCTATCTTCAGAACAAATCTCCCCATACATCTTAACAACAACTTGCAAAGCTGCTTTAGCTCCTAGAACAAAATCCTCTGATTGATTACTCCCTAGATTTTTTATTATCTCATCACAATTCATCCCTGGCCTAAGTTGACTCAACTGATCGCTAAGATCCTTCAACTTTCCATAATAGTCTGTAATTCCTAGACTATCTTGTCGAACATTAGCGATATCTCGCTTAATCTGAAACAACATAGAAATGTTTGAGACGCCGTACCTTTCTTCTATGTCATTCCACAGGTCCGCAGCATTGTTAATGTAGGCAAATTGATGTACGGTCTCCTTTGATATGGATGCTTTGATCCATGACACCACCATGCTATTTACTTTTCGCCATTTTCGATGGTGTTTTGAATCGGCTGCGGGCATCGCACAACTACCATCCACGATCCCCAATTTGTCTTTTGATTCAAGCACCGTAATTGCTGCATTCTTCCAGATTCTGAAGTTTGAATCCTTTAATGGGAATGTGACGAGTTGCATCCCTGGATGATTTGATCCATGGAGATGTAGCTGCTCCTCATAGTAGCTGTCGCCGTTATTCATGTTTGGATCGAAGACCAACGACTCTAGATACCATGTAAAACTTGCGTAGGACAGAGGGGAACTTTTTCATACATTTCAGAATTCCCAACCCTTTTTTTTTTTATGTCACATTACATTCAAGCCCTACTCTTCTACTTAAATAGGTGAGTTATTCTTGTAGCAAGTTACGGTTACAAGCCTCTTCATCTGCATTTCTTCCAGGCCTCTTCTTCTTCCCTGAAATGTTTCTTTTTCCTGTTGTGACGTGCTGCTTACGTGGTTGAACTCTCTTAAATCCTAACACTCATCACGATCTCCACCTCCTCGCCAAAAAACAAGGCCCCATCATGCTGCTTCACTTTGGCAGCGTACCCGTCCTCATCATCTCCTCGGCTGACGCCGCCCGCGAGATCATGAGAACTCACGACCGCACCTTCGCCAGCAGGCCGCTTTTTTCAAAGCATATTCGTGCTCCAGCTCCTCAGCGGCAAACACGTTCAATCCTTTCAAACCATCAGGGAAGAAGAAACGGCCCTTTTCATGAGGAAGATTGGAGAAACTTCAGGTCCGGTGAATTTGAGCAAGTGTTTTTCTGAGTTCACGAATGATGGTATCTATATATTAGAATAGATACATCTATATCTTCTTAGATTTACTCATATAATTGTATATCTTTCTAGATTGTACATATCTTAGATAGATCTCACATATCTTGTAAACTCTATATATACGTACTGAATAATATGTTATTTTCTGAGGCAAATATTGTTGGTCTATCATGGTATCATCCTAACCGCGATCCTGACCTAGTCTCTCTCTCTCTCACCGATCTCTTTTCCAATACCCTAGCCTCTCCTTCCTTCTCCCTTCTCTCTCTCTCGGTCGCCGATCTTCCTCTCGGCCGCCGTCCCTCTCACGCTCACGAGCCTCACGCTCGCGCAGTCCTCTCTCCTCCTCGTCTCGCTCCGTCGTGCCGGCCTCACGCTTGCATGATCATCTCGCTCTCTCGCCCATCTCAATACCTACGTGAGCCAACCCTATTCCGCGCACCCTCTCCATCGCGAGCCTCACGCTCGTGCGGCAATATCTCTACCCCGCAGCCCTCGCTCTCCCTCTCCCTCTCCGGCCTCACGCCCGCGCGCCTCTTCCCCACGCGAAGCCTCACGCTCGCGTGGCGTCTCTCTCAAACCCTAATTCTCAAACCCTAAAACCCTAAAAACTCAAACCCTAATTCTCCAACTTCTTTGCGCCTAGCCATGGCCGATCCTAATCAGGTTGTTGATCCTCTGCCTCTCTCAACTCTTGTGCACATGATCACAATCAAACTCACTTCTTCCAACTATCTTCTATGGCGAGGCCAAATTGTTCCGCTACTGACATGCCAAAACCTAATTGGTTATGTCGATGGTTCCAATCCTTCACCGCCCACGACACTTACGGACGTCGCAGGCAACTCAACTGTGAATCCGGCCTATACTTCATGGCGTCTACAAGACCAACGCCTCCTCAGCCTTCTTCTGTCTACCCTCTCCGAAGAAGCCATGGCAGAAACTCTAGGGTGTGCTTCTTCCCGATCTGTCTGGCTCGCTCTAGAATCATCCTTCAGTCACAAATCCAAAACCAGGGAAATTCAACTGAAAGATGAACTTCAGCTACTAAAGAAAGGTGATCGCTCAGTCCGAGACTACGGACTCACCTTCAAATCCATCTGCTATCAGCTATCTGCCATTGGTCGACCAGTTGACGACACTGACAAAGCTCACTAGTTTCTCCGAGGTCTCGGGCCCTCTTTTGTCAACTTCTCCGCTGCACAGATGGCCCTACCCACTATTCCGTCCTTCAGTGACTTGCTCGCTAAGGCAGAAAGTTTCTCCTTATTCCAGGCATCTCTAGATCCTCCGGCTCCTGCCTCTGTCGCCTTCTACAGCAAATCTGCCTCTTCTTCCGGTCATGGCATCCTTGGGCCACCTCCGACTGACTCTCGGCCTCAATACCCTAAAAATAACAAGAAGGGCAATGGACAAAGGAATCAGAAATGGCCGCCCCACTGTCAAATCTGTCGCACTAACGACCACTATGCTTCCCACTGCCCTCAACGTTACAGTCCGCAGCCGTCTTCCAACCTAGCTGAAGCATTCGCCGCAGGATGTTCGATTCCTTCCTCCGATCATTCGGACTGGTATATCGACACTGGCGCTTCTGCCCATATGACTTCCAGTCCTGTCACCCTTGATAATGCCAAACCCTATTCTGGTAATCAACAGGTGGTTGTAGGTAACGGTGCTCATCTTCCTATTACTCACACCGGTAACCTATCTCTCAATTCTCATATTCACCTATCTGATGTCCTTGTCGTTCCTTCTATTACTAAAAATCTCTTATCTGTCAGTAAACTAATCAATGACTTACCTCTTCGTGTTATCTTCTCACACTCTTCCTTTCTTATTCAGAACCGGACCACAAACCATATTGTTGCCACCGGACACCATAAAGATGGCCTCTATGTTCTGGATGGAGATTGCACAGCTCTTCTTGCCACCGCAAGGATGAGACCCATGCAAGCATCCATGGACGTTTGGCACACTCGCTTGGGTCACACTCCGCCTGAGTCCCTTCTGCTTCTTAGCAAATTAGGTTTTATTTCCCTTTCCAGTCGTTCTTTGTCTAGCAGTCTTTGTAGTTCATGTCAAATTGCAAAAAGTTCTAAACTTCCCTTTCATCTTAATGAAAAGCGTTCTTCGCACCTTCTTGATTTAATTCACTGTGATCTCTGGGGCCCTGCACCTGTTACTTCTACTTCCAATTTTTGATATTATGTCATCTTCATTGACGATTTCTCACGTTTCACATGGTTCTATCCCTTATCTCGAAAATCTGACTTTTTCAAACACCTACAAATATTCACTGCCTTTGTTGAAAACCAATTCTCACGTTCAATCAAAACTTTTCAATCTGATGGGGGCACAGAATTCACCAACCACAATGTCCGTGATTTCTTTCTCTCCAAAGGAATCCATCATCGTTTTTCCTGTCCGTATACTCCCAGTCAAAACGGCCGGGCTGAACGGAAACATCGCCATATTACTGAAACTGGTCTCATAGCCCTCTTTCACGCCAACTTACCTCTGTCCTTCTGGGTAGATGCTTTCAGTACTGCCATTTATACAATCAATCGTCTTCCTACTCCTATTCTGGACGGCAGTTCTCCCTTTCAGCTAGTATACGGCTCAATACCATCCTACTCCACCTTCCACCCGTTTGGCTGTCGCGTTTATCCATGCTTACGGGATTACTCTTCCACTCACAAGGGTTTCAAGTGCTTCGATCCTGCTACGACGCGTATCTATATTACTCATCATGCAAGGTTCGATGAGAACCACTTTCCCTATGTCTCAAACTCGCCCCAGTCGACCTTCAACTCCCTTGAAATCTCGTCCTTCATCGAACCATCTTCGATGATGTCCTCTTTGCCCTCATCTTCCCATCAGTCAACGCCATCCTCATCTTCGAACCAACACACGCCCACCGCCCCCTGTCCAATCTGTCCTCCCCATGTCCCTCCAGCTAATTCGGCCGAAAATCCAAACCCTAATCCAAACGAAAATCCAAACCCAAACCCTAACCCTAATCTCGCCCCACCACCGCCCGTGCAACCCACTCACCCTATGATCACTCGAGCCAAGGCCGGTATCTTTAGACCACGATATGTTGCTAATCTTGCTAACACTTTATTTTATGATGCTCTTCTGTCTAGTTCAGAGCCGCGTGGTTACAAGTCTGCTGCTAAACATGCTCATTGGATGGCTGCTATGGACGAGGAAATGGCTGCTCTACGTCAAAATAACACATGGACCCTCGTCCAGCGACCTCCGAACACCAACATAGTGGGCTCCAAATGGGTCTTTCGCACTAAATTCTTATCCGACGGTTCAGTTGATCGTCACAAGGCACGATTGGTTGCTCAGGGATTCACTCAAATTCCTGGTCTTGACTTCTCTCATACCTTCAGTCCGGTAGTCAAGGCAACAACAGTTCGGGTCATTCTCAGTCTCGCCGTCTTCCATAGCTGGCCGCTTCATCAGCTTGATGTCAAGAACGCCTTTCTAAATGGCGACTTATCTTCTCCAGTATACATGGAACAGCCTCCAGGATACATTGATCAGCAGTTTCCGAATCATGTCTGCAAATTGTCCAAGGCTCTATATGGTTTGAAGCAGGCACCGCGTGCCTGGTTTACCCGTCTCAGTGACTATTTACTTCGTCTTGGGTTCAGCTGCAGTAAATCAGACACATCCCTCTTCACTCTCTTCAAGGACAAGGTGGTCCTATTTCTTCTGGTCTACGTCGACGACATAATCCTAACAGGTAATGACGCCGACACTATCTCCACATTCATTCATGACATGAATTCAGAGTTCGCTATTAAGGATCTTGGCAAATTGAACTACTTCCTTGGACTGGAAGTAACCTACACCGTGGATGGCTTATTTCTTTCTCAAGCAAAGTATGCCAGGGATATCTTATCTTGGACAGACTTATTGGATTCTAAGCCAGTTTCGACTCCAATTGCTGCAAACACAACTCTCCAGGCCGATGGCAAGCTCTTCACCGACGTCACTCTCTACCGATCTCTAGTTGGTGCTCTTCAGTACTTCACCATTACACGGCCGGATCTCTCCTTTGCCGTAAATTTGGTAAGCTAGTTCCTTCATTCCCCCACGGAGGAGCATTATCAGACAGTCAAACGTATTCTGCGCTATGTGAAGGGTACAATTAATCATGGTCTGACATTTTCTTCACGTGAAAGTTGCAATCTCGTCGCCTACTCCGACGCGGATTGGGCGCGTTGCCCAGACACTCGCCGCTCAACATATGGATATGCCTTATTTCTTGCTGGAAATCTCATATCCTGGAGTGCAAAGAAGCAGCCGACAGTTTCACGATCCAGCTGTGAATCTGAATACCGCGCACTTGCCAACTCTGCAGCAGAAATAATATGGGTCACAAACTTGCTACACAAGCTTCGTGTCAAGCTCCCAGCGCCGCTGACTCTCTTTTGTGACAATAACAGTGCTATTTTCTTAACTCAAAATCCCGTGGCACATAAGCGCGCTAAGCACATTGACATTGATTATCATTTTGTCCGGGAACTGGTACATGCGCACAAATTGACAACGGCTTTCATTCCTTCTACTGAACAAGTGGCGGACATATTCACCAAAGGCCTTCCTCGCCCCTTATTCGAGTATTTTCGCAGCAAGCTTCGAGTTGTAGGCTTTCCACAATCTCGCTTGAGGGGGAATATTAGAATAGATACATCTATATCTTCTTAGATTTACTCATATAATTGTATATCTTTCTAGATTGTACATATCTTAGATAGATCTCACATATCTTGTAAACTCTATATATACGTACTGAATAATACGTTATTTTCTGAGGCAAATATTGTTGGTCTATCACTATAGATCGGCTTGTGGGAGGAGATACAGTGATTCGGACAAAGGGAAGAAATTCCTTGAATTGGTGAAAGAGCTGTCGTAGGTGTTGGGAGCTGTTTGTGTTGGTGACTTCGTGCGGTGGCTTAGTTGGATCGATCGTCTCAGTGGTTTCGATGAGAAAGTCGATCGGGTTGCGAGGGAACTGGATGAGTTCTTGGAGAGTGTGATTGAGGAGCATGAGAAATGTCGTGAAGGGAAAAATGGCGAGAATTTTCTAGACATTTTGCTCGAGATTTTCAACGGTAATAGCACAGATGAAGTCTCCATTGACAGAGAGACTATCAAAGCCTTAATTTTGGTGAGTTAATTTTTTCAATTTTAAGATATGAAATTGTGAATTAGCTAGAATGTGATGTGATATATCGATTTGTTCAGGATGTATTTGGAGCTGGGACCGACACGACATCCATATTTCTGGAATGGGGGATGTCAGAGCTCCTACAACACCCTAAAGTGATGGAAAAACTGCAAAACAAAGTAAGAAAGATAGAGGGGGAAATAACAGAAAACGACTTAGAAAGAATGCATTATCTGAAAGCAGTGATCAAAGAGACTCTTCGTTACCACCCGCCCGTCCCCATGCTGGTGCCAAGAGTAGCAAGCAAAGATGTGAACAAAGAGGGTACGACGTTTCCTCTGGAACCTTGGTGATGATCAATGCGTGGGCTATAAGCAGAGACCCCGTGTCATGGGACGTACCAGAAAAGTTTAAGCCCGAGAGATTCTTGAACTCTTCCATAGACTACAAGGGATTCAGTTTTGAGTTCCTCCCCTTCGGGGCGGGGAGAAGGGTTTGCCCCGGAATCGGATTTGCAGTAGCTACTATGGAGCTTGTGTTGGCAAATCTCGTGCAGAGATTTGACTGGAAGATGCTGGAAGTAAAGGAGTTGGAAATGGGGGAAAGGCAGGGGATCACGGTTCATAGAGGTGCTCCTCTTGTTGCAGTTGCTATTCCTCGGACTAGGAGTAAATGATTATGAGAGAGTTAGTCTCAGACTGTGTGTTGTTGTAAGAGTATTGTTTCGATAGAATTACCAAGAAACTATGTTTCTTATGCAGCTTGAATAATGCATGTCCTAAGTTATAATTGCAGTATTTTCCATTCCCACCTACAACAAATACACATTTTATTATAACTTGATATCTCACAGTAAACACATTAATACCAACACCGATTTACCAAATATCACAATAAGAGAGTGCTCTGATATTATATACATTTAGAAGCAACTGCAAGCAGAGGAACATCTCTATGCGTTGTCAATCTAGAGCTCTCATTCATGTCTATATCTTTTCCACACGGCAATCTCCAATCAAATTTCTGCATCAGGTTCGCTAACAAAAGCTCAATAGCAGCAACAGAAAATGCGATACCAGGGCATCCCCTTCGTCCAGCCCCAAACGGGATGAACTCGAAATCCAGGCCTCTGAATTCTCTAGAAGAATTCAGAAATTGCTCGGGCATAAACTTTTCAGGTTCGTCCCAAGAATCAGGATCCCTTGCTATTGCCCACGCATTGACCATAACCACAGTTCTAGCTGAGACGTCATAACCCTTTACTAGTGTTATGAATCGCACGAACCATCAATCAAGAAAACTGCAAATACCTCACGAGCACACACACAAAACACAACTCGCGCAATTACGTGGTTCACCGGAAAATTGGCTACGTCCACGGGCAGGTAAAGGAGTGTATATTATTGGATGTTAGGGAAGACGATTACAAGAGGTCACAATCTCACTCACTGACTTTACAAATCAGATCTCCCAGAAAATCAGAAAAAACGAAAAACAGAGATGAGTTGAAGAAGAAGCATAAGCTAATCTATTTTTACTCGACTGTGATAACTGTCTAACCAAATGCCACCTGTAACCACCCATATTTCTCCACGTGTATAATAATTCCAGAAACACGCTTCACCAAACACAAACAATTTTGCTTTACCAAAAAAAAAACACGAGCTCCGAAACCCGCTGTGAACCCCCAAAACATATATGCACGTATGCCATATATGCAGCCAACCTCAACAAAATCTCCCTCCTGGCTGCATATCCTATACCACCTCCACTTCCTGCCTCTTAGTCCCATTACAGGACACTCCACCAAATCAAAAGATTAGTTCATACCCATGAGTTCCAGACAGTGCTGAAACTTGTTAGAAGCTATTGGTTTTGTGAGAGCATCTGCTGCATTTTCAGATGTATGAACCTTCTCAAGTTTTATCCAGCCCTTTTCCACAATGTCCCTGACAAAGTGAAACCTAACATCGATGTGTTTTGACTTGCTGTGAAAAACTGGGTGCTTTGCCAAGTGCAAGGCACTTTGACTGTCACATAGAACCGTGATAGATTGCTGCTCCACTCCCAACTCATTTATCAGACCCCTTAGCCATATTGCTTCTTTTATTGCATCTGTAATAGCAATAAATTCTGCCTCTGTAGTAGATAAGGCAACCACGGACTGAAGGTTCGACTTCCATGACACTGCTACACCGAATAGATTAAACACCAACCCCAATTGAGATTTTCTGGTATCCACACTTGCAGCATAATCAGAATCTACATAGCCAATTATAGGATCAGAAATCTTTCCTTCGCTTCTTTCAAACATTAAACCATACCTCTGCGTGCCCTTTAGATACCGAAGTATACCAGTCAGCACTGCCCAATGTCGCTTCCCTGGATCAGACATGTACTGACTTGTTATGCTCACAGCATAGCACAGATCCGGCCGAGTACATATCATGAGATACATGAGACTCCCTATAAGGCTAGCATTAGGAACCTGCTCCATCTCATCTCTCTCTTGTCTGGTTTGTGGCCTCATCTCATTGCACAACTTCACATCCTGTCCCACAGGTATGGACAAGGGTCTGCATATCTTCATTTTAAACTTGTCTAGAACTTTCAACAAGTAATCTTGCTGCACCAGCTTCAACCTCCCTTTGGTTCTTTCTCTTATAATGTCCATACCCAGAATCTTGTTAGCTTCCCCTAAATCCTTCATATAAAATTCTTTAGCCAAGTCAGATTTGACTTGTATTATCTCTGAGATATGCCTGCCTGCAAGAAGCATATCATCAACATATAGGAGTAAGTAAATCAGGCTGTCATCTTTTGCTTTCTTCAGGTAAACGCATTTGTCAAAATTTGATCTCACAAACCCAATGCTTATCATGTGAGCATCAAACTTCTTATTCCACTGCCGGGGGCTTTGTTTCAACCCATATAGGGATTTCTTCAGAAGACAGACTTGATCCTCCTTTCCTTTCTCAGCAAAACCAGGAGGTTGATCCATATAGATAACCTCCTCAAGCTCACCATGTAAGAATGCTGTTTTCACATCGAGTTGGTGCAGCTCTAGATCAAACTGGGTAACAATTGCTAACAACACCCTAATAGAGGTGTGCTTCACCACTGGGGAGAAAATTTCACTGAAATCAACACCTTCTTTCTGTGTATAGCCTTTAGCTACTAGTCTAGCTTTGTACCTTACCTTTTTCTCACCAGCATTCTCAATCTTCCTCTTGTACAACCATCTACACCCAACACAGGCCTGCTTCTTTGGTCTTTCCACCAGGGTCCAGGTCTTGTTCCTCATTAAGGATGACATCTCTTCTTCCATGGCCTCTATCCACATATTATTTTCAGAACTGTTGCAGGCTTCCTGGTAGGTCTTAGGTTCAGCACATTGCAATTTTTGAGCTATGTTTAAGCTCAGAAATATTACATCTGCTTCTGAAAATCTTTTGGGAGGGTGTATCTCCCTCCTCACTCTATCTCTGGCTAGCATGTAGCCTTCCAGAGGCATGCCTTGGCCTCGTTGTTGTTGTAGTTGGTTTTCATCTGGATGGACCACAGATCTTGGAAGTTTCTCCTTAACTTCTTCCTGTAAGATTGCTTGAGACCCCTCTTTTGTCTTTTCTTCTTCATTTTTATCTGATACAGTTCCCTTATTATCTTCCAGATATGGCATTCTATTCTCATCAAACACAACATCCCTAGAGGTGATTATCTTTTTCTGATCCAAACTCCATAGTCTATACCCTTTTGTTCCAATAGGGTATCCTAGCATGACACATTTAAGTGCTCTAGGATCCAACTTATCCTGCTTTATATGAGAGTACACCAAGCAACCAAATGGTTTCAGATTTGAGTAGTCAGGCTTCTTTCCATACCACATTTGGTCTAGAACCTTGAAGTCAAGTGCAGTGGAAGGACTTCTATTCACCAGGAAACAAGCTGTAGCCAATGCTTCCCCCCAGAAGCTTTTTGGCAATCCAGAACCCAGCAATAAGCATCCCACCCTCTCCAAGAGGGTTCTGTTCACCCGTTCGACCACCCCATTCTGTTGAGGGTTGTATGGAACTGTTTTATGCCTCCTTATTCCTTTCATTCTGCAGAAGGAATCTAGTTCCTCATTTAGGAACTCCAGTCCATTATCAGTTCTCAAGCACTTGACCTTCATCCCTTTCTCATTCTCTACCATAGAACACCATTCCTTAAAGGTTACTGCTGCCTGATCTTTTGATTTCAGAAGATGTACCCAAACCTTCCTTGTGCAGTCATCAATTACTGACAGAAAATACTTACACCCTCCAAGAGTTTGTGTCCTTGCGGGTCCCCAGATGTCAGCATGTACATATTCTAAAGGATTCCTGCTCCTGTATTGGCTAGGCTTGAATGAGAGCTTCTTGCTTTTGGACAACAGGCATTCCTCACAGTTTCCAAGCTCAGTTTCAAGATTGAACTTGATCAGGCCCTGTTTCCTTAGCTCATCCAATCCTCTCATACTTATATGCCCAGTTCTCAAGTGCCACAGCTTAAGGTCCTCATTCTGAACCACATCAACTTGTCCTTCTACAGTTTTGGCATACAGGTAATAGAGGCTATTCGACCTTCTGCCCTTCAACACCTCATCATCTCCCTTGCAGATTGTAATTACACCTTCATCACCAACAAATTTATATCCCTTGGCTTCCAAGGTTCCAAGGGATATTAGGTTCCTTTTTATCTGGGGTATGTATCTTACCTCAGTCAACATCTTCACTTCTCCTTTGTGATTTTGAATCCTAATTGAGCCAACTCCTTGTATTTGGCAAACATGATCATTCCCAAGCATCACAGTCCCCAGATTCTTCATACATATTGAATTGAACCACTCCAACCTGTAGCACATGTGGAAAGAGCACCCTGAATCTAGGATCCAACCATCACTGGAGCAATCTGCTATATTTAGAACCTCATCATTTTGCTGTTCTGAGACCCTGACTGTGTGAGAGCCAGGATTCTGTTGATTTTTTATTCTCAAGACTGGGCAGTCTCTAATTAAATGTCCACTCCTTTTGCAGTAGTGACATATCCTTGTCTCTTGTATCTGAGTGGGATTCCTCTGTTCCATATTTTGAAATACAGTCTTATTCTTATTTTGGGGTACATTTGGCTTGTTGTCCCTTTTCCAGGTTGTAGGTTGTTTCTCTGGGTTGTATGCCTTCTGATTTCCTGCACCCTTCTTTTGGAACTTGCCACTTTGACCTTTCTTGACAAATAAGCCTACATTAGTGTGGTCACTGCCCAAGTTATCAGACAACATCTCAATTTCCTTACCCTTAATTGCAGACAGAACTTCTTCAAGGGACAGTTTGCCCGTTCTCCCATAGGTCAAAGCATCTTTGAGATTTGAGTAGGACTTAGGTAGAGCATTAAGCAGGTGTATGGCCTTATCTTCATCTGCTATTTCTTCACCAATGCTCTCCAGGCCATCCACAGCCTTGTTAAACTCATCTAGTTGCTCTTGTAGGTTCTTTTCTTCTGAAAACCTATAAGAGTACAACCTCCTCTTCATATACAGTCGATTAGCCAAGGACTTTGTTTGGTACAGGGATTCAAGTTTCTTCCAAATATCAGCAGCGGTCTTTTCTTTCGATATTTCCCTAAGTACCTTATCATCCAAGCACAATATCAGAGCACTCCTAGCTTTATTCAAGAGTTTTGCCTTCTGTTCAGCTGTCTCATTCTTGAAACCAGCATTATCGGGCAAGATGGCCTCCTCTACCCCTTTCTCTGTCAAGATGGCTTGCATCTTTAGTTTCCACAACCCGAAGTCATTTTTCCCCGTGAACTTCTCTATTTCATATTTCCCAGCAGCCATAACTCACAAGATACACGATCTTGATCTCACACACTTAGTCTGAATCAGAATCCTTATCCCAGGTTCACAAGATCAAGGAGATGAACCCTTTAATCAGCAGGGCTGCCCCCCAACTTAGCAATTACAGCTTAATTCTCACGGTTAAGGCAAAAGTTTGGTACAGAACAGCGGAAATTCAGAACATATACACAGACCTAAATCCTCATGCAGGCCACACCAATTGAGTCGATAGCTCACAATCAATCAGAAATATCCAAAACATAAACCCAGAGGCAGGAAGGAGTCTTACTTGGTATTACTGCCTCAAATTCGATTCAAGCTTTGCAAAAATTCCCAATCCTTGATCGAGATCGTGCGCGCCCTTACGATTCCCACAGACGGCACCACTTGTTATGAATCGCACGAACCATCAATCAAGAAAACCGCAAATACCTCACGAGCACACACACAAAACACAACTCGCGCAATTACGTGGTTCACCGGAAAACCGGCTACGTCCACGGGCAGGTAAAGGAGTGTATATTATTGGATGTTAGGGAAGACGATTACAAGAGGTCACAATCTCACTCACTGACTATACAAATCAGATCTCCTAAAAAATCAGAAAAAACAAAAAACAGAGATGAGTCGAAGAAGAAGCATAAGCTAATCTGTTTTTACTCGACTGTGATAACTGTCTAACCAAATGCCACCTGTAACCACCCATATTTCTCCACGTGTATAATAATTCCAGAAACACGCTTCACCAAACACAAACAATTTTGCTTTACCAAAAACAAAAACACGAGCTCCAAAACCCGCTGTGAACCCCCAAAACATATATGCACGTATGCCATATATGCAGCCAACCTCAACAACTAGCACATCTTCTCTTTCTATTTTAGGCACAAGCAAGGGGAGTGGTGGATGACAGCGAAGACCTTCTTCAATCACGGCCTTCAAATAATGCATTTTTTCTAGGTCATCATCTGTTATGCTGTGTTTCTGCTTCACAACTCCTCTCACTTCGCATTGCAGCTTTTCCATTACCGTGGGATGTCGTAAGAGTTCTGACATTATCCATTCCAAAGATATGGATATGGTATCCGTTCCACCAATAAAGAGATCCCGATCAAGCAAAATATGTATTAATTAGTTTCAAGAAATGAAAGTGAATTAGTTGGGACTTCATTTTCAATTACCAAAATCATCGATTGAGGCTATCTTGAGCAATAGAGGCATCTGCATAATTATCGTTGCAGATCTCGAGCAAAATATCCAGAACATTTTCTCCAATGTTTTCGTTGTGATGCTGTTTAGTCGTTCTTGAATCACACTCTCAAAAACTTCATCCATCTCTTTGGCAATCCGACCGATTTTCTTATTAAAATGACTAATCCAACCAAGCCACGGAATAAAATCTCCGATACTGGGGGTCCCAAAAAGATCTACTAAATCAGACATCGCTCGCTGGAATCTCTTCCCATTTTCAGACTCACTAGTCCTTGTGCCGAAAGCCGATCTCCCAATTCCATCACTCGAAAATTGAGCAAACATAGCACTCAAATCCACCGCCCCTCAAGATTCTCCAATCTTTTTCACAAAAACTGTGGTTTTTTCTCCCTGATGGAACGGAAAGATTGGACCATTTTGCTGCTCAGCAGACGGATAACGAAGATGCTCTTCATTATTGGTTTTGTGTTTGAACACGTTTGAAGTAAAGGAAGAACACATATTTGAAAGCTAGAGTAGAGATAAATTCTATTGGTTTTTTTTTTTTTTTGTGTATTTCTTTGAGCATTACAATCCTTCTTTTATAATTACAGAAGAATGATAAATACGGAAACTATGTAA
Organism: Plectranthus barbatus; assembly: GCA_026898455.1. NCBI lineage: Eukaryota > Viridiplantae > Streptophyta > Magnoliopsida > Lamiales > Lamiaceae > Plectranthus > Plectranthus barbatus. Next base: position 191,217 of record JAPKLW010000841.1, read on the forward strand.
ACATGGTAAAGTTCCTAATTGATACAATTCTCCTTGATTACATCCTTGATTTAAGCAATGTCTTCCTTTGTAGATTTACTTTCCAACACTCCCCTCAAGTTAACACTACAAGAAAAAGGTTAATAGACTACACCAAATAGACAACGCGAAAATGCACTAGTGTTGTCTATATCATAATAGACAACGCGAAATTAGAGACGCATAGTCTATTCTGGGCGCTAATAGACAACGCGACATTTTGCGTCGTCTATATCAATATAGACGACGCGAAATGCTGCGTCGTCTCTGTTATGTGTATTCGCTAATAGACGATGCGGCTTTACGCGTCGTCTATATTCATATAGATGATACGGTTGGCTCGGGTCTTCTATATTGATATAGAAGACGCGTAAAGCCGCGTCGTCTCTTTTTTTTTATATATTATCTGTGCCCTAATTTGCTTAATCGAACGACACATATCCCTGTATTCATCTCACTGCCTAACCGCTGTATTCATCTCCCTCCCGCCGGTGTATCTCCTTGCCCCGCGCCGGTGTATCTCCCTCCCCACCGTTGAGACCTGCCCCCCGCCCCCGCCGCTAAAACGTATTAATTCCCGCCATATTTGTTGTATTCATCTCCCTACCCCGCTGCTGTGTTCATCTCCTTGCCCCTCCGGTGTATCTCCTTGCCCCGCGCCAGTGTATCTCCCTCCCCACCGTTGAGACCCGCCCCCCGCCCCCACCGCTGAGACGTATTCTTGCCGTATCTTCTTGCCGCGGTGGAGACTATCGTCCATCGTCGTGTTCGCCTGCGCCCGCGGAGGCCGTCGGATTCGGCAGCCGTGCTGATTCTTCTAAGCAACGCCGGTGAAGAAAACTGCGGCATCCACCACAAACCAAGCGCCAATGGTGAATGCTGTCGAGTTTGGATTACTTCCGGCGCCCCCCACGAACCATCGGCATCCCCCACTCAAGGTATATTTATCTCCTGTTCGACTCGTGGTTACAGACATTGTCTTCTGTGTTTTGTGCCTTCTATTAATTCTGCTAGCTTCGAAATCTGTTTAATGGAAATCTTTGCTAAACTTTGATTCTTTCTTCATTCTCATAGGTGGATTCTGTCAGTTTTATGCTATTCGATTGAATGAATGAGATAGTTCTTGTTTGCATTTGCTTTTCACCTTGGCATTAAAGGATTGTTGGGGATTGCTCTTCGTATCTTTGCTGCTGCCTGTGTTATAGGTATGCAACTAACTCTAATCCTCAAGTATGCTTCTTCTTGCAATGGATTTCTGGCATGAAAATGAATACTGTCTGCCTACTTATGTCATACAACTTAAATTGATGCTTAATCCTTATGTGGTATGGAAGATATTTCTGTGAATGTGTGGCTTGAACTAAATCTTGATGGTTGATAAATTACTACATGATCATGAGCTTCGGTAATCAGTAATAAGAAACGAGAAGTGAATAACTTTCTTCTTTAAGAGTTTCATTACAAGACTAAGCAATAAAGGAGTTTCACTAGTATGTATGATTTTATGAATGCTCTTTTCAATAAAGGTCGAGTCTTGATTGATGCTTTTCTTTTCCCTTTACATTTTTTTCTTTTCACTTTTAATTGCATATTTTTAATATAAAGATTGAGTATAAATTTAATATTGTGCTGAGGTACAACTTAGAAAAGGAGCACTAAATTTGCTTCACTTCACAATCATTCAATATACATAAATATAGATATGATTCTTGGAAATTATTTGGCCTTTTGCAGTTCAAACTGATAACAGAAAATGTTCTGTTGTAAATTTTGGCCTTTTTTGTTAAAGTCGTAGAGTTGTCTGATTCTTTTCTTCTGTGTTTTTTACCTGAGAGCAACGGTTTCATTTTCATAAAACATGAAAATGATAGAGATGAAAACTGGTGTAGTGTGAGTGATGCTCAAATTTTATGTAAAATTATATATTATATAAGTATATAATTCAATGTTAAAATTAAAATTTATGCTAAATAGAAACGAATCTTATTCTTTAGATTGATAATATTGACGATGGTTGAAATAAAAATATTAATGATTAAAAAATAAAATATAATTCTGATTATTCTTAATTGCTTTATAAGTTATGTCTAGAATTTTAAGCATAATTTCTAAAGCAATTGAGCGTAAAGTTTTGAATTTTCTTTTAATCTGAATTACTAATATTATTTTGGCAAGATAGAACTATATTTTGTTCAATGGAAATTAAACTACATGATGTCCTTAGTTGGCTCGTGAATTTGAAATTCTCCTACGAAATTTGGGTTTGCAAATTTAAATAAATTTATTTTATAAAAAAAATCAAATAAAATGATATAAACTTATGCATAATTGATAACTTAACAATAAATGACGCTAATAAATAATCTAATTGCTGATTAATAGCATTCCACCACTCAATAATATTTGATTCAAATATTAAATATCTTTCTCAATTCAATACGGCGGTTTAGTTGAGATTTGAGAACATTTGAACAATTTGGAGTAGGAAAAAGAAAATAGAATAAGACAAATTTTAATTCTTTTTTTTTAACATTACTAATAAAGACAGAAAAGTTAAATTTATATATACAATAAAATTAGAGTGGGATTTATTAATACCCACTTTCAGCTATATGTATATCAAAAATACCCAAAATATTATATTGCTTCAGGAAATACCCACTGCACATATCTGACATATTTCAGAAGTAAAATTTAGTTATTTTCACAAAAAAACAAGGTGATTGAGACATGTTGATAAAAAAAAATAAATAAGTGTCGATCAATTATTTATATTTTACATCGGATCAGACCAACAACTCATAAAAAAATAAATAAACATTTTAAAAAAAAAATTCATGGTCGGTGCCACGTCAGGTCGGTGCCTATAATTAAGGAACAGACCACGGCACCAACCTACGTGGCGATATTGTAAAAAAAACAAATTTTGAGCCACGTCAGTCGGTTTCTTCTCCACGTTGGTCGATGTCAGGTGTTCCGACTGACGTGGCAAAGAGCCACGTTGGTCGGTGTCGAGGTCGGTGTCCTTTAAATGACACCGATCCGGCACCGACCGGGTCCCATTTTTGAAAAAAAAATACAAAACGGGCAAAATCGGGATTTCTTGGCATTCTCCTTCAGACGTCGACCTCCCCACAGTGACAACCAAATTTTGAAGCTACCGTCGGCGTCAAGAATCGACCAAAACTCCAACAAATATCCGCAACAAATGGCCGCCCATAATGAGGTAATTATTTTCAACCATTTTCATCCGTTGTTTACCGATTATTATTGGTATTTTTCTCTATTATTGAGTTGTTGAAACCTCGAAAATTATGTATCATTTTGTGTAAATTTTATGGATTAGTTTGAATTGTGTTGAGTAATGTGTTATTTGATTTAGTTTGATTGATTAATTTAGGTACCCAAACACAATTTAGGTGTATGCTAGGCAAAATTAGGTCAAATTCAAATTGGGGAAAATAAAAAATTAGGGCTAAAATTAGTATATAATTTAATTTTAAATTAATATTTTTAGGTGAATTAGGTTCTATTAGATGCTTATTATAATTTTATTTAGGTTCTATTAGATGCTTATTATAATTTTATTTAGGTTCTATTAGATGCTTATTTGGTTTTAATTTAATTAATTAGATGTAGTTTGATTGATTAATTTAATTACCCAAACATAAAACATAATTGATGGTGTATGCTTGACAAAATTATGGCAAAATGAAATTGGGGAAAAATAAAAAATTAGGGCTAAAATTAGTATATAAATTAATTTAAATTATTATTTTTATGTGAATTAGGTTCTATTAGATGCTTATTATATTTTTATTTAGGTTCTTTTAGATGCTTATTTGGTTTTAATTAAATTAATTATGTCGTGGATGTTTATTCTTGTATAATTTGGTCTTATTAAATTAATTTATTGTAGATGCTTGATTAGGTTGAATTCGATCAAATTAATTCATTTTATATTTTTATTAAATTAATTATGTTGTGGATGCTTATTTAGGTATATTTAGTGTTTATTAATTTTATTTATTGTAAAGTAGTGGTAACGGAAACCGTTACACCGTGGTGTGAAACACCAATTTAACTAATGCGTGTGATTATTATTGTTAACACGGTAGAATTCCGTGAACTAATTAATCATATGTTGAAATATTTTTAATATCGATAATGTTGAATTAAAATCTTTGGAGTATTTGTAATTAATTATATGTTGAATAATATGTGTTGGTTGAGTGGATTAGGCCTGCTTTCCGTGGTTTAACCACGAAGGTCACGTTATCCATGAAGACCACAGTACTGAAGATGATTGCATTGACCTTAAAGTCATTGGGGGGGGGGGGGGGAAACTTGGTTAATCAGTTTAGGGAAGGACCGTTTGGTTCTCTTTTAGTTTGGAAAAATAATGGTCCTAGTGCTTCCGCTCCTTTAGTAGAGCTCTTAAGTTTCCAAATTAAGAGTCATGATGATAATACATTGCTATTCTTGGTTGGTGGGAAAGTGATTCGTTTTGGGGTGGCTGAGTTTGCACTGGTCACTGGTTTGGGTTTTGGGTCCTCGTCCTTTGATCCTTGTTCTGATGATCATGATGTTTCTTCTAGATCATCTGTTTTTAGAAAATTATGTGAAAATAAGCAATTGACAGCAAATGATTTGTTTAAGAAATTTAAGGAGTGCACTGTACATCGTGAGGATCACTTACTTTACTTGAGGGTCGCTAACATATTAGCTTGTTGGTGTTTTGTGTTGGGGTACCATGATAGGCGGTTGGTTGAGGGGTGGTTATATGTCCTAGTGGAGGATTTGGGTCGCTGGAATGCTTTCCCGTGGGGGGCTTATTCCTACCTGGGTTTACTACACTACATTTTAGCTATGCCTAGGACTAGAGACCGAGATGGCCTCAGCACGATGAGTATTCATGGGCCTATTTGGGCATTACAGGTATTATAATAACTTAAAAACCATGGCTTATAAATTATGATATAGATATTGTAGAGTTAACATTAATGTGTTTGTAGGTATGGGCCTATGAGGCCATTCCGGAGTTGGGACTTGCATGTTGCAACCTCTTGTATCCCCAGGCGCTTCCACGGTTTGCTAAGTGGAAGTTTGTAAAAGCAAATGCAGACAAGTGGGGGTCGTGGTCTGCTTTCTTTGCCAGAGATCAGGTATTATACTGATTTGTTGTCTTGTCACAATATTTTAATTTTCTAATTATATTTATATAAATTGCAGATTGAGGCATACTCGTCCTTACCTCCTTCTACTGACGAACAAAATAAGAACTATTACCAGTCTGCACTCATGCCATCGCCACTAGGCGTCAGATGGCGGCATCCCGATGTAGCCGTGCCTCCGAAGAAGGGTAGAGGTGAGGGAGTGCATATAGGGGGTAGAGACATGGGTCATAGGCAACTGGTAGGAGATCATCATGAGAGGAGTGGGGGTTTAGGAGATGAGGGGCACCGTGAGAGTGGTAGTCCATCTCATGAAGGGGAGACGGAGGCCTCATCTAGTAGAGGTACTAGGAGGAGGCGAAGCCGATCTAGCAGCATGGGTAGAATGATCAAGGATGCTGTGGATGAGATCAAGATTTTTGTATCTGATCTCTTTCGTTCATCTAGATGTTCCCACGACACTGATGCTCAGGGGTTCAGAGCGACGACATTGGGGGGGGGGGGCACATGAGTCCCCATCACGATGAGGTAATGTATTTTAGAATCAATTTTTTATATAGTTTGGTGCAATATTTATTCTTATTTGTTTGATGTTATGTTGATTGTTGAGCAGGAGGCTCGCTCTTCTGCTAGGCAGAGTCATTCTCGACAGTCTGGTGCGAGACACAGCCAGTTCTGGGATTCACACATAGAGCACCCAGTGGAGACTGAGCACCCGGTGGAGACTGAGTCGCGGCGCGATAATCAGGTGATAATTTTTAAAATTTTATTGATAAAATACTAATATTTAACATGAAAATCTTATTTTGGTACTTGTAGTTGGTACTTCATACTGGCACTAGCGCTAGGCGTAGTGGTTCACGACGTTCTGGATCTAGACGTAGTGCTTCACAGCGCCATGATGATCAGGTATATACTTATATTAAGCTATTACAAAACTTTACATTATAATTTTGTTTAAATTCTCGTTTAGTTGTTGGACCAGCCTGAGACTTCTAGTAGGCCATCTCGTGCACGACGGATCGTACAAAGACAAGAGGATCCACTACCGGTCGATGAAGTACAAGTTTAATTGATTTTATTATTTAAATAATTTATTTTTTGATATCGCAATTATTTGAACTTGTAAATATTTAATTATACTTTTATCTCCAATTTGTAGTTACGTCTTTTTAATCATGTACCACCCCACTGGTCAATTCAATTAGAGAAGAACTATTTCGAATGGGTGACTGAGGGGACTGTCTCACGGGTGTTTATGAACTATCCCGTTATATTGAACAAGAAATACTTCGAAGCAATTTAGAATGAGAGCGCCGATTTATTCGATGATACGGTGGAGCATGTTTGTTTGTCTTTGCAACATAAGCTAAATGAAGCACACTTAACTGCATGGCGCATCATGCGACCGTCATTCTATGAAAGTATCATAATTCTTAATATTTGGTGTTTGCAAGAAAAATATTGATGATAATTTGTCGGCAGCTTGTTATGAGGAACACCTTTCGGAAGGCAGTATTGGATAGACAAAGTACCTTTGAGCCACTTCGTTTGCTTGACTACATGAAGGGGACTGATCACTCTATTTCTCGTCCATTGGAAACCGCTCATACTGTAAGTGATATATTCATTTGTAAACTTTATTTAGGTTTCATATAAGATACTAACTAATTATTTATTTCATGTCATGCAGCTTATAGTGCCATGTCATATCCTTAAACATTGGTACACTTTGAAATTAGAGGTTCCTACATGGACATGCACTGTGTATGATCCATACATGGCACACACTACTTCCGAACAGAGAGCTGCCAGACATGCTGAGGTCGCGAAGATGACAGATCACATGAGGCACTTCTTCCAGCTTGGAGATTATTGGAATAAAAATGTTTTTAATTATCAGATTGCTCCGACCAGAGAGATGACAATCCGATGGGAAAGGTTTTTTCATGGTAGAGTTGCCCATCATGGCGCTGTGTACGCATGCTCGGCTATAGAGATGTTACTGTTCGACAGGCCCAGTGTTACATGGATTGAAGATCCGCCCCACACATCATTTTATCGTCAATATTTAGCTGAGCTTATATTTGGTGACACTTACCCTAATGATGAATAATTGTAATTTTTCCTTTTTTTTATTTGGTGACTCTTACCATGTTTTATTTGGTAACATTTAACATGTTTTATTTGGTGACACTTACCATGTTTTATTTGGTAACATTTATCATGTTTTATTTGGTGACACTTACCATGTTTTATTACATTACTAAAAACTTTTATATATAACTGCACATGATGAATAAAAGTACAAACATTCTGCAAACTAAATGGATACAACAATCATAATCAAATGGATCAGATTTATAGCAAACTTAATGTCAAGTGTTTGCAGCTCGCTCTGGACACAATCGCCTTGTATGTTGTTCAGATCAACACACGCTGCAACGTTTATGTGCTCGACGTCTACTGCTTGAAACTCATGAATGCTCCGCACCAGATGGTCTTTGACTATTTCTAGGGCGACCTGCTCGACGAGTTATGTTTGGAGGAAGTACTTTGATTGATTGTGCTTGGTTTGAAACTTGCCACTCATGATGAGGTGGAAGAGAATGCACGCTTCCACCGTATATAAGTCGCAAATTATTCATCTTGTAATAATCATGAATGTAATCATACAAGTTTTCTCCATTGGTCCTGCAAACTAATAATAACAAGTTAACAGAGTATTGAAATGTTTAATTCAGAAAATCGTATCAAAACATACCGGATAGCAACAATTGCATGAGAGCATGGTATCAAATCAAGCTGCCACTCACGGCATTGACAGGTCCTCAAATTCAAGTTGACCAACCAGGTTTGCTCTTCTTCACTGACCTTGAATTTCCCCCCCGATATTTTAACAACCATATAGGTATAGGAAATCTCAGAAAGGGGAAATACCTTCTGAACGGCCTCTTCTGTCAGTGGGTCTTCTCGTGCTGCAGCCTTAGCTCGTCTCTCATCAAACCCTTTTTGGACAATCACTCGGTATGATTCAATTATGGAACATATCGGCAAACGACGAGCATTAAGTAGTCTTGCATTAAAGACCTCAGCCGCATTTGTAGTCAAGAAGCTGTAACGATTCACTTGACACTGTGACCTTGCCCATTTTTCAGGTCCAACCGTGATGAGCTTCTCAAAGGCAGCAGGATTGCCTTCGTTAATTCTATCCATAGCCTGCCTGAACTCCACTCCACGATAGGCATAAGCAGCCCGTTGATACAGTTTAACGATTCCCGGACCATAGCCTGTGTGTTTATTCAGTAGATGGTAGTAACAAAGGCCGTGTGCTGTTCCCGGAAATATATAGCTTACCGCATTTGAGATGCTGATGTGCTGGTCGGATACGATGAGTGCATCAGAGGTTAATTGGAAAGAATTTCGTAGTCGAGCCATAAACCATCTCCAACTCTCGTCATTCTTGATCGGACCAACACCAATAGCTAGCGGGAACTCATTTTCGTTGCCATTTTTCGTAACAACAACAAAAATAATTCCTTTGTTTCTCCCCTTTAGATGCGTGCCATCAACAACGATTACTGGTCTTAATAAATTGGACTGGAAGGCACTCCGGGAAACACCTAGGGCGACAAACATATGTTTAAATATTCCATCTGCTTCAAGATCAAGAGAGGTTACGGTGCCTGGATTGTATTGCTCCAGCACTTCAAGGTATTATGGCAACTTTTCAAATGATTTGGCTATACTGCCGTACAGAAGTGAAATAGCAGCATTACGAGCACGCAAAGCAATACCGTAAGTTGTTTGAATTCCAAATGATCGCTGCAGCTCGGCCATAATCTCTTGGGGCTTACTTATCGCCCCGTAACGACGCATCCTTCTTGCAAAATATGCAGCTGAAGCCTTTGACCGGATAGATCTGACATCGACTCCCGCAAGATTGATCTGACAATTATGATTTGGTACAAATTTGCGCACTATCCAACACCTACTCCTGCAGCTTGCCCGTATTACAAAGGAGCAATTTGCCAATCTCTTGCAAACATACTCGATGCATTCATGATCGGAGCACCGTACTTTAAACTCCTGCCGTTGCTCCATGTGCCACAGTGCCACAGCAATGAACAATTCATCTTTACTCCAGAACAAGGAGTTCAACGACAATTCTGTCTAGAGTATAGCTGAGACATCTTTCACAGCAGCCGAATGGGATGTCTTGACTTCCCTAATTGGAAGCAACCAATTATTTAATTCAGCATCCAATTCGCATCCTTCTGGCAGAGGATGTGTCGGCATAAGATTTGAGATAAAAACAGACATACCGCCAGCATTCCGGATCCAGGCTGAGAATTCAGCAACAATACAATTAAGACAAAAATTACTATCGTCTCTAAATGACTCATCATCCAAATCAGATGACTCCTCGTCCAAATCTGCTTCATCATCGTCCTCAAGATCCACATGACCACCACCTATTTCAGTTTCGTCATATGGAACTTCTTGGGTTACAACAGGATCCTCATGCTCCTCCTCTTCCTTATTTTCTTCAACAGGAGCCTCTTCATTTAGGTTGGGAAGTTGTGAGCCGCTACCGCTTGCACTTCCATGACCAAAAGTATTAAAGAGACTTTGACCATAAGAACCGTAATTGGTGTTCGGAGATGCACCAAAATACATCAAAGACCCAAATCTTTGAAGGTCATCAGCCGTTGGACTAAAATACTGGGTCGGTGGTGGACTCATTGAAGATATAAATGGTCTGTAGGGTGAGGGTTGTCGCTATGAATTTCCAACAGCAACACCCTTCATAATAACAAAAATATTGGGCTCCGAATATAGAGCACAAAGCCGCTGCAACTCCAAATCAGTCGTCAACATAGATTTCACAATTCTTCCGCTGCGGCTTTGAGACGTATAATACAAATTATACTCACCAAATATATATTCAGCATCAAAAATCTGTTGGATGTTGCTTCTCAAATAATTTACAAATATATTGGTGGATGGAACGTAAATCAATCGTTCTTGTCCACCAATATAGTTGCAGGAATCATCCAACTGACCATTGTAGTGAACAAAAATTGAACACCAGTTCTCCATCTTCACGAAGATATAAACCGAAAGAATGGAAAATGAGAAGAAAGAAAACCGTAAAGATGGAGAAAAAAAAGACAGAGAAGAATTTGATTTTTCTACAAATATGAGTGTAAGAGTAAAGGACAACAAATTTATAATTCGATCTCAATTATGAGTACAACTACACACATCTGTATTTTGGTGCAGATATTTATTTTCAACCACTCATATTTTCGTACATTCACGTGCATGCAAGAGCCTACCCATTATTATTCATAAATTGTAAGAATTTTGAAATTAAAAAAAAATAAACATGGTCGGTGTCGAGGTCGGTGCCTTTACAAAGGAATCGACCTCGGCACCGACCTTCAATTAAAATAAAAAAAATATTGCACCGACAGTCGGTGTCGAGTTTGACGGCAACTCGGCACCGACCTACGTGGCATCAACCACGATTTTTAAATATGTATATTGAGTCGGTGTCGAGGTTGATGTCAAGCACACGACACAAACCTCGCCACCGACTCTAAGAAATTATTATTTTTTATTTTCGGTCTAATTCTTTTGGTCGATGGCATATTTTCCAAATTTAATATTCACTTTATTCATTTAAAAAATAGAATAATACAAGCCTTATTTGATATTTGCTAATGATTTGATCATCATTAACTAATTATCTTCTCGATTTCATGCATTAACGGACTCTGATTGGGGCAGTGGGTATTTCTTAAATATGTTTAATGTTTTGGGTATATTTGTAATGTGTTTAGTGGAAATGGTTATTTAAAATATTTTTCTCATAAAATTAATGCAAAAATTTGTATGTGATGGGCTAGCAATTTATTTTAGATGAACATATTTATATGAATTAATCGAATCTTTCTATAAATGACATAATTTTAATAAGTAAATGATAAATTTATTCTTTATTTAGTAAGTAGTATATTTGAATTTATTTAATAAATATTTATAATATGGTTTTTGTGAGATCTATCATACATATTTTTTTTATAATTGATACTTTCTGACAAGACTATTAATAAATAAAATTTACGATAATTTTGGCTTTGATTTATTAGCTATTAATAATATAGGAGAATTGATCCATATCCACGCCTCATCGATAATAAAGTGGATGTAGAGCACAAACTCGAACAATATATAAATCTCGTGTAGTTTACTTTTTACATTTAATTCTTTATTCTCAACTTCTTTAAAGTCTCAACAATATAGGTAACACCATATCTAGAAAATTATCAATTGCTATTTAGACTTAAACTATTCTGTTAACTGGCGCCTTCCGCACTCAGAAAGCCCAAACTCAACTACACAGGGCATAAAAAATTAAATTACATAATGTAATCTACATTTATTAACACAAATACTAAAGTAACAAAAAATTATAAGTTATTCAACTTTAATAATTAATAATGAATGATATATTATCTTCACTAAAACTAATTGTGAAGATATATTATTGTTATATGTAAAGTAGTGGTAATAGAAACTGTTATACGGTGGTGTAAAAAACCTATTTACCTAAGACATGTGATATTAGAGTAATACTAAAGCATATAACATGGGAGAATTCCGTGAACTATGAAGGATAAGCTTAATTATTATATGTACTGTAATGGAAACCGTTACAGCGTGGTGTGAAACACCAATAAACTTTATTATTAATTTAATAATATGATACATATTTTTAATGACTTTATTACTTATTTTGAAAGAATTGTAAATCTCATAGCATTATATAACATTATTATATCGTACACTAGATTATTAAGAATTATAATTGATTGATATCTCGATAAGTATTATCGAAACTTGGGGGCACAGAGTCTTGGGTGGTGAGTAGTTGAGCAATAATAAGAAAGTTTTTAATGTTACTAAATTATAATTTAAGACCATTTACTTATGACTTGTTTACAAATATTAGGCATTTAAAATTATGAGAGTCTAAAATTAATTGAGAACTTTGTATCAGGTTTGAAAATATTCAATGACAGGAGTGGATAAGGGGTGGATGTGGAAAAATAGATTAACAAAGGAGTATGAGGATGGAATCACTTCTTTTATTAATTTCGCTGTTGAGAATGGTAACGATCCTAATGAGATGTGCTGTCCATGTGCTAAGTGTGGAAATCTACGGAAAAATAGTGTGGACACTATCAAGGCGCATCTGATCTACAATGAAGTTGATTTGACATATACTCGGTGGATCCACCATGAAGAGATTATTAGATCTCGCAAGAATGACGAGTACGAATGGATGAATGTCGATCATGAGTTTTATTCAAATGAGCCGGTTAATATGGTGCACGATGCAAATATTGAGAATCCAAGTCATTTGCATAAAATTCTGGAGGAAGCAGAAATACCTCCGTACCCTGATTGTACTAAATTCACGAAGTTATTAGCAACCCTTAAGCTATATAATTTGAAAGCAAAATACGGCTGGAGTGATACTTCATTTACAGAGCTGCTGGTGTTGATAAGAGAAATACTGCCAAACGATAATGTAATGCCTTCATCATTGTACGAGGCAAAAAAGAGCCTATCCACGTTAGGGATGAAGTATGAAAAGATTCACGCTTGCCCTTAAGATTGCATTTTGTATCGGAATGCACATGCTAATTTGGTGAGTTTCCCTACTTGTGGAACGTCAAGGTGGAAGGTAATTAAGAAAGATAGAATTTATACTGGTGTTCCTGTAAAGGAGAGCAAGATATGTGATGGAGTTCCGGCTAAGGTTTTATGGTACTTTCCTCCAATACCTAGGCTTCAGAGAATGTATCAAATTAAAGAGATGTCCAATAACTTAACGTGGCATGCTCACAAGAGAGTAAGTGATGGCTATCTACGTTATTCGGTAGATGCACCAGCGTGGAAGCATGTGGAGGAATGGTGGTCAGAGTTTGGAAACGAACCTAGAAATCTTCGATTGGCACTTTCGGCAGATGATATCAATCCTCATAGTGTTCAGTCCTCCAAATATAGTTGTTGGCCAATAATTCTTATAACATACAACCTTCCCCATGGCTATGCTTGAAAAGAAAGCATATGATGCTCACTTTGTTGGTGTCGGGTCCTCGTCAACCTGGAAATGAAATAGATGTATATCTGGCACCTTTGATCGATGACCTAAAATAATTGTGGGAAATTGGGGTGGAGACATATGATGCATACCGTGAAGAGAAATTCATGCTCCGAGCTGTCCTACTTTGGACCATCAATGATTTACCTGCATATGACAATTTATCAGGTAACAAAGTTAAAGGTTATCATGCATGCCCCATTTGTGCTGACCAAACCTGTGCACAACGTTTAAAACGCAACAGAAAAATGTCATACATGGGGCATCGAAGATTCTTACCTGATGTGCATCCTTATCGAAGACAAAAGAAATCATTTAACGAGAAAAATGAATTAAGGCTTGCACCCGCTATATTGAGTGGCATTGAAGTGTTTGAAAGGGTGGAAAGACTGAAATGTGCGTGTGGCAAAAATAGCAAAATGGGTAAATCAAAAGAATTTGACAAAAATAGCCCATGGAAAAAGAAATCAATATTCTTTGAGTTGGAGCATTGGAAGCATTTGCACGTTCGTCATTGTCTTGATGTGATGCACATTGAAAAAAATGTATGTGAAAGCTTGTTTGGTACGTTTCTTAACATACCGGGAAAAAACAAAGATGGTGTGAAGGCAAGACTTGATCTTGTAGACATGGGCTTGAGGAGTGAGTTGGCACCGAGGATAGAAGACAAAGATCTTATTTACCACCGGGATGTTATTCTCTTACCAAAGAAGAGAAACGAAAAGTATATTCGTTTTTCAGTGAAGTGAAGGTGCCAATAGGTTATTTATAAAATGTGTCGCGCCTTCTATTTGCAGATGATTCAAAACTTGTAGGTCTAAAATCGCATGATTGTCACACGTTGATCCAGCAACTGCTTCCGGTGGCTATACGTGGTGTCTTGTCAAAACAAGTGCGATATGATATTACAAGATTTTGCTTCTTTTTTAATAACCTATGTAACAAAGTGATTGATGTCTCCAAGTTAGATGATCTTCAACGAGACATTACAGTTACATTGTGCTTGCTTGAAAAGCATTTTTCGCCATCATTCTTTGACATAATGGTCCACCTAACTGTTCATCTTGTACGTGAGGTCAAATATTGTGGACCAGTGTGGTATAGGTGGATGTATCCGTTTGAACGGTTCATGCGAGTTTTGAAAGGTTATGTGAGAAATCGCAATTGCCCAGAGGGATGCATGGCCGGAAGCTACATTGCAGAAGAAGCTTCGGAGTTCTGTTCAGAGTACTTATCTGATAAACAGACCATAGGACTGCAATCCACAAATCGCTGCCATGTGAAATTATGTAGGCCTTTATCTAATCCTAAAGTTTCAAAGATTGATGAGAAAGAGTGGGAGCAAGCACATCAGTACGTGCTGGAAAATGAAGATATTGGAAACCCGTTCATCGAGTAAGGATTGTACCTTATGACTTATTTAAAATGTCAATCCTATTTTAAAATTTTTTATGTAAATTTACGTACTATTTATTGCAGGAAGCATATAGCACACATAAAGAATATGTATCCTAGAAAAGTACGGTTCCAAAAATAGATTCAAGATGAGCACAATCGAAATTTCATCCCGTGGTTTAAAAAGAGGGTAAATTTTATTTTACCTACATTAGGTTATGTATTTTTTTAAAAAAAAATTACAACTCATGTAATAGTTAATTAAATTTAATAGGTAGAAGCGCGAAGCTGGATTCAGAGCGATTGAAATGGTTGGCTCGAGGACCTAATCTACGAGTTATGAAGTATGATGCTTATATGATAAATGGTGTAACATCTCACACCAAAGCACATGATAATTTACGAGCTGTTCAAAACTCCGGAGTAAGCATGGTTGCAAAAACAATGCAAGTCTCCAGTGCAAAGGATAATCATCCTATAATCTCAGACATGACATTTTATGGAGTAATAGATGAAATACGGGAACTTGATTATGTCAGTTTTCAACAAGTGATGTTCAAATGCAGTTGGGTGGAGAACAATAATGGGGTTAAGGTTGATGAGCTTGGATTTACATTGGTGAATCTCAACAGAATTGGATTCAAGTCCGATTCTTTTATCTTAGTCCATCAAGCAAAACAAGTTTTTTATGTTCAAGACCCTGAAAATTCTACTTGGTCCGTTATGCTTGCTACTCCAAATGTAGCTTACAGTGAAGAAATTGACGATGATGACTTCAGTGATTTTGCCATTCATCATCAACATTTTAGCATAGGATTACCGAACATAGATTTGGGTAGTGAAGTTGATATATCATGTGTTCGTGGAGATTGTGATGGGACATGGGTAAATAATGAATAATTGTAATTGGATAAGATTAATATATACATTTTATAAGTTGTTTATTTGCATATTTACTTCATTTATAACATGATATGTTTTAATTATTATTGATAAACAAATTTTGATTATTAATTAACTTTTATAATTAATTAATTAAATATTGTAAATTTTACTCAATATTTTTTCAAGTTATTATGTTCGAATAGGAATTTTGTTTAATTAATGACCTAGAAATTTAAGACCTGAAAAAGTTATATTTTCAATAATATAGACTATAGAGTAATACTTTGTCACTCATAAGTCTATAATATTTTTAGTCGTGGAAAATAATTTAATTTTGCAAATGCAAAAAACAGTTGGAACTCGCCATCATGTAGACAATCATTATTCATCTTAACTTACATTACTAAACCTTTTATATTTGCGTAGGTTTTTTGAGAAACAAAGGTAGACTTCCCTTTTGTCAGGGTTTAATTAATTATAAAAGTTAATTAATAATCAAAATTTGTTTATCAATAATAATTAAATCATGTCATGTTATCAAGAAAAGGCCAAGAATAGCTCATAGGAACTTCAAAATATATTTAAAAACAAAAAAAAAAGAAAAAAAATAATAATTGGGTAATGAATCATTGTAGTTGGTAAAATATATTTTCAGGTATGTCTTTTGCCAGTAATTCTAGTCAAGTTTCAAAATCTTCGAGATCTAGTAAAGGGAAGGTGCACCTCGATAGGTTGTTCATACGAAGGACAAAGGGTGATAAAACAAATGTCAAAGTGAATGACTTAGGGCAGCACATTGGTCCAGAAGCTTCAGAATTACAGAGTTATATAGGAGTACTTGCCAGACAGAATATTAGAATTTCTTATAATGAATGGAGAGATGTGCCTGGTGAGGATAAGGAGAAGATCTGGGAATCTGTCATTGTAAGTAATGTTTTCGATATAAGTGTTTCTTTATAGTTATAGTAAAATCTAACTATTATTTTTATTTTGTTATCTTTTTGTAGTTAGTGTTCAACTTGGATCTGGACTAGAAGAAATATTGTTTAAGTTCAGCAAATACTAAATGGCGGCAATGGAAATCAAACCTATATAAAAAATATATTGCTGGAAAAGAAGATCAACCTGAGTTGTTATATAATCCACCACTAGGGGAGGGTATCAAACCGGATGATTGGAAAGATTTTGTTATTACTCGCATTTCTGAGTCTGCTAAGGTAAGAGATATTTTTGTTAATTTTTTTGAATGAGACATTTTTTAATAATCACTATCTTTACAGAAAAAAAGTCGAGAACTAACGGATCTGAGAGATAAAAATATATATCCCCATCGCATATCACGCAAAGGATATGCTGGACTACGAGAAGAAATGGTAAATTTATTTTAAAATTTTCTATACCTTTATTGTAAAATTATATATAACTTACTAACTATTACTAATAACAGTCTGGGAAAAATGAATTAACTGGAATTGAAGAGATTGATAGAGCTCTCTTGTGGAAGGATGCACGAGCTAATAAAAAGGGAGAGTTCAAAGGTGAACTGATGACTGAGACTGTAGCAAAAATTGTAAGTATCAATAAAAACTTTGAATAAATATCTTTGTTTTTATATAATTAATCATTGTGGATTTATAAGATGAATATATACAGTAGAAGGCTGAAGGCACCTTTTCGAGCACAGAAGACATATTGTCTCAAGCACTAGGCAAGCCCGAAAGTTCAGGACGTATTAAGGGTGTGGGACGTTATGTCACCTCGTCTACTTATTGCAGCATCCGTTCTGAATCTGCAAAACACCATGAGCTCGTAATAATAAAACAAGAGATGATAATGATGAAAGAGCAAATGAAAATGATGATGCAGATGATACAAAAAGGTTCGACAAATGATGATAAAGGTAGTTGTTCAGTGCAGAACGAAGTTGTAGCCAACGATGAAGTAGAAGTTATTCCAAAAAAGGTATATATAATAGTTAAATATTTTATCTACTTATAGATGCTTATTAATTTTTCAAAAATTAATTATTTTGCAGGGAAAAGGTACAGAAACAAGCAGCACCAATGGAGTTGAATGCTGAAGACATACCTATTTCTTTGAGGTTGTTGTATATGGTTGCTACACTTATTCTCGGTTCTGACCGCAGTATTCAGATACCTATCCACAGGGATGTCTTTGGTCAAGCAGACACAATTTTTTATATTTTCCTTAATGACATCAAGCATTACTATGAGTTAGAGCCTATCGGAGCATCATCCATAGCTGCTTATATTATGTAAGTTTATTTTAACTATTTATGATTTGTTTTACTGTTATATATAATATTTTTACAAAAATAATTTGATGCATGTGTGAACTTCCAGACTTATGCATAATGTTTGTGTGGATATGAAGATTACACATAATATCAGATTTTTGGATCCATGTTCTGTCGCATTCAACAGAAGGAATGATAATTTGGAAGAAAAGTCGAAAATTGTAGCCCAAAGACTATTTGAAATATCAGAAAATCAGCTTCTTTTAGTGCCATGGAACGTCGGGTACGTGTTTGCTTAATTGCTTAATAATTTTATGAATATTATAGTTGGTGAGAACTAATTCACAATTTTTTTTAATTTTAAAACTAGCTTTCATTGGATCCTATTAGTCGTTGACGCATATGGTGAGAAGGTGTATGTGATGGATCCTCTGCAAAATGCACTTCATTTTGCTGATTGGAAAAAAATTATGGACAAGTAAGTTATAAATTAAATTAAAGAAAGTAGATAAATTTATTTGTATTGACTTTTTAATTTGAATATAATGTCAGGGCTATAAAAATATTCAATACTTCAATAGGAAAAAGAGTCTCACACATTTCTTGGGAGGTCGTCAAGGTATGTGTGTCTCGCTTAATAATTTCAAAGTTAATGCATTAACTCTATTAAACTATACGATGATACAGTGTCCACAGCAGCCCGATGCTCAACAATATGGCTATTATGTCAGCCGATATATGAAGGACACCATTGATGGTATTTGCGATTCTCTTCCATTGACAGATATGGTAATTTAAATATATCAATTTATTACAAAATTTTGATTTCAGTTCTAACTCATTAGCTTATTAATTAATTGCAATTATTTATTGTGTTTGTGCTACTATTTTTAATAGTTTAATGTAGAAATGTATAACACACATGAAATCAATGAAGTTTGTACAAAATGGTGTGAAATTGTTGAGCTTAATATGAGATCAGGTATGTTGGTCTGCTTGATTACTCAGATATGACAATATGAATGATAACTTATCTTTGAAATTGATAATTAAAGTATTTACTTCCCTCGTGTTCATATTGATTTCATGTATATATAGTTGTATTTGGTCAACTTGCTTAATCAAATGAGGTCTGAGGGTTGTGTTATCGTTATTATGTGACAATGTTGTTTGTTGATTTTTTGGTTTAATCATTTTAAGATGTTATTATGCTTTTTGATTATCATTAAGGTATTTGAATTATATAAATGTGGTTTATTGATTTTTGGGTTGAATCATTTTAAGCTGTTATGCTGCCCGATTTTTGTTAATGATATATATCTACTTATGTGACTGTGAATTAGTAATGGTTATTGATTTCAGGTTTGCGGTTTGTAGTTGTCGTGTTCTTATTGGTTTAGGATTCCAATTTCAATGTGTTGAGCTATTAGTAATGACATCTTGATTTCATGCTGTCCCTTTTCAGAATGTCTGACCAGTAAGCTTTGGACCACAAATCAGTTTGAGACATATGTGAAGAAGATTTCTCATGTACTTAGATTACTTTGTATAGTTGTAGTTAGTTTTAACACTAGATTATTTCAAAACATATGTAATTTTGAGATTTAATTTAATTGTGAGAATTATTAAATTATCATTTTCTATTGTTTTTTTATCATTTTTTACATTATAGAAATTATTTTATCATTTTATACAAGATTCTCGAAATTAAACAAAAAAATTGAAAAAAAAAACAAAAAAAACGTTATAGACGACACGGACATCCGCGTCGTCTATATGTCAATAGATGATGCAGATGTCTGCGTTGTCTATTAACATATAGACAACGCGGATGTTCGCATCGTCTATTGACATATAGTCGACGCGGGTTTCTGCGTTCTATTAGCGTCCAGCAATAGACTACACTTAAATAGACAACGCGAAAATTTTAAATAGACTATGCAATTTCCGCGTTGTCTATTAGCTTTTTTGTTGTAGTGTAAGTAGCGAGATTTCTGATACTTAGCTTGAAAAGAACATCCAACATGCTTCTAGAATCAACAAATTTAGTGAGGAGATCTGCTAACTGATCTTTGGACGGAACATATGGCATTGCAACGATCCCTTGTTCAATTTTTTTCTTGATAAAATGCCTATCCACCTCAACGTGTTTTGTTCTGTCATGTTGAACTGGATTCTCGGAAATGCTTATGGCTGCTTTGTTATCGCACATCATTCTGCATGTTTTTCCTGAATAGAGACCCAATTCCATCATTAAGTTTCGCAGCCACAAAACTTATGTTAGACCACTCTTGATTCCTCTAAACTCTGCTTCTGCACTAGAGAATGCTACTACTTTTTATTTTTTACTTCTCCTGGATACAAGATTTCCCCCAATCATAGCAAAGTATCCTGCCGTGGACCGTCTATCAATCAGGTTTCTAGCCCAGTCTGCATCTGTATATGCTTGAATCTCTAGATGTCCGGTTCTTTTGAAGAGTATCCCAAAATCAAATGTCCCTTTTAGATATCTGACAATTCTTATAGCAGCTTCCATGTGTTCGAACTGAGGTTGATGCATGAACTGGCTCACAACACTGACAACATAGGCGATGTCTGGTCGAGTGTGAGGCAGATAGATCAGTTTTCCCACTAGTCGCTGGTACCTCCCTCGATTAGCTGCTTCAGCTCCTTCTCTGATCTGAAGCCCATGGTTTACCATAATAGGAGTGCTTGCTGGTTTACAGTCCAGCATCTCGGTTTCAGCCAATAAATCTAAGGTGTATTTCTTCTGATTGATGATAATACCACCTTTTGATCATAGTACTTCAATTCCCAAGAAGTACTTTAGATTCCCTAAGTCCTTTATCTCGAATTCTTCGAACAAGTTTTTCTTCAATGCTCCGATCTCCTCCAGATCATTTCCTGTCATGATCATATCGTCAACATAAATAATAAGACAAGTTATGAGATTTTCTCGCCTTTTTATGAACAAAGTGTGATTTGAGTTGCTCTGTGAGTATCCATGCTTCTTCATAACTGTGGTGAATCTTCCAAACCAGGCCCTCGAAGACTGCTTTAGCCCATATAGAGTTTTCTTTAATCTACACACCTCATTCTTCTTGAATTCTTGAGAATACATATCTGGTGGTTCCATGTACACTTCTTCCTTCAATTCTCCATGTAAGAAAGCATTCATCACATCGAATTGGTGTAACTCCCAGTCTTTAATGGCAGCAACAGATAATATCACCCTGACAGTGCTCATTTTTGCCACACGAGAGAAAGTTTCTGTATAGTCCACTCCATAGGTCTGAGTGTATCCCTTTGCAACAAGTCGAGCTTTTTACCTCTCGATTGACCCATCTGGCTTCCTCTTGATAGTAAAAACCCACCTGCATCCGATTGGTTTTTTTCCTGCCGATAACTGACATTTCTCATAAGTGACATTTCGAGCAAGGGATCCCATTTCTTTTTCCATAGCTTTTTTCCAATTTCTGTTGCGAAGAGCATCTTGTTCTGAATGTGGAATAGTTTCTGCATATAATGCCTTCTCAAATTCGCTGGCATCTTCTGAAAGATTCATTGTTGCAAGAGATCCAATAGAGTACCGAGTACTTCCACCTCTATCAGGTGAATACCGTCAAGGTGGTATGCCCCTATTGGATCTAGGAGGCAGTACATAGTTTGAAGTAGAAAGTCCTTCATCATCAGCTTCTGCCTCAGACTTATCCGTATCAGAGTCTCTTGCTATGGATATCGGAGAGGGAATTATTGGAGATGGTGCTGGTGGTGGTTGACAGCGTATTATTGTTTCCGGAGTCAGCTCAGGCATAGAAACCTCAGTGTTGTTCGCATGCTGTGGATCAGCTGGTGAGAAATCAGAATCTATGAGCCAGCTTAGTGAGTCACTCATTTTCGGAATATCTATACTCTCCCCCTGACTGCTAAGTTGGCTAAAGAAGAACTCTGTTTCAAGAAAGGTGCAATGGATAGTGGTATGCATACGGCGGGTTTTAGGATTGTAGACAGATATCCCTTTTAGCTTATACCATAGCCAAGAAAGACACACTTTTCTGCACATGGTGAGAATTTAGTTCGTTCATGTTTGGGAATATGAACAAACACATAACAACCAAAGATCCAGGGCTGAAGAGTGAGAGGAGTGGGCATTTGGGCTTGAGTGGCTAACATTTCAAGTGGTGTTTTGAATTGGAGGATTTTTTTAGGAAGACGGTTTAAGAGATATACAGCAGTAGCTACTGCTTCGGGCCAAAAATGTAGAGGAACTTGAGATTCTATCATTATTGCTCGAGTTATCTCGAGTATGATGTGATTCTTTCGTTCCACTACCCCATTTTGTTCGGGTAAATAAGAGCAAGAAGTTTGGTGGAATATCCCTCGTTCAAGGCATAAGTTTTTCTTAGTAGTGTTGACAAATTCCCCCCCATTATCTGATCTAAGGGTTTGGATTTTTTTGTTAAATTGAGTTTGGATCAAAGTATAGAAGTGAGTGAATTTTTCAGTCACTTGGGATTTATTCTCAAGAAAGTAAACCCATGTCATTCTAGTGCAGTCGTCAACAAATAACAAGAAATATCGAAGCTTATGAATATTTGAGACGGGTGAAGGTCCCCAAACATCATGATGAATTAATGAGCACATAGAATCAACGTGAGTATTATTTCAATGGAAGGACTGTCTATGACTCTTGGCCAAAACACAAGTTTCATAGGTTCTACAAGGGTTATACTTAGCTAAGTTAGGAAACAGAATATTTAAATACCCGGAAGACGGGTGACCCAATCGTCTATGCCATAGCCAGATTTCTCGCTCAGAAGATCCATGTGCCAACATAACAGTGCTTCTAAGAGCTATCTCATCAACATAATATAAGCCCTCACGTTCAGTGCAACATCCAATAATCTCCCCTGTCCTGATATCCTGCAGAAGACAAAAATGCGAGTGAAGCAACATAGTACATTTTAGCTCTTTGGTGACATGACTAATGGACAATAATTTATGAGATAATGTCGGAACATAAAGGCAATTAGACAGACGAATATTAGGAGAGATTTAAACAGTTCCTCCTCCTTTAACAAGGGTTAAGTCTCCACTTGCGGTCTGAATATAGGTCCGTAGAGGTTTGGATGAACTAAAAAAATCACGTTTATCAAAGGTCATAGTGTCCGTTGCTCCACAATCAAATATCCAATGTTTGTTTTTAGCACTATTTTTTCGGAGAGTAGCACAAACAGTAGAAATATGACTTGGGGACTCATTTAAAGCATGAGACATTTTAAAAGGGCCTACTTGCAAATTTTGGCTGGAAGTATAAATATCAAAATTTGTGGGTTAGGTTGAAAAACCAAACCCTATACCTCCATCTCCCATTTGCGGCGCTGCGTGGCCGCCGTCGTCCCCAAATTGCCCGACATCAATGCTGCCGCCATCGCTGCTCGCAACCCTTGCAGTTCCACCAAAGCCGATGGCCCCCTCGGACTGCTTGCTGGAAGGCGACAGGACGTCGCCGACTCCCCCGTCGGTTTTTTCGACCGCTTCTTTTCCTTTTGCAATGGGAGGCTTATCATTATCCTCCCACCATTCCGGGTATCCGACGAGCTCAAAACACATCTCGCGAGTATCTTTTTTCTTGCCACAATGAGAGTACTGCAACTTCGATCGATCGATCTTGAGCTGCGATGACGGAGCTCTGGAGCGGTTTAAGTGACCTGGTGCGGTGGCCTGCCATGCCCCAAAACCGAAACCTATGGATCCGGTTTGTTCTATTTTGGAGATGGTCACCGGTTGTAAGATCTAGAGCTGGGCAGCCTCTCTTCGAACCTCTGAAAACGCCGACTGAACCGAGGGTGTAGGAGTTTCTTTGAGGATCTCTCTGCGGATGGGATCGATTTTTTGATCCAACCCGGAGAGAAATGGATATAGGCATCGCTGGTCTTTGATGGTTTGGTACTGTTGAATCCCCTTCTCACAGCAGATTATGGGATTGTGATTTCTTCTGTCGATGTTCATCCATACGGTTTGAAGTTCATTCCAATAATCTTCTAGTGACGAGTTTCCTTGACTGACTTTGTTTGCTTTGATTTCCAGGTCATATAGTTGAAAAGGATCAGCGCCACTCCCATATGTGGTTGCTAGGCTCTCCCAAATCGCCCTGGATGTTTGATGTTGGGAAAAATTGGAGACTAATCTTGTCTCCATATTTTGTATGAACCATGAGAACACGGTTAAATCCATCTCTTCTCATTGACCATATTTGGGATCTTTTGGTTCCAGAGGAGGAGGATTACCAGTGATATGGGATAATAGTCCCTTGCCCCTAATTGCTACTTTCATAAGTCTTGCCCACAGTGGATAGTTGTGGCCATCCAACTTGAAACCCAGAGTGATGTTTTCTGAATTTCTCATTAGATTGGCCAATTGTATTGTGAGATCCTAGTTGTTTTGCCCTTGTTCTGACATTTTGCTTGTGTAGGTTGAAATGAGAACTGGAAATCTGCCTTGATGAGTTTAATAGGTTCGGGAAAGGTATAAGAACGAGATGGATGAGTTTGGGTTTGAAGGGGTATAGAGCCAAGATGTTACTCCTGCTCTGATACCATATTGGTTTTGTGTTTGAACACGTTTGAAGTAAAGGAAGAACACATCTTTGAAAGCTAGAGTAGAGATGACCTCTATTGTTTTTTTTTTTTTTTTAAATTTCTGTGTATTTCTTTGAGCATTACAATCCTTCTTTTATAATTACAGAATAATGATAAATACGGAAACTATGTAAACACGGTAAAGTACCTAATTGATACAATTCTTCTTGATTACATCCTTGATTTAAGCAATGTCTTCCTTTGTAGATTTACTTTCCAACATTCATCTTCCTCCAGTATTCGCCGTAAGGAGCTGTCACAACGTCTTTACAGCCGTAGAGCAGCTTTTCGAACAACTCGAAGCTGGGCCTGCTCGCGAAGATTAGACCGAGAGTTCACTGATTTTGTGGGCCCATTCCACGAAGGAGACGATCAAAACGGGGACGCTGCACAAGTGAAGAAGCATGAGGGGGCCATGTTTCTTGGCTAAGGAATAGAGATTGCGGTGAGGGAGTGAGCCGAGATGGTGTAGGTTTCCTATGATGGGGCGCAGCTTAGATGGTGATCGATGGTGGCAGTTTTTTGTGTCAGCTGGTTTGAGATAGATTTTGTAGATAAACCATAGCACGACGATGAGGAGGAGGGGTGTGGGATTGAGTTGAAAGTCCTCCATTGTGAGTTTAGTTCAGTATGCTTCACCTTCCATGACAGAATATGAGAATGAGAGGGTATAAATAACGTAGAAACTGGGATTTTCTTACATAGACTATACCCATCCAAGATGATTAATTAAAGTTAATGGTTTGAAAATAGGATTTTTGTTTATTTTTCTTGAATACACGATTCAAATATATATATATATATATATATATATATATATATAGGGAGTGAATCACATGCTAAAATTTAATTTGTGCTAAATAGGAATGAATCTACACCATTCATCTTAAAAAATTTATGGTTGAGATTAAAATTTTATACCAGATTTCATGATTTTTTTGCTTTATAAATCATGCTTAATCGAATTAAGCACGATTCATAAAGCAATTAAGCACGAACGAGAATTATGCATAATTTTTCAATCTTTGATTCTTTAATCTCAACCATTGATGCTATCAATCTAATGGCTGAGATTCATTTCTATTTAGCAAAAACTTTAATTTTTGCACTTGAGCATAACTCGAATTTTAATATTCTTACACATCACTAATTTATTATTATTTTTTAATTAGAAGAAGTATAATTCGTCATGGACTAATTTTATTGTAAATTAATTTTTTATATGTTTTGTATTTAATATAAGTTTATATATATTAATATATATATATATATATATATATATATATATAATAGGAGATATAATATTAAAAATATCATAATAATATAAAATATTGATTAATAAAAATTGTACTTATTAAAAAATTAAAATATACAAATATATGATTATGTTAATTATATCTTAAAATTACAAAATACAAAATTATTTAATTCACGCATCCCCTAGGTGTAAATTATTAAATTCATGGACAATAGTCGATTCAGGATCTTAAAGATAGTTAAATTATCAATCCAGGATCCGAAAGATGATTTAATTTACTATAAAATGTCTTGTGTTCTTTACTGCTTTCATTTAAGCTTTCGCATTTCCGAAGTTTCTCAAAACTGACTTTTAAACCTTTAATACTTATCCAAGTATCGAAGTGTATATCTTACAAAACTTACCTAAGACCTATTCAACCTAAGCTTAACATTTCAAAATCCCTAAACTGAGTTCCAGTCAGTTTAGGAGAACAAGTGCAACATTTAACTTACTTCCGCTGCATATTACGTACTCTGATCTCGGGACCAACAAGTGGTATAACACGCCAAGGTTCTTACAGACCAAGGTTGTGCTGAGTCGCTTAGGACAAGATCTATCTTTTCCTTGCACTTTGTTTGTTTTGTGTATTCAAGTTTAGGTACACAGAGATGACACACATTACAAAGCTTCCCAAGTACACACCAGGAAATTTCAACATATGAAAGAAGCGCTCGCTGATCATACTGAAGAATGTCCATCCAGAGATGTCTGAGGTTCTATCTACTGGACCGATAAAGATTACCAAAGTAAATACTCAGCTTGGAGGAGCAACAGGCCCAGAGACAGTGGACAAGCCCTACACTGAGTGGACAAATGAGGACATAATCCGTTTTCAGCTGGATTTAGTGGCCAAGGAGCTTATCTTGCAATCCCTACCAAAGCTACTGGTTGTCGAAGCTCTCGCCTAGGACAATGCCTAGCAGATGAGGGATGGCACTCTCAGCCTAGAGACCGACCAAATGAAGCGGAGCAAACTTCAAAATTGTGTAGATAAGTATGCGTCATTCAAAATGCTTTCGGGTGAAAATGCAAAATCAATGCAAGCTAGATTCGATGCTATTATTTGTGAGCTAAAGAATTTATGGAGAGAGTATAACATTATATATGTTAACGCAAAATCCTCTCAAAAATGCCCAAGGAGGACTGGTTCGTCAAGGTCACAAGCTTAAAGGTGAAGGATCTCTCCAAGATGACCACCAGGGACGTGTTCGACCAGCTACAAGATCACGAGTGAGATATTCAAATGGCAAACAAGAATGAAGCCGTGTGGAGCGTCAACACGCAACCCGAAGAAGAAGCTGCTTTCTTCGTGAAGAGAGATTTCAAAAGAAGGCCTCAAAAGCCTTATCAAGCTGACAGAGCAGTAGGTCAAAGCTCTGGAACCAAATCAACACCATCACCATCACCTTCCTACCAAGGAGGAAGAGAGCTCAGTAGCTGAGCTTGAGGACCAGATAAGGAAGCTGACCAAGCTTCTTGAAAAAACAAAAACCCAGAATGAAGGTTCACAATTCAATGAACAAAAATTCAGCGAGAGACCTCCCAAGGCGTGTTTCGAGTGCAACTCCCCCAATCACCTCAAGTATGAGTGCCCGATGGTATCCAAGGTGGAAAGGGAGCGCCTGTAGAGGGTATTCAAAAGGAAAGCTTCTAAAGCTGTTGCAAAGGTTATGTTATCTGATCACTGATATTTCTACCAGATTAATTATAGAATAGTGGTCAAATAAATTTATAACTCGAATGTGGAACCCACAGAGAAAAGATATGCGAAATAGTCATATACACTAAAACACAGTTTCAGATTAATTGTTTGAGTAATTTAGAAATTAGTTTTGGTTTATTAAACTATGTAGAGAAAATAAAAATAAAAACTTAAATCGAATAAAATGAAACACAGATCCTAGGGCATATTTCTTATTCTAGATAACATATAATAACCAATTAAATTAACAGATGGAATATTGCAATTATGGTATATTTCCTGGGTCGGGCAAATATAACCTAAATTACTAATTAGTGACTATCTCCTCTCGATCTCAAGAACACCAAATTAGTCAATCTCATAAGCAAATCAGTTCAATTCCTACAGTCTAATACATCTCAGTTGGACAGTATAGAGTATATCATGCATTCATAATTCCACTATCAACATTCATCTCTCGGTCCTTCTATCAATAGCTAGACATCTAAATTAATCATCACCTCTCGGTCCTTAAATTAATCTAGAATTATAAAATAAACACATGAATCATGAACCTAATAAATTAATCCTAAACATGCATCCAAAATAATAATTCAAACCCAAGAACCTGCTACAAATTTAGCTAGACATAAATGAAATAAAAGACATAATTAAACTGAAAAAAAACTTACATTAAAAATAAAAACAAAAATTCAAAATGCATAAAAAATAATACTAAAACTCTAACTACAGAAATTGAGGTTGAGAAAAATATAAGAACTAATATTCATATAGGGATTTAGATCCATTGAATAAACTAATCTGGGGTATTTTTAGTGTTTGTTTGTGCTTTACAGGGCTGAATTCTATAAGGTATAGGATTAGATTTTATGCATATCAATATGTATATTGTTACAATTTTTGTTAGAGAAATCATTCCTTACTTTTTGTGTTTTGGTGGGTATCTTAGTCAATTTTTCAGATTCTAGAGTTCTAAACGGTAATCCTTGTATAGGATCGATTGAGTTGTAATAGAATTTAGGCTGAAGACCGAGCAAAGAAGAATGCTCGAGAATTGACTATATGCACGCCTGAAACTTGGTTTTTAACAAGTGTAGCCTTAACCGGAACTGAGTTGGAGCACTGAGTATAAGGTCCACCATACTAACCAGGAGAAGTCAATATGAGGGCTTCCCCGTACTGACTAAGGAGATGTCAGTATGAGGGTTTTCCATACTGATCCAGAGAAATCATTATGAGGGCGTTTTCCATTCTGATTGTGGACAATCAGTATGAGGGTCAACCATATTGACCTTGGGAAGTCAGTATGAGGGCTAAGCTATACTGATCTTGGAATGTCAATATAAGAGCCTCTACCTTTAAAGCTTGAGCTATTCAAAAGATATCGAAGCTCAGTCAGACTTCAACATTTTTATATGCCCAAGTGTAAGTCAGTACGAGGTTATCCAAACATGGGTCCCTCAAACTGAGAACTTAGTCTAACATAAAGCTAGTGTATGGTACACTGATGCAGCAGAGCAGAGCAGGACGCAGACCTAAGGCATGGGCTATGATTGGACAATATCTTCCATGAGTGTAACGTATGGATTTATGTGTCTAACGGGAAAAAACTCAAAATGCCTTGAGGAAATCCTCTATAAAAGGGTATGCACTTCAAACTTTTAACGGTTAATCAACATACGAAGATTGAAAGAACTCCAAGCTAAAATCCTAATGTCTTCGCATGACAAAGAGGATCTCTCTGTTAAACTCTCTAAGTTTCCGTGTTTCCTTACACGTGCTAACTTCTCCTAGCACGAGGCTGAAGCTGTAAAGCTGAAGCTCTTCTTTGGTGAATATATCTTTCTCAGATATATTCATAGGAGTCAGTTTCCTAGTCTGGGATTTTGATTCTCACGGGCGTATGCCAACCACCTAAGTTCTTGAAAGAATAGTAAACATCCAACCACCTGAGTTCTAGGAAAATAGTAAACATCTAACCACCAAGAAGAAGGCTGCGGGGTGCCGTCCTCACTTTGACCTGAAGACTGAGTTTGCAAGGAGTTCCTAGGCGAGTGCTACAGCTGACCGAAGGACGGAGGCGTCGACGGGCAGTGTATAGATTGTAAGGAGGCTTGTATTTACTTAGTAAACTATCCAGACCTTTGGTCTGAAGAGTGGATGTAGGATATTGAGATCCAAACCACTATAAATCTTGTGTGTTGTTTACTGCTTTACTTTCATGCTTGCTCTGCTTTTCTGTTTCACGAACTGATTTTTGAAACCTTCAATACTTGTCCATGTATTGAAGAGTATATGCTGTGAAACTAACTTAAATGAAACAGAGACCTAAGCTTAAGTCTTCTACACACTAAACTGACTATACTCTGTTTATTCGAACCAATGCAACTGTCTTTTAATACTTCTGCTGCATTGAAAAACCTTCCGTTGCACAGTTTAACACTCTGATTTTGGGACCAACAAGTGGTATCATGCGCTTGGTTTCTGTTTGTGTGTTTAAGCTTAGGTACATAGAGACGGCTCAGATTACAAAGATTCCAAAGTACTCATTAGAAAACTTTGAGATATGGAAGAAACGTTCGTTGATTATGCTGAAAAATGTCCACTCAGAGATGGCTGAGGTTTTATTTACCGGATCACTGAAGATCACCAAGGTGATTACTCAGCTCGGAGGAGCAGAGGGTTAGGAGATAGTGGAGAAGCCTTATGCAGATTGGACGAATGACGACATAGTTCGTTTTCAGCTGGATGTAGTGGCCACGAAGCTCATCCTTCAATCCTTACCGGAGCCACTGGTTGTTGAAGCTCTCGAGCACAACAACACCAAAAAGATGTGGGAATTTCTTGGCACCCTTAGCCAAGAAATAGCTTAGATGAAGCGAAACAAGCTTCAAAACTGTGTATATAAGTATGAATCTTTTCAAATGCTTCCTGGTGAAAGTGTTAAATCAATGGAAGCTGGATTCAATGATATTATCTGTGAACTGAAAAACTTGGGGAGAACGTATGAGATTGCAGATATGAATGCAAAAATTCTCTTCAATATGCCCAAGGAGGACTGGTTTGTCAAAGTCACCAGCTTGAAGGAGAGAGATCTCTCCGAGATGACGACCAAGGACGTGTTCGTCCAGCCTTAAGCCCATGAATGGGACATACAAATGGTGAATAGGAATGAAGCAGTGCAAAGTGTCAGCACACATCCAGAAGGAGATGCTGCCTTTTTCACAAAAAGGGAGTTCAAGAGAAGACCTCAAATGCCTTACCAAGCTGACAGAGCTTTCGGACAAACATCTACATCAAAGTTAGCACCAACACCTTCCTAGTAGAAGAAGAAAGAAGAGAGATCAATTGAAGAGCTTGAGGAGCATATGAGGAAGCTGACAAGATTTCTTGAGAAAGCCAAAGCCAAGAAGGAAGATTCGCAACCCAGTGAACTAAAGTTCAGCGAGAGACCTCCCAAAGCTTGATTTGAGTGCAACTCTCCGGACCACCTCAAGTATGAGTGCCCACGGGTTTCCAAGGAGAAAATGGAGCGCTTGAAGAGGGTGTTCGAGAAGATAGCCTCCAGAGCAGTTGCAAAGGTCATGCTTTACAAAATTGAGGTGCCATACATCTCAAACAATGACGATGGCTACTACACACCAGACAATGAGGCCATGGAGGAAGCCTTCCTAGTGTTGATGGCAAAGCTTGGAAAAGAGTAAGAAACTAAAACAAAGTCTACTATTCCGGTACACATTCCTAACTTAGTTTCAATTCCTATAGCATGCATAGAATACAACTTTGAATCCTATTGCTTAGATTCAGAAGAAGTTACTTTTGAAGCTTTAAATAGAGAATTTGCTAAATTTTATGAGTTAAAAAAAGTTTTGGCATGTGAAAATGCTTCACTGAAACTGAAAGTTTCAAAACTGACTGAGGAGATCCAATGATCGAAGTCAGTAAGTGAAGATCTAACTAAACTTAGAGAAAAGCATTCTACGTTACTTGTATCGCTTAAATCTATTTCTGAAGAATGAGCATCTCAAAAACTGAAAATTGCTAGTGATAAAAAAAACTTATATGTTCACTTTATTCTAGCACTAGCAAAGTTTTAGGAGCTCTAAGTTTACAAAGACATTTTTTTGATAAGTCGGGTCTAGGCTTTACAGAGAATAACTTGAGTAATCAGGCATCTACTTCTGAAACTAGGAATGTCTCTAACCATCACTTTATGAAGAATTCTAGTTTAGAAGTTAAGCTGTTAGGTAAATGAGTAGTCAGTATGGACAAAGACTCCTTAGAGGCTAATCAGGACAGAAGGGGACACTCAGTTTCAAAACTGACTTCGATACCCAAGTCTAGAAAAGTTTTGAATTATAAGTCAAACAAACCTGAGATGAAGCCCATTATGCCTAAGAAGTGGGTTAAGCAGAATGTTCTTAATACAAGGAAACCCACCTCATCAGCTAAAGCTGAACTTTATAGAAAGTCAGTTTCATTTTTGGATTCTAGAAATCCGAGGTTCCCAACTCATAATACATATGAGAGGAGAACTTATCCATATAGGAAGAACACATATACGTGGTCTCAGTCCAACCAATTCCCTACCTTTCGGATTAGGAAGACTGTATACTCCGGACCAAGTTTTCGAGAACCTAATCGAAACTCAGTTTCAAGAAGGTCAGTTTATAGGAAATCAGTTCCTAGAAACCCAGTTTCAAGAAACTTAGTTTCTGGCCAGGTTTCACACACTCACTCTTTTTCTTCAAACATGCATAGAAACTGCATAAATTATTTAAAGAGGAAGAGAAAGGGAGAAGAAACTGTGACACATAGATATAAGGTGAAGCAAGTATGGATTCCCAAAATTTGGATCCATAAGACTAACCCTGCAGGACCCGCAGAAACACGGGTACCTTTGGTCTAACCTTAGCTGTTTTACAGGTACAAGGTCACCAAGGTCAACTCAAAAAGAAGAAAAGAGAATGGATTTTGGACAGTGGATGTTCAAATCATATGACCGGTTATAAATATATGGGTTACTGGACTTATTTATTTATTTCTATACTTGGGCCCTAAAGAAGGAGAATGATAAAAGCCCATTTGAAAAAAAAAACAAGAATATTAATTTAGGCTCATTCTACTCTAGCAATATTAATTAAATCCCATGAGGATTTATTTAAGGTCCAATCGTGTATATTTAATCGGTAACGAATATTATTTGAAATTAATTCCAAGGTAGAATTCGGAATTAAAATTCCTAAATTACTATATGTAATTTTTGACCCTCAAGCCTTAATTAATTAAAGGCACATTTGTGTATACATGTGAATAAACTCGAGGTTGATTCCGAGGAAATATTCCGAAAATTATATTACTAATTTTCCATACCAATTTCGGTCCTATCAATTTAAGATAAGAGAATTTATAAAATTCCAACCTTGTATTATAAGATGGGAAAATTGATCTAATATTTAGTTACATTAAATTTTGTGAGTGGAATGGGTAATTACCTTAGTCGGTCTTCTAGAAGAGTTTTGATGCTTGGCCCTCTAAATTATTGAAGGACAAAAGGGGGAATGAAAAATTGGACATAATCATATCCACATGGGAAATGATGCAAAAAAATACATTTGAACACTCCAACTCACCCTCCCTCTCCCTCTTGACCGATCTCTCTCTCCTTCTCCACCACTTCATCTTCTTCAACCATTCTCCACCATTGTAGAACTTCCATTGAAGCTCCATAATTTGCAGCCGCACTCCTACACACATAAACCACCTCAAATCACCACCATATTTCACCAAACTCACCCCCACACCTTCTTATTTTATTTGAACCTAACAAATCCCCTAGATTTTGAGTTCCAAAAATCGACCATAGCTGGAAATCAAAGATCCATGGAGCTATATTGAATATCTAAGAGTGTACAAGGAGCTAGGAGCAAGAAAGCATCAAGATTTAGCAAGAGGAGACCATTTTCGAGTTTGGAAGGATATAACCCAAATCTGAATCTAAACCTCTCAAATAATCCCTTAATTACCCTCTATAGATCCTCATAAGCATGATTATAGGATCGCATGCATGATCAAGGAACCCCTAGTCGATTTATGGATCATTTGATGAACTATGGTTAAGGTTATGTTTATAATTTAATGGTCAGTGCTTAATATTATGATGTTTGTGGATGATATAATGATTATATGTTTGCTCTAGTTCAAAAATATATGTTTTATGATCAATATGAAAACATGTTTGTGTCTGAAAATGAGGATTCATGATGTATACATGCAGTATGCCACGAGTTTGACTAATATATGAACTATTGAGCATGCTGTTAGTAAATTGTGACATGAGCAGAGAAGCTTTGTTGTGGCAGATGGGTCAAATGGAACTCGATTGATCTAATATTCAAATATGTTATATCTGAATGTGTTTCGGATGTTTTGGGTTTTGTTTCATAGCAAAATGTCATGTGGTTTGAATGTCATGCACTCTATAAAATTGTGTGTCATTCTGCTGTCGAATTTTAAAAATGATTTTTGAAACTGCATTTACAAATCTTAGAAAATTCTCAAAATTTACTAATAGGTTTTAGACACATCATAGAGTCTGCATAAAATTTTTTAAGTCATTATCATGTTTATCTTAGTCACAACGAATTTTTAAAGTTGCACCATCTTTGCATACCCGTAGCAAAAATGCCAAGGAAATCCAATCTCCCCCGCCCATATCTGCCAAACAAAAAAAAAAAGATTTTCACAAACCGTCAATTGGATCATAATCATACAAATATCTAGTTGGTGCATGTAAAATTTCATATCTTAATTATCTGTATATTTTAATCGGCATTATTTTGAAATTGACATTTTCTAGAATGCATAAATAGTAGTCTTTTAGGTTCAATGCCATAAAGTATTTCTAAATTGCATCCAATTATTTTTCTTAAACTTAATTAACATATTTTTAGAGATAAAGAAGGTTTTCAAAATTGTTTTACAACTATATGCATTTAGTTATAGGACTTAAACATGTTAGAGAGTCTCATTGCATACACCTTTAAAACAAATATGTAAGCCACAAGAATTTATATTGTGAGACCATGAGCATATAAATGATCAAGGAAGTCTAGAAGAACTCATATAGTATTTGGTACATAATTGTCAAGCATGTTGATTAAATTGAAAGAGCATGATGTATACAGGCTTACATGTTAAATAAATGTTAGTAAGCATGACTATATGTTGAGCCTATGTATGAGGTAATTACTTGAAGCATGCTAAGTGAATTAGACTAGTCAAACATATATGAGAAGCATGCATGAAATTGATTAGCACACCTAGTAATTAAGTGTTATAATTTAGGTGTGGGTGATTGCGGCTAAGAGGCATCAACTAGTGGTACAAGTGATCAACTATTTCATGGCAAGTGGCCACTCCCATCTTACCCTTATGTGAATTACGTGATGATATGACAAAGTTGTTGGTGGTATGATTGTTGGGATGATAATTGTGTTGGTCCATAAAATGAGTGGGCATGCCCTTGTGAGGTAAAATGTTTTGTGCATTCACAAGTTCTTTTCAATAAAACCTTTGTGTTATGCATGTGTTATACGGTGCATTTCCATAATATATATGAAATCTATTTTCGAGACACCGTGAACACTGGGTACGCGGAGTACTCTGCCCCTGTGTGTGTGTTTTCCCCACATGCAGGTAACAGGTGACGAAGTGTGGCGGTGGCGTTGTGGTGAAGGGGATGGTCGTGGAGATATTTGTGAAGACATATTGAAAAATGTAAAGTTACCTTGAGAATTTACTATTCGTTGTCACTTGTATTTCATGGCATGTCTTAGTTGTAACTCCTTGTTATGTATTGATTGAGCTGAGTCGAATGTTGTCTTCCGTTTTCCAATTCTCTTGATATATATATTCCTAGCATGCTATACGTGATTTTTGTTAATTGTCCGGTACATGTGTTGTGGGTTGTCTTCATACATAGACCCAATTCGTTTCTTTTAGTTCGAACTTGTATTTATTGTTCCGAGTTGTACTTTGGGTAAGACCCGCGTGGAGGTCATTATTTGAAACTATTTGATTTTCTTCCTTCGAGCATGTACATGTCTTATTGCTCTCCACGTGTACTAATAAATAATTCATTTTGTTTCCGTTATGCTTTAATCATTATTCATGTCAAGATTTACTTATTTCAAATTCAATGAAGCATATTTAAAGTTCCTTTAATTCATTTCTACACAAGTGGCTTCCGCCGTTTTAATTCATAATCCATGTTGAATTCGAATAACTTCTAAGCTATTTCGATTTCATTGTTGTCTTAACGTTTTAAATTGTTTAAAACCCTTAGCGTGCATTGTTTGCATGTGGATCAGTCGCATAGGCCCGGTTTAGGGGCGCGACAATAATTATATTGTTATCTACTTTCCATCGCTTGTTATGTGCATCACCTTCTTTTGGTGCCTTTGATGTCCCCATCAAATACTCATCTTTTCCTCTTCATTGTATGAGCATCAAAACTGACTGTGACCATTACAAGTAATTATGGTAGTTTAATTTGTGGTCTGTGGTCGAGTGCATAGGATGCTCTATTGGAGTCATATTGTTGAGAAATATTTTGAACGGTGAGGCTGAATATATTGCTGATCATTTTCGTCATGATGAAGTATCAAAGATGTGGCTTTGGTACCATAAAGAAACTAAACGGTTCTTCTTACTTTTATTCCATCATTCATAACAAATATACATAGGAATATAATAATTACACAGTCTCTAGAAATCAGGAAAGCACAACAATCTTGTACTAGAAATCTTATGAGAGCATACTGAGCCAGATAGTGTGGTGGTGTTGTTGTAAGAGTATCGTTTTGATAGAATTAGCAAGAAACTATGTTTGTTATGCAGCTTGAATAAAGTCCTAAATTATAATGCAGTCTTTCCCATTCTAGCACACTTCAATCCCACCTACAACAAATACACATTTTATAACTTGATATCTCACAATAAATACATTAATACCAACACAGATTTAGCGTCGTAGAGAGGCACCAAATATAACAATGAGTGAGTGCTCCAAAATTATATACATTGAGAAGCAACTGCAAGAAGAGGAACATCTCTATGCATTGTCATTCCAGAGCTCTCATTCATATCCAAATCTTTTCCACGAGGCAATTTCCAGTCAAATTTCTGCATCAGGTTCGCTAGCAAAAGCTCAATAGCAGCAACAGAAAATGCGATACCAGGGCATCCCCTTCGTCCAGCCCCAAACGGGATGAACTCGAAATCCAGGCCTCTGAAGTCTCTAGAAGAATTCAGAAATCGCTCGGGCGTAAACTTTTCAGGTTCGTCCCAAGAATTAGGATCCCTTGATATCGCCCACACATTGATCATCACCAGAGTTCCAGCTGAAATATCATAACCCTTTACCTGCACGTCTTCTCTTACTATTCTCGGCACAAGCAAGGGGAGTGGTGGATGACATCGAAGACCTTCTTTGATCAAGGCCTTCAAATAATGCATTTTTTCAAGGTCATCCTCTGTTATTTTGTGTTTCTGCTTCACGAATCCCCTCACTTCGCGTTGCAGCTTTTCCATTATCATGGGATGTCGTAAGAGTTCTGACATGATCCATTCCAAAGCAGTGGATATTGTATCCGTTCCACCAACAAAGAGATCCTGCTCAAGCAAAATATATAGTAATTAATTACTTTCAAGAAATGAAAATGGCTTTGGAATTTCTTTTCTATTACCAAAACCAACGATTTGAGGCTATCTCGACCAATAGAGGCATCAACAGCATTATCCTTGTAGATCTCGAGCAAAATATCAAGAATATTTTCTCCAACTTCTTGGTTTTGAATGTTGAGGTTGTCGAGTCGTTCTTGAATCACACTCTCCAAAACTTCATCCATGTCTTTGGCAGTCCGACCGATTCTCTTATTGAAACGACTAATCCAACCAAGCCACGGAAAAAGATCTCCAATACTAGGAGACCCAAAAAGCTCTACTAAATCCGACATCACTCGCAGGAATTTCCTCCCATTTTCAGACTCACTATACCTCCTGCCGAAAGCCGATCTTCCAATCCCATCATTGGTATACTGAGCAAACATAGCACTCAAATCCACCGGACCCGAAGATTCTGCTATCTTTTTCACAAAAACAGCGGTTTCTTCTTCCCTGATGTAACGGAAAGATTGAACCATTTTGTTGCTTAGCAGACGGATAACCATGATGCTCTTCATCTTCCTCCAGTGTTCGCCGTAAGGAGCTCCAGCAACGTCTTTACAGCCGTAGAGCAGCTTTTCGAACAACTTGAAGCTGGGCCTGCTGGCGAAGATTAGATCGTGAGTTTTCATGGTTTCGCGGGCCCATTCGGCGGAGGATACGATCAGAACGGGGGCGCTGCCCAAGTGAAGAAGCATGATGGGGCCATGTTCTTTTGCTAAGGAATGGAGATTGCGGTGAGGGAGTGAGCCGAGTTGGTGAAGGTTTCCGATGATGGGCAGCTTAGATGGTGATGGTGGCAGTTTTTTTGTGTCTCCTGGTTTGAGAAAGATTTTGTAGAAAAACCATAGCGAAACGATGAGGAAGAGGAGGGGTGTGGGATTGAGTTGAAAGTCCTCCATTGTGAATGTAGTTCACTATGCTTCACCTTCCATGACAGAATATTAATTAGAATGAGAGGTTATAAATGTCGTAGAAACTGGGATTTTCTTACTTAAGACTCTACCCATCCAAGATAATTAAAGTTAGTTTGAAAATAGGATTTTGTCTATTTTTCTTGAATACACGACCCAAATGGTATAAATAATAAAAAATGAAAAAAAATATCTGATATTATCTTGCGATGTGAAAGAAATGTCATGAAAACCATGGAAATAACATTTATTATGTAGTAGTTTATTTGTAGAGTTTGTGTAGTAGTTTACATTTATTTCATTATTACATTTATTTGTAGGGTTTGTGTAGTAGTTTAGAGTATCTATTTTTTTTTTTATTACATTAATTTAAACACACACTACATTAGTTTAGAATATCTATTTCCTTTTATTTTTTTAAAAAATTATTACATTATCCCCACGGAAGCTTGAAGTACTTTTACCACTGCCGATCAAACAAGGGATGTATTTATTTCCTTTTTATTTTTTAAAAAAATTTATTACATTAATTTAAACACACACCCCACATGTCCCATGAAAGCTCGAACTCATGACCTCTTAGTCATAGGTAGAGTATTTTTACGACTGAACCCCGAACAAGCGACTATCTATTTCATTTTAGCGTGTAGTAAGGGAGGAAACAATCAGTGAAGAGTTTGATTATAGACCATGATTACTTCCTCAGTTTTCATGGCTTTTCTTTTACATCACAATAGATTTGGAGTAACATGACTTTAAGTAATTATATTTGATCAATTGAATATATAAATTGAGTGCTTTTTCTTGTACCTCATTCATAAACCCTCAACCTTAGTCACTATATTTAATTCAATTGTGGTATCTTTCCCACTATAAACACGTTAAATTAATAATTTTCGTATGCGAAACACTAATATTTTTGTGTCACTAACAAAACACTAATATTTTTGTGTCGGGAAAGTTTCTATCACTAGATATGATGTTGACATTTGTGTATTAGAAAATATTTATATTTTTTTAGTAAAATATTATATTTCTCCAATCTAATGATAAACATATAATACCAATAATGATATCTTCTTATTTTACACTTAAGCATAAAATATGGTGTGTAATAATGTATACTAAAATCATTATGATTGTTTTATTGGAAACAATCTTGGTTTAGTATATTGGCCGATAATTATTATTGTCTTATAATATTATATATCATGTCTGAATTAACAAACATATGTTGCGAACAAGTTTATGTTCTTATCTCATTGATAGGAAGACCTTATGGTGTGTTGTAGATCACGAAAGATCATATGAATTGCTTGACCTAACGAGATATAAGTAGTTATTACAATTGAGACATATTTATGATAAACTGTTGGTTTAGGCTACGTCACTTTTAGTAATTAGTTGTTTATCTTGGCTATTAGATGCGCTGGTACGTTCGGTGTGTATTGATAGGACCTAACTAAGATTGATTCTTTTATCTGACTTTAAAAGAATCTTGATCTTGATGCTTCATGGAATCTAAAGCCTAATGAAAGGTCTAGAAGTATATACAAACTTGTGTGTCACTTTGAGGTGCTATGATAGAGAGTCTTACATGTACATTTATATATGCATCTTGCGTGGTAGCAATTTGTGTATGACTTCTATAACTAGAATTAGGTAACCATATCCAGTATAGGATGGTGACATTCCTCGAGTAGCTCAAAAGGTTCATTGTGCTAAAGTCATGTAGACTGATTAAATTCAAGCATAAATTAAAAAGGTTATTATGTTAATTAAGTTTGGAGCTTGTGAAAAGCTCTAATTAATGTTTGTAACCTTAATATGGGGATATACCGAGCCTAGACAACCCGTTCCTCATAACGTGGTAATAAAGGGGTAAGTTAGTATTGATTCTCTAGTAGCATGAATCATATTAATTAACTAATATGTTCTAGGTTGGATATGAAAATTAATTTATTTAGAGGCTCTCTTTATTATTTACAAATATGTCTCTTGTCTGACCTATGAAATGCTCTAAATCGAATATGATTGGATCCTATTATAAATAGCCCTTTCCCTTTTAGAAATTAAGTTAGTAAGTTGTAGTTCAAGAAATAAGACCAGTATTTCATTTTATTTTCATCTTGTATGCAATCCGGTAGTTGTCTTCACAAGATATCCGGATAGAGCAGAGAAACAGATCAAAAGATTAGTCACCAGAGGATTGAAATTTGAAATAATCAAATTATCCAAGTATTCCTAAACCTTTCAATTCTGTAATTAATTTTAATGGAAGTATGCTAGGATCATCCATTCGACATAGTAATAGTTTGTGACATCCAAAGACCGATAGAAGGCAATATTGGATTACGCAATTCAATTTGCAAGTAAAATTCCTATATATGGTATCAGAGTTTGGTTCTGATTTTTGACACTGCTATAAGATAATATTATTAATGAATTGTGCATGATTATTATTATTATTAAATTGTTGTGGATTTTTTTTGTTCCTAGTGGCTTCTCGATATTTTTAATAGACTTATTGATTCATTTTTCACCATGAGAAAATATGTGATTAGATTTATAGGACTGATTTAATTGATTAGTTAAATGTAATATCGAGTTGTAAATTTGTAAATGGAAAATATGAAGAACACGAAGATTGAGACGAAGAACAAAAAACAAGCCCAATGATGGATTACATGCTTGTAACGCACGACATGACTCACTACAGCACTGGCGGCGGTCGTCGGCGGTTGGAGTCATGCCAGCGATCAGCAAGAGAGTGATGACAATAGAGTACGACGTGGCCAGCATATGCACAACATGCGATATTAAAATGCAGTGTGCGCAGGCCATACAAAACCCTCTTTCGGTGGCTCCTACAATGCAGGTTAGCATGTCTTGCGGCGGGGACAGGTCGCGGCAACAAGTGTCACGCGCGACGGGTATCTACGTCTATTGGTCCCTAATCAGAGTGTTTGTATATGCAGCGGAAGTATTATTAACATCTTGCACTTATCTTGCTAAGGTCAAGACTTAGCAAGTGTTTATCAAATGTGTTTAAGATCGAGTTTTTGTTAGATTTGCTGCAGAGTATATTTCAATACTTGATGTGTTGAGTTTCAAAGACTCAATATACTTTATAGTGGTTCGAACAAATGTTCTACGTCCACTCTTTAGTCCTCCTGACTGAAAATTCACTATAGATTGATTACAAGGTCAAACCTGATCTTTAACGTTGAGCAGCTCCTTCGTCTGATCAGCGCGCACCTTCAAGCACCTCGGTCATCAATCTGCACATTTGACACTCCTTAGAGTGAGGACAAACCTCCCTTCTCCTCGGACGTCGACCTGTGGGAGTTTTATAGTTCTTCCTAGAACCTTTTCATGTATTGGCGCAACAAGGTGACTGCTAGATTCTTTCTAGGATAGAAAGAATCCCAATGATCACCTAAGAAGAAACTTCTAAGGTCTTGAGCTTCAAGTATGAAAGCTTTTGCTAAGCTTCTTTCAAGTACAAGCTCGGATTGCAGTTCGCATTTGTATGAGAGTGTTAAGATCTCTTTTCTTTTCTTGTCGTAGAATTTATGCTAACCTCTGAACCTCTCTTTGATGACACCTATTTATCGGTGAAGATTCAAACAGCTGTTTAAATCTTATCCCTTAGACTCAAAGGGTGTGCTCGCCAATCTCTGTTCTTCCTTTTCTACGAAGCACAGAGACTCTTCAGGTCTCTCTTCTCTCTGATTGGCGAAGACCATACTTTGGCAGTCTTTGTCAGAAAGGATCTTTCAGTTTAAATTTGGAAACCTTCCTCTGATTCATCTAGTTTCCTTGTGATTTGAAACCTCCTCATTCACGACTTTGTATAGTGTGTCGATTGCTATTGTAGGTCTGCTGGCAGTTGAATGTATGCTAATATCTCAGCTGTCTTGCTGAGATCTCAGCAATCCATTTGCTTTAATCCTTGAGCATTCTTCTAAGCATAACTCTTGCAACAGCTGCTAAGAGAGCACTGGAGCTTGTCTGCAAGCGAGCATTGTCCAATTTCTTTTATAACTCAAATTCCTACACCGTTACCAATGTGTGAAAACATATTTTGAGAAGAAAGCTCTACGAGCACAAGAAGAGGAAGAGGAATTGTAGAGATTGGAGCAGGAAGCAGAATTGAAGAGAAAAAAAAGCAGCTGAGCTGAAACAAAAAGAAGAAGAAGATGCTCTAAAAAGAAAGGAAGATGAAGAAGATGTCGCTACTGCTGAGCAGAAAAGGATAGAAGAAGAGGTGACAACCGCTGAGGAAAAAATGTTGGAAGAAGAAGCAGCAGCTGAACAGAGAAGGAAAGAGGAAGAAGCAACCGCTGCTGAAGTAAAAAGAAGTGAAGAAAAGGCCATTGCCGAGAAGGCAAGAAATGATGTAGAAGCAGCAGCAGCCAGACAAAAAGAGGAAAGGAGGCAGCCAAAACTGCCCATCAAAAACTAGAGTTGTATACTGCTACATCTCATAGACGAACTGGCGGAGACTCAAGAGCACTCGTTGCTTCTGAAGAAACAATGTCTCCCAATCCCATCTCTGTTGCAGAACCTCCTCTAACCC
The DNA here is from genome assembly GCA_026898455.1 of Plectranthus barbatus. Classification (NCBI taxonomy): domain Eukaryota; kingdom Viridiplantae; phylum Streptophyta; class Magnoliopsida; order Lamiales; family Lamiaceae; genus Plectranthus; species Plectranthus barbatus. Next base: position 233,990 of record JAPKLW010000841.1, read on the forward strand.
TTGATGCTATGAGATAGGAAATGAACCAACAAATCCAGTCATCCATGGTCTCAATATTTAATTTTGTCAAAAAGGGGGAAGAAAGGAGAGATGAACAATTGAAGCTGCAGTTGTAGTTGATGGAGAGGCGAGATGAACAATTGAGATTGCAGTTGGAGGTCATACAGCAAGCCAGAGAACAAGAGATGAAACTAATGATGGACATCTCTAAGAGCTTTGCCATACAAGCTAGAACCTCGACCATGCTGCTACTTCAAAGCCAAAAGATGTAGACTCTTCTAACCAAGACAAACAAAAGGATAAGGACGAATCTCAGGCGTAGTTGGGTAACCTTTTAATTGTTTTGAATCTTCTTTTACTGCAGTTTTGAACTTTTCATGTACTTGTACTGAACACAATTAATGAAAGGTCAAAAAAATTGTTGGTTTGAAGACAACTGCTCGTTGTCTCTTACCTTATTAATTAGCTGAATTCACATATTCCAGTGTGATCAACATTCTTTTCTCGCTCTAATCTGATTCAGATTAATCGAGGAAATATCTCTCCCATTCAGGGGGAAGATCGATTAGAGTAGGTCGAGTCTAGAGGAAGCACAGTTCTGAGTAGTATTAGATTTTCAAACCTTGTAAACTCAGAGCAACTGCATCTTCTTTTCGACTTAGATGGTATGGTTTTGACAACATAAAAAAGGGGAAAATTGTTAGGTATTGATGTAGAAATCCCTCCTTTAATTTGATGTTTTGATGTGTCAAAACTATATACCAAGGTTCAGTCCTTAGAGTTATTACCTCATGTAATTCTTGTATAGGATGATCGAGTTGTAATAGTCTAGGAGAAGAAAACTGTCAAAAACTGTGGAACAATTTTTGAAGTGAAAGCCGTCCAGATAAGAAAACTGTCAAAAGCAATGGACGAGAAAAATTGTGCAGAGTATTGGATGAGAAAAATTGTGCAGACAGTTTTTAATTGTCAAGAACGAAGCCAGTGAAAACTGTGGACACAATTTTCATAGACAGTTTCATGACAAGAACAACACGTGAAAAACAAGGAGACAAGCAGTCGTAAAGCGCATTGAATATTCAATTATGATGAACAAAGATACCTTTAGTTGACTGTAGTACAACATCAAACTGACTCTGAAAAAATCATAGCAGTGATCAGAAAAGGCAGAGGAGCAGGTCTACTTTACCGAGAAGGATGACCATTTATTGGACAACATTGGAATTGTCTATACCGACTATTTTCAAATATCCAACTATAAATAGCAGAAGGACCAGAGGAACAAATACTTCAGAACTAAAAAATCTTGCCCTCACTCTGCCGAATTTAAAGCTCACAGCATTTAACGCTCTCAAGCAAGAAGGCATTAACTTTGTGGTTCATTTATTGAACACGAGGAATTATTGCTTAAGGAATCTTCAGAGATTCACTGTGCGACCTTGTGTACACGAGGATTAAGTCTTTTGACTTAGTCTACTTTCTTGGTGTTCTTATTTTTCAAGTAAGAACATAGCAGCCTGGTTCTCAGTCGAAGAACTGGTTATTACGGGCTTTCGCCAACCTCTGTGCGTTATGGGAAGAACTTAATCATCCACCCACCGGAGAAGGAGAAGGAGAAGGAGAAGGGAGGTCTATCCTCAATCCATTTCCAACGACTGCCAGTTCTGAGAAGACTTCAAGGTGTTACCTGGCTTCGAGTAACTGAAGAAGGCGTGAAGATCAACTACCTAGGCGAGTGATCCTTTCTACTGTGGACGGTGGTTTTCGCAGCACTTGGCTATAGATCGTGAGGATTGTATCTTCATTACTTAGTGAATTTCTGAAGAGTGGACGTAGGACTTAAGACTCTGAACCACTATAAATAACCTGCCTCATTTACAGTTTTATTTACTTCACGCACCACACAATTTTCAATTGTGTTTTGAAACCTTCAACACTTCTCTAAAAGTGTTGAAGATTATAATTGTTGACTTGATATAACTGTAAACTGGCTACCTAAAATTGTTGGCTAACACAAACCGTCTTTTTAAGCTGTTGATTAAAACTGAATCTCCAGTTTTAAAACTGAACTGCCGTTTTAAGAGTACAAATAATTGTTCTTATAATTCCGCTGCACATTAAGATTAACTCTGATCAGGGACCAGCAAGGTATAATAGTAATAATAAGTAATAATTTTATTTTTATAAAAGTTTGGAGGCTGCATTTAGAAAAATTGCGGTTGCGGTTACGGCTGCATTGAGAATTACCCTTGGTATATAATTATGAGTATGCGTTTGAAAGTAGATAAAATTTGTATGAGTTAAATAATTGCAATATAAATTTTTGGTTTATAATTTGAATTTATAAATCGTACTCAAGGGTTATGATGGACGAAGATGGGGTTATATCATTTTAATTCTTATTATAGTTAATATTTTGAATTAGATATTGTAAGGGTATATAGTAATAATAAGTGATAATTTTATTTTTTTAAAAGTTTGGAGGCTTCATTTAGAAAAATTGTGGTTGCGGTTGCGGTTGCGTCTGCATTGAGAATTACCCTTGGTATAATTATGAGTATGTGTTTGAAAGTAGAGAAAATTTGTATGAATTTAATAATTGCAATATAAATTTTTGGTTTATAAATAGAATTTAAAAATCATACTCAATTATAATTTTAATAATTCAAAAATATATAGCTTTGAAAATAAACATAAGAAATTAATTATTATTATATTCATTTATATTGAAAATATTGAAATAAAAAAATAATCATCAATAATCTTAATACTTTATTAATATATGAACAATATTTTAATAAAAATATTTAATATTTTATAATAAAATAATTATATTATTTTAATATAATATTTTTATAATATTATTTCTTATTTAATACACTAATAATATTATATTAATGAAATATATTTTATGACTATTACAAATATATTAAGAGCAAAAATCTATTCTAACAATTTGGTTAAATATAATTTAATAAATAGCAACCCTTATGAAAAACTCCAAAAAATAGCAAAAGTACATTTTCATCTATTTTTCTTTCATAAATACCCTTCAATTATTTCTCTTTTATTTATTTCAATTATATTATTTCTAATACACATTTCTAATTCTAAGTTGTAATTCTCTAATCATCTATTTTTATTGATATAAAAGTGGAACTAGACATAATTTAATCAGTGTCGAATAACATTATATTTTATCATTTATTTCTGTAACTACTGTTTTTAATTCTTATATTTGTTTATTCAGTTGTGTTATTTGATTATCTGAATTTAGTGTTTGTCTTCTTAGTGGTTCAATCCATTTATTATGATTTATATTACTTGTACTAGCTCTTGATTGTTCTATAATATTTTTATATATTGGCGTGTTATTTTGAACTCTTTGAGATGAGCTTCGTTGAATGAATTTTTGTAGGCTATTATCTTTTCTTATTACAGTACTTGTAGTACTTAATAGTTCGTCTGTATATATTCTATCTCTATGTTGAAAAATTATACTTAAATTACTATTGGTTAATGCATAAGATACTTTGTAACTTACAGTAAATGGTATGTCTAAGGATTTCATTAAATCTTTTTTTTCAAAATTGCATCGGACTCCAATTGCATAACTAAAGGTTTGTGTTTGGAAAGGATTCCATATTGTAATGCAACATTAAATTTAATGATGTCAAAACCTAGATTGCCATCTATTTCTCCTATAATTTTTTCTTTTTCATTTGTAATTCTATTATCAACAATTTGTAATTGTACAGGTGAATTTATTCCTGTAAAATAAGTAGATTTTAGTATTATTTGTATTATTCCAATATGTATGCATCCTAATTTCTTCTGATCTCTTTTAGGTATTTTTTCTATTTTTTCTTTATTTATTATGTATGCTTGGAATTCATAATTTGCTTGATTCATGTATACTAATGATTCTCCACTCATTAATCCATAGTATACTATATTTTCTCGATTTAATATATTTGACATTCTTTTATTAAATGTTGGGATTTCTATACTTTCTTCGGAATTAAGTGTTAATTCTTCTTTTTTCCGTACTTTATTTATTATTTTTTTATCGAATATTATATCAGACAAATATTCTCCGATTGACTCTATTTTTGCTATTTCTTGTATATTATCTTGTTCTTGTTCTTGCTTCGAAGGTTCATAGTAATTGTTTAATATTTTCTTTATATAAATTTATTCGTGGGATTTTAAATTTTTCACCTTGTATTTTTAGTATTAATTCTTAACTTTTTATTTTATAATTAAAGTTTTCTAGAAAATCTATCCCTAATATTATTTCTTTTTGTTCTTGTTTAGACTTCCATCAATTGGTATTTCTATTTTTACTGAAAGTGTTTTACTAAAAATAATATTAACAGATGTATATTTAGTGTTTCGTACTGGAGTTCATTCGAGAGTAATATATGTTACTTCTGGATGTAAATCATAAATTTATGTTGCTAAATCTTCACTTATAAAACTTGTACAAGATCCTATGTCTATTAATGCAACAACTAATTTTTTATTTATACTTGTTAGTATATGATATTGATTATAATTATTATGATCTAATTTAACTTCTATGTTCTTCATATCATTTATTACTCTGTCGGGCCTGCTATATGCTGTCACAGCGATATAGGTTGCCACTTTGATATTTCATTCTTGATATGTTGAACTTTGTAAAAGAGTTTTGTGATTTCATATCTGAAATGTTTCTTCTTCAAGATCTCAAGATCAATATGGCAAAATAGCTTCTTCGCTGTAGCCTTTTTCAGATCCGCCAGAGATCATATGTAGAGAAAGAAACTTATCATATATGAGGGATATATTACAAGAGAAGTGTGTGTTCTCTTAATGAGAACCACATTATTTATAGGCGACGAAAGGTCTGCCTTTTACATAATTACCCTTGAGGGGTACTACTACACAGTAGAATCTAATAATTTACATAGTTGTAACAAAAGGACAGAAATGATGATGTCCTTTCACATCTTTTTTCCTTCTATTGTCTCGAAGTCTGCATCGCCGTCGGTGCTTGGTGTACAAATGCTACAAGCATGATCTCCAGGAAATTCTTCCACTAGTCTGGTACAAATTTCTTGTTTTATTTCTGGGGTGTATTCAAAATCAATAACTTGTAGATCTCTTAGGAATTTCTCTATTTATTTTTGACTTTGACTGTCAACTTCTTTTTCTCGTGCTTGCATGCTCCATATAATTACTGATTTTGAGATATAATTTGTTTGTGCCCTGACTTTAATTCCCCGTAGTAGTATCAGAACATAATTGTTTAAGAATTGTTGTATGATATCTTCGTGCTTTGTTTCTCCAATAGTTGGGTAGTTCTGATTGCTTACTCCTATCTGGCATAGTTGTATAGTTGTTTGTCTGACTTTTCCTACTTGTTCTCCTTCTTCAGAGAATAGTGGGTATGTTGCAAATATCTTTAAGAATCCTTCTCTTTGCTTTATTACTCCTGAATGATATTGCTGGATAGCCTTCTTCATATAGTTTGGAAAACATCGAAATATATCAATGTTTCTGAGTATATTGTACTTATGAGTCGGCTTTGGAACATCATATATGTCTTAATTGGATCTGCTTCAGGTATAACAATTGCCTTGGGCCCTTGAAATGCGCCTTCAATAGGGTATATGCTTGAGAGTTTGTCTGCCATTGTATAGTTAATCAAGAAATTATATTCTTGATCAAAAATTGATTTGGTTAGTTTTGTTAGTTCTTCCCGTTCTTGTTCAGTAGGGATAGAATTTATAGTTAGTGGTTTGTTATTCGGGATTCGCCCTAATCTTGCCATTCTTGATTGAAGCGGTTGACCCGGCATTGCTGCTCTTGCTGCATAAGTACTTCGGTATTCTGCTAGTGCATTTTTTGCTTCTTGTAGGCTAAGGTACTTTTTGTAGATGATGCTGCTTTGGTTGTTGATGAAGATCGCTGCTTTGCTCCAGTCATCATATATCCTGTGTTTAAGCCATTAAAAATAACATAGTATGCTTTAACTCTTTCTTCTTCATAAAATTTTTCTTTAGATCGAGATCCACTAGTTGCCTGTTCTTCTGTCTTTGATTTATCCTTGATTGTTGTTGCTGGAAAATCTTCGGTTGATTTGTCACTGGATGAATTAAGCATTAATTCTATTGCCTGTGCTTCTTTATCTGCTTGGCTTGCTTCTTTTTATAATTATTGTGCTTGCAGACGAAGTTGTTTTGCTTTTTCGAATAATCTTTCTCTTTCTGTTTTCAGGATGGATCGTACTCCTTCCATTCTCTTGTTAATGTATCTGCTAGATTGTTTTCTTTGCCTGAAATGTATAAAGATAAGAAATCGTATTGTTGAGCTTCAAGGCTCCATCTAAGCAATCGTCATTTATTATACGATTCTTTTATCTTGTATTTTGTAAAGTCTTTAGTATAAGAATTGTCCGTTAGATATATAAATTTTATTGATTATAAGTCCAATTTGAATTTTTGTAATGCTTTTATTAATGCAAGTGTTTCTTTTTCATGGACCGTATAATTTTTCTCAGCTGGTTTAAATGTTCCTGATGCCCATTTCGTTAATAATATATTCTGAAATTGTTTTAAAAATGTTTTTTTACTTCAGATGGTTTATTATTTGTGATAAATATTTTAAAATCATTATAAATACCTGGGATTGCTTGAAGGACTGCTCCCCAAGTATCTTGACTTGCGTTAGTATTTAGAATGAGTAAATCATTTGGCTTTGGTAGATATCATTTTGGAAGATTTTTACATAACTCTTTTAAAGCTTTTACAGCTTGTGTTGCACTAATTGTCCATTTTCATGGAATCTTTTCTGATATCATTTCTTGTAGTAATGCTCGTTCTTTTGAAAGTTGTTTTAAAAAACCTTTTTCACCAATGTAGATTAAACACCCAAGAAATCGTTGTATTTGATTTCTATTTTCTAATTTATCTGGAAATTTATTAATTTTTTCTAATAAATGTTTTTGTGGTTCTATGTATCCTCCTTTTAAAATCTTCATTCCTAGGAATTCTACTTCTTCTAATGCTATTTTTGCTTTTTCTTTACTTAGAATTACTCCTTTTTCTTTTAGTTGTAATAGAATCTTTACAACTTGATTTAAATGATGTTTACTTGTTCCTAAAGTAAAAATTATAATATCTTCTATATATGCTAGACTTATAGAATCAAATCCTTTAAGATTATTATCCATAAATCGTTGATAGATACTAGGTGCATGTTTTAATCCAAATGGCATAACTATAAATTGATATTTATTTTGTGGTGGACAACTAAATGCTGTTAAAGGTTTAGTATCTTTATGCAATCGTAACTGCCGATATCCTGATTTTGCATCAAGGGTTGTGAACCATTCTGCCTTTTTAATTTTATTAAAAATATAGTCTTGCCCAGGTAATTTGTATGCATCTTCTCTAGTGGCTTTATTCATTTCTTTATAATTTATAACCATTCTTCTTTTTCCCCGTTTTAATTCATTATGATTTTCAACATAGAATGCTGGTGCACTATGTGGACTTATGCTTGGTTCTATAATTCCCTTTTCTAATAATTTTTCTGTTTCTTCTTTAAATTCTGCAACATCTATTTCTGTATATGGAATTCTATTTGGTACATTTACTTCTTTATTGAGATCTATTAATTCTATCCTAACTTCCATTGTATTTGTATTTTTGATAGGGTCTAAAGGATCTTGACTGCTTATTTCATCGAGGATTCTCAAGAATTTTATTTTAATTTCTTCGTGAATGTACATAATTAATTGATTTTTAAGTTCATGGATAATCTTTCCTTGGAAAAAGGAAAGTGTAGTATATATCTTTGTTGTAACTAAATGTCTACGTTAGTTTTCCATTGCTGGACAACGTAATTTTACTCTATCAATTTCTTGAATAAAAGCGTAATATTTTTTAAGAAAATTGTTTCCTAGTATTAATGGTACTCCTGTATCTTGTTTGTATAGGGTGTCTAGAGGAAATTTTCTTCCTTCAATTAGTATTACAAGAACTTTTGCTCTATCATTTATTTGGATAATTTTATTATTAGCAATTCTTACTTGTATTCGTTTTTCTAGTGTTGACCAATATTTTGCTGGTAACATTCTTTCTTGTGCAAGGCATATAGTTGCTCCAGTATCTATATAAGCAAAAGTATATTTATTAAATATTTTTACTTTTATAAATGTACTATTCTTGCTCATCACTACTTTCTGTATAGCTAGATGTTTCAGATTCAGATTCTATGCTATATGTATCGAAATTCATTTCTTCGCCTTCTTCGTATATGTCTTCTATAGGTTCGAGCCCTAAAGAGTATATAAGTTTTATTTTATTTTCTTTATACAAGTTTTTCTTTGGACATTCATTAGCATAATGACCAAATTCTTGACATTTCCAGCATCTACATGTCTTTTTTTCTTTCGAATTTTTCTTATTTCTTGTGTTATTATTATTGTATTTATCGTATTTTCTATACCTCCTTTGATATTTTTGTTTCCATGGTTTTTTAAATGTTCTATATTATTTATATCGAGGGTAATATTATTTTTTATATCTTCTCTTTCTTTCTGGTTTACATCCATAGTGATGTGGAATTGTTTCAAGTTGTTTACAACATCGTATATTTATTTTTTCTAAATATTTTTCTTCAGTTTTTCTCATACACAAATCATATCTATATTCTAATGCATATTTTTCTATTAATCCTAATGTTTCTTATGCTTTAGTTTTTGTTAGGTTTGTTAATTGTATATTTATATATTGTAACATAGCTGATGGTAGTTTACTTTTTACTATATCTAATAGGCCAGTTCTATCTGGTGTTTTATAATAATTTTCTTTTATTTGGCAAAAGAAATTTTCTATAAAACATGGGTCACAGAGAGCCATATTACTTAGTATTTTTATAATATGTGATTTTTCAAATTCTCGTGCCGTTTCTGTTTCATCCCCAAAAAAATTCTGCAAATATTTCTTTGGTTAATTGTTTTAGAAGGTCAAATTTAGCTTCCTTTGATGTATCTTGTTTAGCATAGTTTCTATAATTACATGGCGTTTGAAGGGATTCGAGAACTGAATCGCGAAGTCCGTTTGCCGGGATCGTTAATTAGAATATCAAAAAATAATTAACTATGCCTATGATTAATCCTAGCATGCTCCTATTATAATGCATATGGAGGTTTATGCGGAATACCTGGATTGATGAAACCTGAAGAACGCGTGCGCGGAGATTCCCCTTGATCTTTTCCCACGCACAAAGATTTAATTTCCTAACAGATTGAGGAAATTAATCTATGAAAATAATAATGATATTTTCGAAAATAAAGAGGAGAGAGAGAAGAAGAAAAATCCTCCTGATCTGATCTTCTGATCTGTATCCCAACTCGATCTGAAAATCTGGTGAAGATTCTCTATCAGATCCCTTGCCCGGTTGAGAAGAAGAATTTCCTCCTCGTTTCTAGATCTTGGTCGATCACCATAGCTCCCTAATTTCCGGTTTGCTGTGTGCAACTTATGATCTTGTGGTGTGTTCAGATCTGAGAAACTCAGGTCTATTTATAGAAAATTTTAGACTCCTATTGGGCTTGAGTTATCATGGGCCAGACCAGGGACCAAAATGCAAATAGCAAATAAGGCCTATCAATTAATTAATTCTCATATTCACCCCAGAATATAATTAATTAATTAATATTGATTCATGCCACCAAAGAATCAATACTGTCCTACCTATTTGCTACCACGTTTTGAGGTACGGGTTGCATTGGACTCGGTTTATCCCCACATTTAAGGTTACAGACATTCGTTAATTAATTTAAGCTCTGACAAGCTATTTAATTAATTAACATCTTTTATTCCTGAGTCAATCCACTCAAACCCTTTTCACTTATGCTTGAACTTAATCAGCCTGCAGGACTTTAGCATAACGAACCTTTTGAGCTGCTCAGGGAATGTCACCATCCTATACTGGATGTGGTTACCTAGTTCAGATACTAGACAGTCATACACAAATTGCTATCACCCAAGACTACAGATATACAGGCTCAAGTAGAACATTTCTCTGCAACTCAAAGTGATATACAATCCATGTACACTTCTGTCTCTTCATATAGGCTTAAGATCTCATCGAGTCATAGAGATATAGATTCTTTTAATATCAGATAAAAGAATCGATCTCGGCTTAGGTCCTCATCAATGTGCGCCCCACACCAGCATACCAAGACATCCAAGATAAGATGCTTATCCGCATATGCTGCAGCCTACACCGACAGTTTATCCTGGAACTATCTCAGCTGTGATGACTATTTATATCTCGCTAGGTCAAACGATCCATACGATCTTCTGTGATCTCCTACACACCGTATGATCTCCCTATCGACGAGATAAGAGGATAAGAGTGTTCGCGACATATGTTTGTTAATTCAGACAGGAGATGAACATACAACATTTATGATTACCAGTATATTAACCAATAAACCTTGTACATAATATACCAATCATAATTCTTTTCAGTATATAAATCCATCAATCTCCCACTTATACTCAAAGCATTATACACTTGCTTTCCAGAGTATAACGCGTATAAACTAATCTAGCTATTACATCAAGCATTCTACGTGGCTGGCTTTGCCCTCAGCCCAAGGTTACGCAAATGCATCTCGTAGACCTTCTGGCAGAGCTTTTGTGAATGGATCCACTAGATTATCTTTTGTATTAATTTTCTCTATCAGCACATCACCCCTTGCTACGATTTCTCGTATAATATGGTACTTTCGTTCAATGTATTTTGTTGCTCTGTGAGTTCGTGGTTCCTTAGAATTAGCCATAGCTCCCGATTTATCACAATACACCGTGATGGTTCTGGGTAGCTTAGGAATCACTTCCAACTCCAGAAGGAAGTTTCGAAACCATACCGCCTCTTTCGAAGCCTCAGAAGCTGCCACATATTCGGTTTCCATGGTGGAGTCCGCAATGCACTTCACCTTTGCACTCCTCCATGATATGGCCCCACCTCCCAATGTAAACACATAGCCAGAGGTGAACTTCTTTTCGTCTCGGTCTGCCTCAAAATTTGAATCAGTATAACCCACGGGGCACAACTCCTCACACTGATAAACAAGACAATAGTCCCTTGTCCTTTTCAAGTATTTGAGTATGTGCTTTACCGCGGCCCAATGCGCCTGTCCAGGGTTAGACTGGTATCTCGCTACCATGCCTACAACAAAACAAATATCTGGCCTCGTACATAACATTGCATACATGAGGCTCCCCACGGCCGATGCATACGACACGTTGCTCATCTCATCTTTCTCCCTTTGTGTCACCGGACACTAATCTTTGGAAAGATGTATGCCATGTCTGAAGGGTAACAAACCTTTCTTGGCATTATGCATGTTGAAACGGGCAATCACAGTATCCACATATGACCCTTGAGACAAGGTCAGCATCCTCTTATTGCGCTCCCGCAATACTTTTACCCCTAGGATGTATCCTGCCTCCCCAAGGTCCTTCATATGAAACTGCTTGGATAACCACCCCTTTATGCCTGACAATACTTCCACATTGTCGCCAAATAGGAGAATATCATCTACATAAAGTGCAAGGAATACCACGCTTCTACTGACACACAGACGGTACACGCAACTCTCGTTTGAACATTGTGAAAATCCATAGGATTTAATCACCTCATCAAAATGCAGATTCCATGACCGCGAAGCTTGTTTAAGTCCATACAGCGACTTCCTTAGCTTCCAGACTAAATGTTCTTCGCCCTTCTGCACATAACCTTCTGGTTGTTGCATATAGATGTCCCTACCTTCCTCAAGGTACCCATTTAGAAATGCGGTTTTTACATCCATCTGCCAGATCTCTAGGTTCTTATGTGCTGCTATGGCCAGGAGTATTTGAATGGACTTAAGCATGGCTACCGGTGAGAAAGTCTCGTCATAGTCTACACCTTCTCTATGACTATAACCTTTCGCCACCAGCCTTGCTTTGAAAGCTGTAATTTCACCCTTCGATCCTTTCTTTCTTTTGTATACCCATTTGCATCCTATGGCTCGATGCCCATATGGCAAATCAGTTTTCTGGTATACATCCATAGCAGTAATGGATTCTATTTCCGAATCTATGGCGATCAGCCATTTGTCCACATCTTTATCAGATACCACCTCGTCATATGTCCAGGGATCGGTATCATCTAGTCCGTTTTCCGGGATCAAGTCAGAGGACTCTCCCACGAACATATACCTCTCAGGTTGGTGACTAACCCTCCCACTGCGACGAGGCATCTGAGCCGTGTCAGTAGTTGGCACAGTATGCGTTGGTCCCACACATTGCATTAGTGGCAGTGTTGGTATATTCTCACCTGTCACAGGTGGATTTACCACTACACTGGGCTTTCCTGATGGAATTGCTTCTTTATCCTCAAGCTCATGGAGGATAATTTTACTCTTGGATCTGTGGTTTCTTACATACTCGTCCTCTAAGAATCTCGCGTTGGTACTGACAACGACTTTCTGATCCTCATGACAGTAAAAGAAACCACCTTTCGTTTGCCTGGGATATCCTACAAACAGCATCAGCTTTTATCTACTTTCTAACTTGTCAGGTTCCTTTGTCGGCACATATGCTGGACAACCCCAAACCCTCACTCTGTTCAAACTTGGCTTTCGTCCATACCAGAGCTCTAGAGGCATTTTTGGAACTAACTTTGAAGGTACCAGGTTAAGCATGCTGTCTCCAAGGCATATCCCCAAAACGAAATCAGCAAGCTTGCATAACTCATCATTGACCTGACCATCTCTAAGAGAGTTCTATTTCTTCTTTCTGCTACACCATTTTGTTGAGGGGTTCCCGGTGCAGTCCACTGGGATTTAATCCCATTATCTGACAAGTATTGCAAGAACTTGTTTTTGAGATATTCCCCACTACGATCAGATCGTAGTGTCTTGATAGTCTTACCTAGCTTCTTTTCAACCTCAATCTGGAACTCTTTAAATTTCTCAAAGCACTCAGACTTATGGCGAAGCAAATAGACATATCCAAATCTTGAGTAATCGTCAATGAAACTGGCGAAATACTCATAACCTCCATGAGCTTGCGTGGACATTGGCCCACATAAGTCAGAATGGATCAGTTGCAACACATCCTCTGCTCGAGATTGACTTGCCTTAAAAAAAGGCCTGGTCGTCATCTTTCCCTCTATAAAGGACTCATAGACTTGATGCGGTACCACTTGGAAGGAATCCAAGAGACCATCGTATGCTAGCCTTTTAATCCTCTTTAGATTGATGTGACCTAGTCTCAAGTGCCAGAGATATGTCTGATCCTCATCAGAAGAAAACTTTCTCTTTAAATAATTATTATTATTCGATGAGTTTGCAATGTTTACGGAAGATTCATGCTTACAATTTATGATATAGAGAGAGTCAATCAGTTTACCATGACAAATAACACAATTATTACCAATGATAGAAACTCCACTATCAAAAATAACTGAATATCCATCGCAAAATAACTTGGAAACTGAAACTAAGTTCCGCCGAAACCCCGGCACATATAAAACATCTCTCAAAATCAATACATTGTTATCAAAGCATAAAGTAAAATCTCCAATGGCTCTCGCCGAGACTCGCTCTCTGCTGCCCATTAAGATGGTAATCTCGTCATGTCTCAGCTGCCTTGTCGGCCTGAACCCCTGCAAAGTATAACAAACATGATCAGTTGCTCCAGTATCCACTACCCAAGAATGGGTAGAAACTGAAGCTAAACATGTTTCCGTTATAAATGCACATGACGTACCTTGTCTACCCGTGCATGGCACTAGACAATTTACTTCACTTCGCTTGCGTTTGCATGGCCTAATGATACCCTCTGCTCGATCAGCTTCTTCTAACCTTTTAAGCACTTCCTTTTGATGCGGTAAAAGTTCAATCACAATAACCTCTCAACCACACACAAGAATAAAATATCAATCCGAGTTCTTCTTGATTCGCCTCCTAGATTACCGAGCTACTCAAGTGAAGTCTTATAGTTAAGCATGATTCAATCGTTGAGTAATTCTAATCATCTAAACATGCAATTCAAATCTAAGCTATCAATATAGGAAATGCAAGAATTTAAACACAAAATTTAATCGAACAATCCTTCTCACTATGGTAAACCAAGACAATCACAATACTCAAGTTAGGAAGATCGAATGTTGAATTGAGTAGAGATACAATCAAATTTGGCTAATCATTGTTGCAAACATTATTTAATCCCTAGGAGATTGAGCAATCGACCCTACACTCGATAACCCCTTGTCACGGTGAGCTATCGGTTGATGATCTAGAACTAGCAAACAGTCACGTTATTTAGCCCTAGACCACTCTAAATGGTTCGTCAATTATCGCCCTATGACCTAGCACCGCACATGGATTGGAACTAAAATCGTATGAATTAACACTATTCAAGACGATTCCGCCCGCGTGTTGGCTGCAGCGTTCACGTCAACTACCTCCTAAGTTGGCTATTACCTACACCTAAGGGGTAAGGAACAAGCTCTAGTGAAATCCAAACTCTCAAAGGAAAGTAAACATACAATTCTCATGCCAAATTCTCATGCATCCTTCCTCAAATCAACATCCAAAACAGTTTAGAACTTCATACCTTTCAATTGTACAATTACAATTTGGAATACAATGTACGTCATTACAATTTGAAGGTAGAAATAAGAAATCTTCCCCAATTTGGATTGGTTGACTTGATCCACCACTTTTGATCTTCAATCTCTTACAAGTGTTGATGAATTTAGCTCCTAGAAGCTCTAAGACTAGGATGAATTTGAAATGGAAAAATAGAATCTAGGGAGAAATCTACTATCGTATGTGAAAAGTGACAAAAAACTCCAAAAATAACTGCTCATCCCCCTTTTATATGCAAGCAATCAGGCCCTCGGATCGCCCGGTCGAAGTTTGGCTTGTCCGGGCCACCAAAAACTGCCAGAAACCGCCAAGAAAACCGACTTGGCTCGGCCGATCGACATATGGCTCGACCGAGCCAAGTCCCAGCCCGGCCA
The DNA here is from genome assembly GCA_026898455.1 of Plectranthus barbatus. Taxonomy (NCBI): domain Eukaryota; kingdom Viridiplantae; phylum Streptophyta; class Magnoliopsida; order Lamiales; family Lamiaceae; genus Plectranthus; species Plectranthus barbatus. The sequence goes on from JAPKLW010000841.1 coordinate 249,071, forward strand.
TGCTCGACCGATCCTGCACAGGCTCGACCGATCGAGCTCTCTGAACGCCCACTCAACCGATCCTGCACAGGCTCGACCGGTCGAGCTCTCTGAACGCCTGCTCGATCGATCCTGCACACGCTCGACCGGTCGGAGCCTCCAAACTCCAAAACCTTGCGATTTTCCTCAAAAACTCCACCAAATATGCTTGTTTATGCCAAAAACCTATCCTACACAAGTCAAACACACAAAACACGAAAACACAAACAAAATACGACAAAAACATATGATACGGGAGTAAAATAACCACAAACAAGCATGTTCACATATCAAAATACGGGTCATTTTGCGCACGTATCATAACCCCCAAACTTAACCCTTTGATTGTCCTCAATCAAAACAAAACAAAGTAATCAATCTACCTCATCAAACAACCTCATAGCTCATCATATTCATCTTAGCATGCTCTTATAAAACGAGATTATCACCTAACTTTGTGACCCGGTTAATGCCAACGACTCAAACCACTCATCAAGGTTGGATAAAGAAATGAAAGCACTCCCTCACGTGTTTAGGGTTTGAAGAGTTCTCTCATGCACAAAATATCGAGCACAATTTCCATAGGCTTGAAACAATTCTCACCACTATACTACAACGAGTTGGCTCCTAAAATCACAAAGGTCTTTGTTTTTGGTTATAACGTGGCTTACTAATAGGTAGGTGGTTTTGGGCCAAAGTGACTAAACTTCTCAATTTCCCAAAACCCCCAAACTTATTTTCTTCAATCCACTTCCAACCTCGAGGCTTTTCAATCACAATTCTCATATATTCCTTTCTTTCTCTTTTTTTTCCTTTCTTTCTTTTCTCATTCTCTTTTTCTAGCACCCTCAATTTTTTTCATGGGGCTATTCATTTTCTTCTCTCTTTTCCTTTTCTTTTTTTTTCTTTTTCTTCTTTCCTTCGGAGTACCAAAATTTTGTTGATACCCCTTTTTCTAAGATTCACATCAATCCATACTCAAACATTTATTGCCTTAACAATCATAACTCCAAGATACCAAACAACTCCCAACCCAACTCTCAACTCCGTATTCACCCTCATACACTCGTTCCCCCAAAATATGTCCTAATAATTTGAAGAAAATTCACCATTAAGCTCAATCACGGAAATCAAGGGTATGAAGGGCAAAATTATAATATCAACCACCTTATACTCCCGAAGTGAAAGGTAGGGCTAAGAATCGATGGCCTAAGATCATTTTTTAGTTACCAAACCCATATCAAATAGATAGAGAATATATTCAAGTTCTAGATCTTGTGCTCTCAACCTTGCCACTCACAATCGAAATAGATATAACAATATCAAAGCTTAAATCTCACGGCTTTTGTCAAGTCCTAGGCATTAACCTCGCACAAAACTCGGCAATTCAAAAGTTAAACTTGAACATGCATCGAAAACTAGATTCCGCCCTATCATTGGTCAAAGTAGACATCAAACTCCACTAAGTAAATCATGATTTAAATCTCAAGTCTGGTTCGGGTTCATCATGCACACACAAGCACACAACATCCTAAACACAATCTACATTCCAAAACACAAATGTAACGAAACTAAAGGGTAGGAAAGACGATAGAAAATGTTACCCATCAGTAGGCACGATCATCGCTCTCCATTCCTTATTTGCACCTACTACAAAGCATACAAAAACCACCAAACAATTGAGCATAAACTAGCCGAATAAGCTCTCATTTCCACCAACTTATCCACAAACCAATTATCAACAAAGTATACAACCATAACCACCATTTCCACCATTCATACCAAACCAATAATCCATACCACAAACCATGCATAATAGGAAGTATTCAATCATGCCAACTCATTAATGATTCCATCCATCATCAAATATCAAACAATAACATTCATAAATCACATCCACTTCCAAAACTCTTTCCACCATCATTCCACTATCCAAATATCTATACAAATAAACCATTTTTCCACTAGCTCCACCAAACATACCATCAAAATAATGTTCAACAAACAAATCCATTCAACAAACTCAAACTCATGAGAATATCCATACAAATCATCACGATGAGCATAATCCAAAATATTCATCCAAGGTAGAATATCAATATAGATACAACCAAATCGAATCAAATCTAATAAAGGGTCAATATCCAACAACTAAACTAAACTAAAGCAAGATAAAGGATAAAAGATGGAGAAGAATAAACCGAGGCACCGGCTACCGGCACATCCCCCCAAACTTAGTCAAGTGAGACTAAGTTTGCAAAAATGGTGGACGGTGCATCGTCACTCCTCTCGATCTTGTTGCTCCTCCTACAAACACAAAAACAAACAAACTAGACATTTATTCAAAATCAAAGGAACTAGAAGCAATTAAACAAAAGCAATAAAATTGGTTGGGTTGCCTCCCAACAAGCGCTTCCTTAACGTCGGTAGCTAGACGACCTTACCACATCACCCATTATCAAAAATCGTGTGGGTTTTTAATACACATTTCTTCCTTAATCGGCATTTACTTGGAAGCAACTTGTCCAAGGCGATTTTTCTTTCACCCCTAACATCTCTCCAAGGAGGATTGATTATCTTGTCAAACTTGTAAGTCAAAGGTGGTAACTCCTTCTTCGATTTGATCTCTAAGGCATCATCCAATTGAATCCATAGTATATAAGTTTCAACTTGTCCCTCATTTGGATTGATCATCAACTTCTCATCATTTCCTTTCCCGATCAAATCATATGATTCATCCACTTTGTCTCCTAGGATCACCTCCTCTTCCACCTTGTCTATCAATCTTGAAGGAAATGTAGTTGCCACATTGCCATATGGACTTTCCGACATAACTTCCTCATCATGACTCTCCACTTCGTCATTTTGTACCAATGCCGGAACTTCTTTCATCACCTCAAGGGAAGATTTCACAAGAACACCATTCTTCTCACTTTCAATTTGTCTCCTATCCTCCTTGGTGCTATCATCCTCTTTCTCTTCTTGAGGTAACTCTTTATCTTCTTCCTCAAAACTTTTGTCTTGCACAACTTCTATCACATCGCATTTTTCCTCTTTCTCATCCTCCACACTCCTCTTCATGGCATCCGGGAATGAAAAAGTGATCTTTCTCCCATCAAATTGAAAAGTTAATTGGCCATTTTTCATGTCAAACAATGCTCCTCCGGTCGACAAAAACGGTCTCCCCAAAATAAGAGGAACATCTCCATCATCTTCTATATCAAGCACCACAAAGTCAGCTAGAAATATAAAGTCTCGCACCTTTACTAAAACATCTTCCACAATTCCTTTTGGGTAGGACAAAGACCGATCCGCCATTTGGAGTGTCATGGTGGTGGACTTCATTTCCCCTATTGCCAACTTCTTGAACAAAGATAGGGGCATTAAATTGATTCTCGCCCCTGAATCACACAAAGCCCGAGTCACTTCAATTCCACCAATTATGCACGAAATGGTAAAACTACCGGGGTCCTGTCTTTTAAATGGCATCTTTCTTTGGATCACAGCACTACATTCTTCAATTAAATACACTGTCTCATATTCACCAATGCGATACTTACTCTTTTGAGTGAACATCTCTTTCAACATCTTAATGTATCCCGGCATTTCTTGTAAAACATCAAGCAACGGAAGATTTATTTGAATTTTACTCATGTGCTCAAGAAATCGATCAAACTTCTTGTTCTTCCTACTCTTTGCAAACCGTTGAGGATAAGGCATAATAGGAATTTCATCCTTCACCACCGATTTTTTCACATTCACATCTTGTTCTTTAGCTTCCTTTGGTATAATTTCTTCTTCCTCCTTAAATGTAACCCTCTTCTTAGTACCTCCGTCAATCTTTTCTTCTTTGAGTTCTACTTGCAAAGGTTTCTCCTCTTGCTTTGTTTCACTTCTTTGCTTGGCAATGGTCGATTCTTGCTTTGGAGTGTCCTCAAATATCTCCTCATTCACCTCACATTTTCTTGCCTTGACATCCTCACTTTTCCTATTTGAACTCCTTAACAACCTAAGTTGTTCTTGCATTAAATCCAATTGGCTTTCCAACCAACCATTTTCACTAGTCTCTTTTACGGTTTCCACCATTTGGTAATCTCTTTCATTTTCCGGCCATTGGTATTCGTTTCCCCACATGTTCTCATACACACTTCGGATCGTCGTTCGTGGCCTTTGTCTCTCTATCATTTTGGCCTTCATTTCCTCCATTTGTCTTTGCAAATAATACAATCTCTCCGTGTTACTTCCACGATGATTCTCCATTTTACATCTACAAGAATCCAACAAAGGCAAGTCTCCAACAAAAACAAAAATCCAAAAGAAAACAAAATTAGAACAATTATCAAACAAATGTTAGTAACAATATTCACACAAACAAAAACACAAACACCTAGCCTACAAGCTTCACTTTTCCCCCAATATCTAGCAACCTACTAAATAAAGTCCCCGGCAACGGCGCCAAAACTTGATGCGGTAAAAGTTCAATCACAATAAACTCTCAACCACACACAAGAATAAAATATCAATCCGAGTTCTTCTTGATTCGCCTCCTAGATTACCGAGCTACTCAAGTGAAGTCTTATAGCTAAGCATGATTCAATCGTTGAGTAATTCTAATCATCTAAACATGCAATTCAAATCTAAGCTATCAATATAGGAAATGCAAGAATTTAAACACAAAATTTAATCGAACAATCCTTCTCACTATGGTAAACCAAGACAATCACAATACTCAAGTTAGGAAGATCGGATGTTGAATTGAGTAGAGATACAATCAAATTTGGCTAATCATTGTTGCAAACATTATTTAAACCCTAGGAGATTGAGCAATCGACCCTACACTCGATAACCCCTTGTCACGGTGAGCTATCGGTTGATGATCTAGAACTAGCAAACAGTCATGTTATTTAGCCCTAGACCACTCCAAATGGTTCGTCAATTATCGCCCTACGACCTAGCACCGCACATGGATTGGAACTAAAATCGTATGAATTAACACTATTCACGACGATTCCGCCCGTGTGTTGGCTGCAGCGTTCACGTCAACTACCTCCTAAGTTGGCTATTACCTACACCTAAGGGGTAAGGGACAAGCTCTAGTGAAATCCAAACTCTCAAAGGAAAGTAAACATACAATTCTCATGCATCCTTCCTCAAATCAACATCCAAAACAGTTTAGAACTTCATACCTTTCAATTGTACAATTACAATTTGGAATACAATGTACGTCATTACAATTTGAAGGTAGAAATAAGAAATCTTCCCCAATTTGGATTGGTTGACTTGATCCACCACTTTTGATCTTCAATCTCTTACAAGTGTTGATGAATTTAGCTCCTAGAAGCTCTAGGACTAGGATGAATTTGAAATGGAAAAATAGAATCTAGGGAGAAATCTACTATCGTATGTGAAAAGTGACAAAAAGTCCAAAAATAATCGCTCATCCCCCTTTTATATGCAAGCAATCAGGCCCTCGGACCGCCCGGTCGAAGTTTGGCTCGCCCGGGCCACCAAAAACTGCCAGAAACTGCCAAGAAAACCGACTTGGCTCGGTCGATCGACATATGGCTCGACCGAGCCAAGTCCCAGCCCGGCCATGCTCGACCGATCCTGCACAGGCTCGACCGGTCGAGCTCTCTGAATGCCCGCTCGACCGATCCTGCACAGGCTCGACCGGTCGAGCTCTCTGAATGCCTGCTCGACCGATCCTGCACACGCTCGACCGGTCGGAGCCTCCAAACTCCAAAACCTTGCGATTTTCCTCCAAAACTCCACCAAATATGCTTGTTTATGCCAAAAACCTATCCTACACAAGTCAAACACACAAAACACGAAAACACAAACAAAATACGACAAAAACATATGATACGGGAGTAAAATAACCACAAACAAGCATGTTCACATATCAAAATACGGGTCATTTTGCGCACGTTTCACCTTTGCTTCAATCATAGTCTTATCAAAGACTTTCATAAATTGAGAAAATTCCAAAGCTTTCTGGTCAGATTCCCATCGCTCCAGTGCCGAGAGTAACTCTGGAAGAGTGTACTCACATCTGGTACCGAGGGACTTGATGAAATCACTATAAGAATCAGAGAAAGAGTGCAGGACGATATTGACCTCAGCCCGCCTGCTGATTCATCCACCTCTCTTTCTGTACCTTCTCATAATTTCTACCATGCTGTTAAAATGCAGAGATAACGAACTCCCATCAGTCATCTTCTTGCAGACCAGGTCTTCCACAAGACTGTAACTGATAGTTCGCCTCACCTTCCCATATACTCTTATCAGATCCCTCCATATCTCAACAAAAGATTGGTACTGATCGTACTTGAGCCTTACTTCTCTGGACAGAGTTTTCTTAATGAGAATGCGGGAAAACTCATTAGAAGTCTTCCATCTTTCATAGAACACTCGCTCATAACCAGTACAATTCCAATACTTTGGAGATAAAGGATCCATGTAGAGTACACGAGAATGATTTGCAATGTGGAGTATCTCCATGAAGCAAAACTTTCACTCAGGAAAATTCGGATCGGTTAAAGGGTTTGATGTCAAGAGATTAATGATATGATGAATAGACATATCTGAGAACAATAATAAAAAAAAACACCAATTTAAACACAGTCGCAGAACATTGAAACAATTAAATATTGAAACCTTATGATAAAGCAATATTAATGTTTCCTCCGATTTGCCTAAGTATTACTATTGCAAGCCACACAGGTGGACGTTTACAACAAAACACTTAACCAGACTGCATCTTTCAATTCTAGTCCTTTAATTCCAATCCATGCACGGGTTCCTTAGACAAATGGAATTAATATTCGGAGACCTAACCCAAGACCATATTATCCTACCGAGCAGGGACTTCACATATGAGTTATACTCTGGACAATATCTAAGCTGTCTTACCACCAAAGTCAACCCTCCCATATAAGGATCTAATTGAACACACCTGATCCCTATAATAAGGTTGTCTCATTAAACTCAATCCCTAGAGAACTTATGAAAACCCAATACGCAAGCTACACATGTAAACGTTTACGCAAGAGCTCCGACTTCTCACATGAATTAAATATTTGTTTTAAGAAATTCTATCCATTAGAACTTATGAATAATAAATTAAGTAAGCTACACATGTAGACGTTTACCTAATAAATTATCCACTTCTAAATAAGGATCGCTTTGTGGAGGTCTTATCAAATTATGAGCTTAGTAATTTTAATTCATAAGGTTCAATTGCACAGATTATTTTATGTAGCCATAATTATAACTCTTCCTAAAATTCTATCATGCAAAGCATGAACCCCGAATTTAAAGTTATAATAACTTACACAAAATAAATCACATAGCATGCTTTAAAGCTGTAAATAAAAGCAGTAAACGTGCTCTATTATCTACAACATGCTTATATGCTGCGCAATTAATTTAAACACATATATCATGCGAAGACAAATAATAAAACAAATAAAAAATGTCCTCGTGGCCCCATGATACAAAAACAAAATTATTCTAACTATTACAAGTTGGAATTTATTTTACAGATCTTCAACTGGGCTCCCACTACTTGGACTGAGATCTTGATTTATTTTCTGAAATTGGGCCTCCAAGATTTGATCCATCAGAAAATTGGACAACTGGGCCAGTTAACCAGATCGCAGGCCTAGGCACACATTACAAGCCCAATAGCCTGCGAGAACTCGGCCCGACGAGCCACCACCGGCGAACCACCATCGCCGGTCACCCGCCGTCACCATGAGGGCTCCCGTCATGCGCAACAGCCATGCACGTACGTGCATGGATGCAGTTCGTGATGCAGCCTCCTCCGGCCGTTGCCCATTTCCCATGCTGCCGCCCCAGCTTGCCCGGACCGTTGCCCGAACTGCCGTTCACTCTTCTTCTCCATCATCGACCTCCGTGACTCACCAGAATCGCACAAGATTGGAATCAGAAGCTCGCGCGAACCATGCGAAAACCTAGGGTTTTCGCGTGTCCGACTCGCGCGCCCTAGCCCCCATCGCCGTCCAGCCCGCATCGTCCGTCACCGAGCCACCGCCTCACCACCTTGCTCTGCCTGCCGACGTCGACCGAGGGAAGGAGGCCTCTGCCGGCGCGCGCGCAAGGTCGCGCTGGCCTGCCGCGCGCGTGCAAAATCTAGGGTTCCACTGCATTGCGCGCACGCCTGCGCCCCTCGGCCTGCCTCGCCATCCCCGGCCGCCTCGCCTGCGCCCCTCGTGCTGCCGGTGCCGCCTGGAGCCCCCGCGCGCTAGCTCTGCCGGCCGTGGCCGCGCAGCTTGCCCGCAGCGTGCGCGAGTGTGCGCGCTGGAAAACCCTAGGATTTCCAGCGCCGCCGCCGCCACCTGCTCTACCGTGCCTTGCCGTCGGTCGCCGTGCATGGCGCCCAGCCATGCCGGCACCGTCGTGTGATGTCGCGCGGTCGTTCGTTCTTCGTGTTCTTTGTGTTCTTCGTTCTTCGTTTTACAGATTTAATTTTTTTGAAATAAAATATTACATTTGAATATCTAATTACATTCTAAAAACTTAAATCTAACCACAGATTTATCTGGTGGGTGAAAAACAAATCCTTATAAAAGGGCGGATTAACCCGAGAACCACGAGGACGAAAAATATATAATTCAATCCAAAACCATCCATTGCATGCAATCAATAATAATAATAATTATGCATAATCATTGGCAAAATTATTTTTTCCGATAGAGCCAATTAACGAACCTGGCTCTAATACCAATTGAAGGGATTCGCGAACTGAATCGCGAAGTCCGTTTGCCGGGATCGTTAATTGGAATATAAAAAAATAATTAACTATGCCTATGATTAATCCTAGCATGCTCCTATTATAATGCATAAGGAGGTTTATGCGGAATAACTGGATTGATGAAACTTGAAGAACGCGTGCGCGGAGATTCCCCTTGATCTTTTCCCACGCACAAAGATTTAATTTCCTAACAGATTGAGGAAATTAATCTATGAAAATAATAATGATATTTTCGAAAATAAAGAGGAGAGAGAGAAGAAGAAAAATCCTCCTGATCTGATCTTCTGATCTGTATCCCAACTCGATCTGAAAATCTGGTGAAGATTCTCTATCAGATCCCTTGTCCGGTTGAGAAGCAGAATTTCCCCCTAGTTTCTAGATCTTGGTCGATCACCACAGCTCCCTAATTTCCGGTTTGCTGTGTGCAACTTATGATCTTGTGGTGAGGTCTATTTATAGGAAATTCTAGACTCCTATTGGGCTTGAGTTATTATGGGCCAGACTAGGGACCAGAATGCAAATAGCAAATAAGGCCTATCAATTAATTAATTCCCATATTCACCCCAGAATATAATTAATTAATTAATATTGATTCATGCCACCAGAGAATCAATACTGTCCTACCTATTTGCTACCACGTTTTGAGGTACGGGTTGCATTGGACTCGGTTTATCCCCACATTTAAGATTACAGACATTTGTTAATTAATTTAAGCTCTGACAAGCTATTTAATTAATTAACATCTTTTATTCCTGAGTCAATCCACTCAAACCCTTTTCACTTATGCTTGAACTTAATCAGCCTGCAGGACTTTAGCATAACGAACCTTTTGAGCTGCTCAGGGAATGTCACCATCCTATACCGGATGTGGTTACCTAGTTCAGATACCAGACAGTCATACACAAATTGCTATCACCCAAGACTACAGATATACATGCTCAAGTAGAACCTTTCTCTGCAACTCAAAGTGATACACAATCCATGTACACTTCTGTATCTTCATATAGGCTTAAGATCTCATCGAGTCATAGAGATCTAGATTCTTTTAATGTCAGATAAATGAATCGATCTCGGCTTAGGTCCTCATCAATGTTCGCCCCACACCAGCATACCAAGACATCCAAGATAAGATGCTTATCCGCATATACTGCAGCCTACACCGACAGTTTATCCTGGAACTGTCTCAGCTGTGATGACTATTTATATCTTGCTAGGTCAAACGATCCATACGATCTTCTGTGATCTCCTACACACCGTATGATCTCCCTATCTACGAGATAAGAGGATAAGAGTGTTCGCGACATATGTTTGTTAATTCAGACAGGAGATGAACATACAACATTTATGATTACCAGTATATTAACCAATAAACCTTATACATAATATACCAATCATAATGCTTTTCTGTATATAAATCCATCAGCGTTGTATGTAACCAGTCTGATAATTGTCCTGTAGCTTTATACATTATATATGTTAAAAAATATTCTAGTGGTAAATTGATAATTGTATCATCATCAGTTTGGACAATCATTTGGAATTGATTTATCCATAACATAATTAAGCTTGATGCATTTGATGCACAATCTATGTTTAATACACCACTACTTATACTTCTTTCTTTCAGAATATATGATGGTGGAATATTCTTTTTGTATTTTCCTTTTGTATATGTATAATCATTTTTATATATATAATCAATAAAGCTTTTTTCGTATTTATTTGGCCTTGTTTCATTGCTTGTAGAAGCATCTTCTTGTCGGTTATTATAATTTTCTTTTTTACGTTTTTCTTCTTCTTCTTCTTCTTCCATATTTAATGTTGGATTTTCATCATCACTATCTATTCCATATATGATACCTTGAGCATCTTCTTCATCAATTCTTGCAACATTTAAATCTTGTATTTGTAATTTGTCTATTAATTTTGCTAATTTTTCTATTTCATTTATCTTCGAATTGGCGGTCTCCATTTATTTGTTAGATTTATAGGTTCATCTTTTATTAATTTTCTAGTTGTCCTTTTTGTTACTAATTCTTGTATTAATTCTAATGCCTCTTTACATTCAAGACATTTTTCTTTTCCTGTTAATATTTCTTCATTATCTAATTTTCCTTTTTTTTTTAGGAAATTTATTAAATCTTGGTATTTATATTTTCGTATTTTTGTTTTATTTATTCAATTTATTGAATCTAATAATTCTTTTTGATTTTCTTTAATTGTTTCTATAAATGTTAATATTAAATTAGATACTTTTGAATTCCCTTCTGTCATGCAGTTATTAAAATTCTGAGTTGTTTTTCTAGTTTTTCTAATAAAATTTCTTATCAAAATACTTCGTATATTTCATTTTCTATTTTATGAAATTTTATTAATTCTTTTATTAATTTTATATTATTTTGAATTTTCAAAATTTCTTCTCTTAGTAGTGTCATTAAAATGTGTCATATAGCTCTTATACCAAAATTGTGTGTTGTGAGTAGAACAAAATTGTGTAATTAAATTGTATAGATGAAATTTCAATTTGTGCAAATGGAATTAAATTAAGATAAATAGAAAAGAAATACATGGGAGGGTATAATTGGAATTTCAACTCCATTAAAACCTTGGTCAAAACACTTTTGTTATATTCTGAATGTTTTTATAAGAGTTGCTATATGTTGAACTATACTTAAAACTTTTGCTATTAAAAATTATTAAGTGATATATTAATATGTATATTAATTATATATATAATAACAATAATATCTTGATAATATAAAATATTATTATAATAAATTTAAATTAATTTGATTATTATAGAAAAATATTTGAATATTTAAAATATAATAAATTAAATAAATTACCAACACAACAACATAGATTCAACATGAAAAGGAAGAGATCCAATCTCTGAGTGCACAATTATTATATACATTTAGAAACAACTGCAAGCAAAGGAACATCTCTATGCGCAGTAATTCCAGAGCTCTCGTTCATGTCCAAATCTTTTCCATCAGGCAACCTCCAATCAAATTTCAGCATCAGGTTTGCTAACAAAAGCTCAATAGTAGCAACAGCAAATGTGATCCCAGGGCATCCCCTTCGTCCAGCCCCAAAGGGGATAAATTCGAAATCCAGGCCTCTGAAGTCTATGGAAGAATTCAAGAATCGCTCGGGCATAAACTTTTCAGGTTCATCCCAAGAATCAGGATCCCTAGCTATCGCCCACGCATTGATCATTACCACAGTTCCAGCTGAAACGTCATAACCTCTTACTTTCACATCTTTGCTGGCTATTCTAGGCACAAGCAAGGGGGCTGGTGGATGATGACGAAGAGCTTCTTTGATCACGGCCTTCAAATAATGCATTTTTTCAAGATCATCCTCTGTTATGCTGTGTTTTTGCTTCACGATTCCTCTTATTTCCCATTGCAGCTGTTCCATTACTGAGGGATGTCGTAAGAGTTCTGACATTATCCATTCCAAAGCTGTGGATACCGTATCGGTTCCACCAACAAACGCATCCTGCACAACAAAAATATATTGCGATTGTGAATTATTAGTCTTTATCCACTACTAGTATTTATTTCAAGAGGAAGAGATTTTACCAAAATTAATGCTTTGAGACTATCTCGAGCAATGGAGGCATCGGCAGCATTACCCATATAGATCTCGAGCAAAGTATCCAGAATATTTTCTCCAATTTGTTGGTTTTGAGTCTTTTCGTCAAGTCGTTCTTGAATCACACTCTCGAAAACTTCATCCATTTCTCTTGCAATCCGTTCGAGTCTCTTATTGTAGCCATTAAAACGACCAATCCAACCAAGCCACGGAATAAATTCTCCAATGTTAATCATTCCTACAATCTCCATAAAATCCAACATCACTCGCAGGAATTTCTTCCCATTCTCAGACTCACTATACCTTTTGCCGAAAGCCGATCTCCCAACCGCATCACTCATAAAATGAGCAAACATAGCACTCAAATCCACCGCCCCCGAAGATTCTTCAATCTTTTTCACAAAAGCTGCCGTTTCTTCTTCCCTTATGCAACGGAAAGATTGAACCCTTTTGTTACTCAGCAGATGGAGAACGAAGATGCTCTTCATCTTCCTCCAGTATTCGCCGTAAGGAGCTGCGGCAATGTTTTTAAAGCCGTAGACAAGCTTGTCGAACACCTTGTAGGGGGGCCTGCTGGCGAAGATGGTATCGTGAGTTTTCATGATTTCGCAGGCCGAATCGGCCGAGGAGACGATGAGAACGGGGACGCTGCCGAAGTGAAGAAGCATGAGGGGGCCATGCTTTTTGGCTAGGGAATGGAGATTGCGGTGAGGGAGTGAGCCGAGTTGGTGAAGGTTTCCGATGATGGGCAGCTTAGATGGTGATGGTGGGAGTTTTCTTGTGGGTGATGATTTGAGAAAGAGTGATTTGTTGATAAAGCATAAGAAGATGAAGATGATGAGGGAGAGAAGGGGTGTGAGAATGAATTGAAATTCCTCCATTTTTTCAGGTCACTGTGCTCTAGCTTCCATTCCAAACAAAGAAAGGAAAATTTATCCTTGTTGGGATGCAATGATGAAAGTACTCTACTTATAATTAAGATGTTATGAGTTCGAGTTTCTACGAAACATGAAGGTTGTATGTTTAAATTAATGTAATTTTTTTAAAAAAGAAAAATTTAGTAATTATCAGTGAAGATAAGAGTAGCTGAATATGGATAGTTATAAAAGCCGTAGGACATTTGAATTGATGACAATGTTATGTATGCCAGTCTTTCTGGTTACATACCAATCATACTAGATTTCGACCTCACAATCATCTTAATGCAACAAAAACACGTGAAACATTGTAGCATGGAAAAAATCCCACCCAACAAAGTTTCCATGCATATTTAATGGTTATAAATTGGCCACGTCACACCCACATGCCATTGATTTTAGTTTTGTCACATCAAGAGTTTTCACACATTTCCATAAAATATAAGCTTCAATTTTCAAATTCAAATTTTAAATTAATTACAATCTTTCAATTTTTAAATTCAAATTTTCATCTTTTTTTCACATTCATGTATATAAAGGTTAGATCATATGAGTATAGTTCTTAATGTAAAAAATGAAAATAAATCTCAACCATTTATTTCAGGAGATCGGCGGTCATGATTTAAAACTTTCCGTTTTCATTTTATCCTCTGTACGGTGCATTGTTACATATTTATGGGTATTTTTGTAATTTGAACTATTTTAAATGTGGTATCCCTAATTCACGATCATATTTTTGTTTCCTTCATTCGCGTGATTTGCCATGAGATCTCGATTGTCTTGTTAAATAAGTTATGAGATTTCTCAATGACAAATCTTTAAAGAACTTGGGCAGTAGCTTCTCGTTGCAGGTGACTTGATCAAGACTGACAATGTGATCCGGCAACCCCGACTCCAAATGCGGGAACCTGATCACGATGAGGCCGTTCTCGATGCCGGCGTCTTAGCTTTCTTCTCCGGCTCGAAAAATGAGGGGGTGGAGATGATGGTGGTTCTGATGCCGCGAGAGGTGAAGAGTTTCTCCATGTCTAGCGTAGGATTCATGTGGTTGTATGCCATCAATTGAAGAAAGAAAACATGAAGTTGGTGGCTCATTGCGAGACAAAATTATGGGATTTGGGCTTCAAGAGAGAATTACAGAGATGGTGAAGTGTGTGTGTGAGTATGGATGAAGGTGCAGACATGATAAATAAAACATTTATTGTTTAGAGAGTTTTTGTTTTAAACAGTTTTGGAAGTCTTTCATTTTTAGTATTGTGTTATTCATCTGTTGTGGTATTATATTCATTATTTTGTTTTTTAGCTTCATTTTAAGTAACCTTCGATTATTTCTTCAACCTTTTCATTACTTTTTTTACGTCTTCATCATATCAACATACTCTAGTATAAATGAACCTGAGAACATATAAAATGTATATCGCATCACCAAACATAAAATTCAATAAAAAAAGTAATGAAAGGGTTGATGAAATAATCGAAGGTTACTTAAAAGGGAGTAAAGTTAGAGAATTGGATGATGGTATTGAAAAAAAAAAAGCAGAAATTTTGTCATTTAAGGAAGTGAGGTGCAGATAAAATAATGGTTGGAGATTTTCATTCGCTGTACAAAATAACGAAGTATAATTACATTGAATTTATTTTAAAGTGAACAAAAATGGAGATAAATTGAAGCATTGCTAAGATAAAATGCATGTCACGTGTAACATCAAAACTTACATCGAATTTATTTTTAATGAACCACAATTAAGATAAAATGAAGTATATAATATATAAAATGAACAAAACACAACTTTTGCGCCTTGATTCGTAATAACTATGTCGCCCTTTAATGAAGTAAAATGAGTATAAAATGCCGTGATTTTTGTTGAATGTTTTATTTAATCTGGATCGTTGATGTTGTCAAATGTATGGACTATATTTATTCTCATATCTCACGATAAGGTCTATTCTCACTAGAACACACACACACACACACACATATATATATATATATATAGGATGGATTATGTAAGAACTTTTTCCAGTGAATAAACTAAAAACTTATAAATAACATATTCATAAATTATAAACAACACTCATTTGAATCATAAATAACATTTTGAAATGTTAATTAACCTTTTCAGTGATGTTATTTATGTAAAAATGATAATTAACATATCAAAAATGATAATTAACATTTCAGAGTATAATTAACATATTAAAATGTTATTTAGTATTCGGATAAGTGTTATTTATAATTCATGAATATGTTATTTATAAGTTTTTAGTTTATTCACAGGAAAAAGTTTTTACACAATCCATCCCCTATATATATATATATATATATATATGGTTTAGATCTCGTAAGAAAATTCCTTAGATTAAAAATAAGAATAAATTTTGTTCATTGAATGTTTTTAAATGAACAATTGAGATTAATTTTTACTTATTTAATCATTAGTTTAATTATGTCAAACATCACTTAATTATTGAAATTAAAGGTTATTTTAGTCAATATTCCATGTAACAGTTATTTTCGTTAATATTATTATTTGATACATTATGTTATATTCCTACGGGGAAGGAATATCACTGATAATTTTCTTTTGGCGCAGGAAATAGTTAGAGGCTTTGAGAAGAAGACGCAGAGAAAAGGAGTTGGGCGGTGCTTATTGAAGATTGATCTACAGAAGGCCTACGACTCTATCTCTTGGGAGTTTCTGTATGAGGTCCTCCACGGTTTGAACTTTCACCCTCAGTTCATCCATTGGATTATGATATGTGTGACTTGCCCTACGTTTTCGTTGTCTATGAATGGGGGGGGTGCATGGTTACATTGAGGGTAGGAGGGGTCTGAGACAGGGTGATCCTATGTCTCCGATTCTATTTCTTATGTGCATGGAGTATTTGTCTAGGCTCTTATCTGTCAGGATTAGGGACTCTAGATATGCGTACTTGCCAAAATGTGATTCGTTGAATATTACACACCTTATGTTTGCTGATGATTTGTTGGTGTTTGGCAAGGGTACTGTTGCTGGTATGCAGGTTGTGGCTGATGCCCTCAGGGAATTTTCTGCGACGTCGGGACTTGTGATTAACAACCGCAAGTCTAACATATATTTTGGGGGACTCAGTAGGTGGGAGGAGGAACAGATACAGCAGTTGTTTGAGTTTCCAGTGGGGACTTGGCCGATCAAGTTTCTGGGGCTTCCTCTTGCTTCTCACAACCTTTTGAATGATCAATATTCTCCCCTGATTGATCAGATTACGGGGCTTATTCGGAGATGGTCTAATAGTTCTTTATCTCTTGCAGGTAGGGCGGAATTGATTAGAGCTGTGGTGCAGGGGGTGGAGAACTATTGGTTTCAGGTCCTTCCGATTCCGGAGGGTGTGATTGATCGGATTAACAGGCTGGTGAGGACCTTCCTTTGGGGAACTAAGTCTTCGCCTGTCGCCTGGAAGACGGTCTGCACCCCAAAGGAGGAGGGGGGTCTGGGTATTCATGATGTGAAGAAATGGAATGATGCCCTTTTCACGAAGGTGCTCTGGAATATACATAAGAAGACGGATTCATTGTGGATTCGCTGGGTCCACACGGAGTACTTGAGGGGAGATGATCTATGGACTTTTAATATTAACTCTCGAGACTCTGTGTTTTTGAAGAGGATTTTTACTCTTCGTGATTCTCTTTTGCAGGCTGCTTCAGGGGATGCGGAGAGTGCGGGCAGACTACTTGATAGGATGTTCGCTCAGAAAGGGGTGACTGGGGCTTACGAGTTTTGGAGGATTAAGGGGACTCGGCGCTTTTGGCACAAGACCATATGGAAGTCTCCTATCCCTCCTCGTTTTTCTATTACCCTTTGGTTTATTTTACATGGCAGGCTTAAGACTAGGGACCGCATGTGCTTTTTAAGTGATGATGTGCCCTTGGTCTGTCAGCTCTGTGACTCTGTTAATGAAACCGCTAAGCATCTCTTTTTTGAATGTAGGGAAACCTCACGGGTTTGGAGGGATGTGCGGGAGTGGCTTGGACTGAAGCATAGGACATCGACCGTGGAAGCTGCGCTGAAGTGGTGCCTGCGGGAGAGGAGCTGGTCCAAAGTCTTGAAGAAAGCCCGTTATCTTGCTCTGGCCTCCACGGCGAACCATATCTGGCATGCAAGGAACAAGAAAGTCTTTAATGGTGCTCCCTTTGATGCCGCTGCAGTTGTGAAGGGCATTAAGGAGGACGTTTTTCGTATTCTTTACTCGGTGTTCCCGATAGATGAGGTTGTTGCTCATCTTGACTGGAATACCCATTAGTGGTCTCTTCTATGTTTTCTGTTGGTTTGTGATCATATCGATAGTGTGATGTGGGTGGGCTGACCTAGTTAGTATGCCTACATCGCTTGGTTTTGACTATGATGAAGGGGGATGTCGTGCTGACCTAGTTAGGATGGCATTTCTCTTTCGGACCCAGGACTACTATCGGTATGATCGTTTTGGGTGGTTGATTTCTGTTGGGTTATCTCGGTAGGTGTGAGATTTGGGCCATTGTTGGGCTGGTCACCTTATAGTGTGCTTAGATGTCATCTTTCTACCGGGGTATGCCCCGTGTACTTGTATTTGCAGGGTTAGATTGCTTGTCCCGATGGTCACACTGTTTGTGAACCTCGGGTGTCTGTTTTTATCCCTGGGGTATGCCCCTGTGCTGCTGTAAGGTTTCGGCCTATACTCGGTTTACATTTATGCTATTATCTTTTCACGCTTGATGAATATATTACGTTTTTTTATTAAATATTCTTTCTTCTTATTATCACATTGTCTGAAACTACTACAGAACTTTCATTAATTATAACTCTGTCAATTGTAATAATTTTTTTCATGTATTATATATCAAATTAAAGGTTTTTTAATTGTCTTTCTAAAGAGATCCATATTGCATATATTTGGAGTATGGAAACGAATCAAGCAATTTAAGCAATAGATGAAACAAATAAAATTTAATGTAACAAGTAATAATATTATATGTATCAAGTTGTAAACCTTCATGTATCAAGAAATAAAAAATGTGAATAATAATTTAATAAATAACCGTCTAGTGGGAAAATTGATTTATTTTAAAGATCATACTACATACATTAAAAATATTAACGATGGTCTAAACAAGCATTATCAATAATCTATTCAAATATTAAAATATAATGTATCAAGCATTATCAATAATCTATTGCAATAAAATAGGATATATCAAGCAATAAATACAGTGAATCAAGCAATGGATGAAAATGAATTAAGCAATAAAATAGAACGTATCACTTCATAGATAAAAATAAATCAAGTAATAAAACAATGTGTATCAAGAAATAAAATATGCACACTCAACAATAAGCTATAGTGAATCGAACAATGGATGAAAATGATTATCAAGCAAGATGTTATAATGTATCAAAAAATAAAATATTGTAACGCCCCTCGTTAAATTTAAATATATTTTTCGTAAATTCGGAAGTTATAATTTATTATCAAATTAAATCCGAAGTTTTTCAAGCAAATTTATTTTGGGCATTTTCCATGGCGATCTTTATTTTATTGAATAAGAGTAATTAATTATTGATCAATATAATTAATTTAATACCGATAAATTATTTGGCAACCCGCTATTTTCATATCGGGATAATACCGATCGATAAATTTTGTGGATTGACGAAATATCACAGTCTCCCGTGCAATGACGCGAAAAGATGTGGAGTTGACGTGAGGTGATGTTAAAGTAACCAATGTGACAAGCGAATGACAACCATAACTTTTTTACTTTCGGTAATTCTGAATTTACCCTCACCTCCCTTATATAAATAATAGCTTCCCCCTCACTCCATCATTTTCACTCTGTAAATTTCTCTCACCCACCATTTTCCCGCGACCAACTCTGGCGAAGCTCCAGCGAAGTGTTTTTAGAGGTAACATATACATTTTTGGACTCCTCTTACCTCATTCTTTTCATTTCCAACATTATTTCTTTCATTCTCCATGATTTAGAGGTCGAAATCAAGCTAGAAGAGTGTTGATCAAGCTCTTAAAGCTCTAGGAACATCAAGGAGGTATAAATCGAACCCTCGTTAGTTATATCTTTAGTTTGAGCATGTTTACTATTTTTACCCTAGTTGGAAATTTTGTGATCTAGGCTCGATCTTGAGTTTATAAGTACGTATGCATGTTTAGAATGCTACATTTTGAGCCTAGAAACTATACATCGACCTAGGAATCGAGTTGTGGTTATTTTGGAGCATTTTTGGTATATTTGCCCTATTTGGAAATATTGAGGTTTTATTTCGATTCCAACATGTTTTGATATTTAAAATCATGTCTAGACTCATTATACTTGTTAGAAAACCACTTGGTGTTGTTACAAATCCATTGGACGAGCCCGGATAACTATTTGAACCGAAACACGAAAAATCTGCCGAAGGCACATAGCCCCTGTTTCAGTTGATGCAAACATGTGCATCGGTTGACACGGCTGTGTCGGTCAACATAGAAGCACGTCGGTCGACGTAGCTATGTCGGTCGACACGGAACCATGTCGGTCGATACAGAGCCACCGTTCGATTCTTTCCCCATCGACCATTCATATCAATCGACATGCGTCCCGTATCGGTCGAAATGCTTGTGTCGGTCGATACACTTGCATATTGGTTGACACACTTGGCGTCAATAGACTGATGGGTTTTGTATACTGAAATCATTTATTACAATGTGTATACAACGGTTTATTTCTCCTATCTGTTAACAATCGTACATGTATGAACAATGGTATCCTCTTGTCTCACCGATAGGGATGATTTTGCTGCGTGTAGTAGATCGCAGAAGACAGTATGATCTCTTGACCTAGTGAGACATAAACCATAATCACAGCCGAGATAGCGTGTGAGGATACGTCTGTCCGGATGGCTGCGGCATTGTCGGAATAAGTAGCTTGTCTTGGTTACTTGACATGCTGGTACGCAGAGGTGGCGTATTGATGGACCGCAGTGAGATATATTCGTCTGTCTGACATCAGCGAATAAAAGATCTCGTCATATTGATTGAGTCCAAATCCTAACGAAGGTGCAGGGGTTTGCACGGGTTGACTGTTGCTTTGACTTGCCATGGTGGAGAGCCAACACAGCACGCTCGTATATCCGCATCTTGGGTAACAGCAGTTCGTGTAGTACTGCCTGAGACTGAACTTAGGTAACCATATCCGAGTAATTGGATGGGGACATTCCCTGAGGAGCTCAATAACATTCATCGTGCCAAAGTCCTGCAGGCTGATTAAGTTCAGGCACGAGTGATAAGGTTTGAGTGGTACTACTCAGGAATAATAAGATATTAATTAATTGTAGTGAGAGCTTGTCAGAGGCTCTGATTAATTAATGAATGCCCGGTAACCTTAAATATGGAGATTCTCAATTAAAGTAACCCGTTCTCACAACGTGGTAATAAAGGGGTAGGTCAGTATCAATTCTGTGGTGAAAAAGAATTAATATTAATTAATTAAGTGTGTCCTGGGTTGTGGACATGGGAATTAATTAATTTATAGGCCCACTTTATTATTGCATTAGGTCCCAGGTCTGGCCCAAATAAGTGTGCTGAATTGAGCCCAAAATGGCCCATTAGGGATAAAACCCTAGGTCTATAAATAGACAGCTCTCTCTCATAAGTTGTAACACAGTTGAAACACACTAAACATAGAGAGAGAGGGAGGCGCCGATTTTGGAGAAGAAAAGGAGGAGAATTTTTGAATTCTGGTCCTGCTCAAGCCACAGATCTACGGAGTCCTCACCAGTAGTAGATCTGAACAGCGCAGGGATACAGATCTGAAGATCTAATCTGGAGAACAGATTTCTTTTCTTCTTTTCTGATTTTTGAATTTAATCTTGAAATTAGATTGCTAATTTCTGTTTCCACAGACAAATTCGAATCGCGTGGTTGAATCGAAGTTTGGATTTCAAACGCAAAAGATCGGTTCAGAGACTACGGAATAACGGTAAACCCTAAATCCACAATCTTGTATTAAATTCATAGGAGCATGCTAGGGTTTTGTGAATTTGTATTATGAGCAATATCCATAGATCCGATCCGGTTCAGTTTGGTTTTGGTGATTCGGTTCACGTTAAAACCCTACATAGACACACTCTCATTTCGGTCGACGCAAGATGTTTTTGTCGACACATTTCTACTTCGATCGATATAAAATAAATTCTTAATAAAATATTCATATCGGTCGACACGAGTTGCATATCGGTCGATGCATGTATATCGATTGACATCCATCTACTTCGATCGACGTGACCACGTCGGTCGACACACACTTGGTGTCGGTCGACACAAAGTACATTTTCAAATTCTTATATTTTTCTTCGATCAATTCGACCTATTATTCAAATCTTTTGACACCCTTTAAATTGATCAACTCAAACGACATTCCCTAAATCCTAAATTCTTCCTTCGATCAATTCTAATTGCTATTTCGTTTGATATCCCTTGTATCAATCAACAAAGAGATGTTTATTTCCATGACCTCTCTAAAAATCTTTTCAATTCAAAATAACTCTGATTATTCAATCGAACTCTTATAACTTAAACTTTCTTTGAAACCTATTGATGAGTTCTAAAACTCTGAAATCAATTACACATTGATTCGTAATTGATTATGTAACTTCTTTCAATCACAATCTGTGAAGTGACATTTAGTTATTTGATCACGTCTCACACTTGTACCGAAAATTTAACTTGTTAAACTGCAAACATTGAAATTCAATTTGCATCCAAACATTAAATCCTTTTATTGTATTCCTGACATGAATTGAAACCACTTGACGAGTTCTCACACTTTCAAGCCAAAATATATTAATTCAGATTATGAATCTTCTTTCAATCTTAAGCCCTTAAAGAAGTGCTTAGTCACTTGACGAAGTCATTTGTTTTGTTCAATCAAATTGAACTACGATCCATGTTTCTTAAATTAATGCTCGATATTGAATAACTAGCCTTATGAATAATGTTTGACTTCCATGTTCGTTGAACCAAATTGATTAGATAATTCTTTCACATCCTCTTATCCAATGGCTCAAGATTTCAAAAGTCCATAATTGATTAAGAGTCTAGAATCCTTAATGTACCAAGTTATAGATGTCTCGATCCATTATCCTCTTAGAATTTATTTATTCCTTATATTGTAGGAGAGGGAAACAGGAAGATCAATTACTAGATCAACCAACTGCATAACCACACCTACTCAAGCCCATTTTACCCCTATATCGTGGGCCAAAATAAAATAAAAACAATATTTTTTTTTCAAAGCATATCAAGCATGAAATGAAATGTTTTGTTTTAAACTGTTTTGTCATTGCCTACTATTTTGTGTTTGCTATCTGTCCTCTTTGTGGGGAAACCCCACTTAGAGAAGAATATCAAACGTATTCAAACGTGGATGTTGATTCCGCATAATGCGAGTCTTATCGACCGTACCCAGGTAGTGAAAAAGATATCATGGGTTAGTGCACTATGATGCTGACATGTTACGGGTCATGCCCTACTCGGACTCGCATCGTGGCTTTGGTAGGTGGCCACCTCCTAGTCACATAAATATGTGCAGTTAGTTTAACTATGTAAAAAGGAGCATGTTCATTCATAAAATATTTTGGTGTCATGGGAGGATTTCAAACTTAAAACTCTATGTGCAACCCGATTAAAAAGGCATGATAAACTTATATATGTATGTTTTCGGGCATATGTTTACTAAGTACAATTTGTACTTAGCCCATTGCATTATTTCTAAAATGCAAAAGTTAAAGGAAGCTTTTGGAGCAAAGTACGAGATAGTAGAGGAGTGAAGCTGAAGACTCATCTTTTGTAATAGTTAGATGTTGAAATATGAATCTTCATTACATACTTCATTGATAACTCTCCGCTGCTAAAACTCTTTGTCTTTTGATAGCCTTTTGATAGATTGTTAAACTTAAATAACCTTATATTTGTTCTTGAGAAGCCAAGATCCCTTCTCAAGGAGACACCTTTTGCTAAATTTACCTCTATTGGGATATGTGTGTGTTGATTCATATCTTGAATTGCTTGTCTTTTCTTCTAAATTGATATTTCAAATGAATGTCTCACGCCCGACGTGCCTCAATTCCTTGATTTATGTCTTGTTTATAAATTGGGCATGAATAATGCAATATAATGAAGTGTATCAAGTTATAAGATACAATGTAACAATCTATAAATTAGTATTTATCAAGCAATAAAATATAAAGGATAAAAAATGGGATATACTATATGAATCAAGAAATACATTATAGAAAAATAATCTGAATAATAAAAGAAAATGAAGAAAAAAAACAGAGAACATAAAAAAATTGACGTGAAAAAGGAAAAAAAGAAAAACATGTGAACAAAGTACTTAAAAATAGAAGGATAAATATTAAAAATAACTACCACAATATTTGAATGAAAATATCATTAATCCCATATTAAACAAATTTGAAATTTAAAAATTATAATTCATCACGGCCATATATTTTATTAGATCAAAGGGACAAGATTCATTCTTATTTTTAATATACCTATTTATTATTATATGATCACATCCCCATATATATATATATATATATATATGGGCTTAATCCGATGAGAATAGAGAATATGAGACTACTACATTATATATTCACTATACTTTCATTGGAAAAATACTTTATTTTTTAACCTCAAAATACTTCATTTTCATTTTATCTTCCATTTTCTTCATTTTATTTTCGATTTCCTTCATTGTACTTTTTAGACTTCAATTTTTCTAAAATATCGTTCACTTTTATCTTCAGTTTTGTTCATTTTATCTTAAAATTACTTCATTCGTTATTCTCATATTCTCACATTAACAACTATTCTCATATGATCAGACCTCTCTCTTTCCCCTCTCTCTCTCTCTCTCTCTCTCTCTCTCTTTATATATATATATATATATATATATATATATATATATATATAGAGGTTAGATTATATGAGAATAGATGTTAATGTAAGAAATGAGAATAAATCTCAGCCTTTGATTTCACAAGATCTGCGGTCATGCTTTAATAATTTCCGTTTTCATTTTATCCTCCGCGAACTACATTATTACATATTTAAGGGTATTATTGTCATTTAGCCTGATGTTATCTCCCTCAAATAATTTCCATTTTCATTTTATCCTCCGCGAACTTCATTATTATATATTTGGATCTATAATTCCTTTTCTTTTCGATTTTTCATAAAATTTCGATTGCTTTGTTGAGTCATCTAATACTCTAAAATTAAATTAAAATTTATTATTATTTATTTGAATTTTATAATTTAATGAAGTTTTAAATAGATAAAATGAACTTAATATATTCTTCTGAAAAATTGATTTTATTTTTATTTAATTTAATTTTTCTCATTTAATAAAGTATAGAGGAGATAAAATGAAGATAACTGTTTCTAAAAATTTTATTTTTTTCTTTTAATGATGTATATAGGAGATAAAATGAAGAGAACTGAAATACTATTTCCATAAAATTGATTTTATTTTTATTTTATTTAATTTTTTTCCATTTAATGAAGTATAGAGGAGATAAAATGAAGAGAACTGTTTCTAAAAATTTATTTTTTTTCATTTAATGATGTATGTAGGAGATAAAATGAAGAGAATTGAAATCATTTTTTTCGAAAAATAATTTTATTTTTATTTTATTTATTTTATAATGAACAACAATTGAGATAAAATGAAGAATGACTAAGATATAATGAAGAACTGCTAAGATAAAATGCATGTCACATGTAACATCAAAATTCACATCGAATTTATTTTATAATGAGCCACAATTGAGATAAAATGAAGAATAACTAAGATAAAATGCATGTCACGTGTAACATCAAAATTCGAATCGAATTTATTTTATAATGATTTGCAATTGAGATAAAATGAAGTATAACTAAGATAAAATGAAGTATATAATACATAAAATGAACAAAACACAACTTTTGTGCCCTGTACGTTCGTAATGACTATGTTGCCCTTTAATGAAGTAAAATGAGGATATTATGCCGCATTTTTTTTATTAAAACTCTTATGTAATCTGGATCGTTGATGTTGTCAAATCTATGGACGAGATTTATTCTCATTTCTCATGATAAGGGCTATTCTCACCAGATCAGTCCCATATATATATATATATATATATATATGCTTTTCAGATTCATAAGTGTTCGTCTATCTTCATTTGTTTCTATCTTCATTTCAGTTTTGTTCTAAGATATTATCACTTTATTATTTTTTTCTTCTTACTCCCTCCGTTCTATTTTAATTGTTTCATTTTTCATTTTGGTACGTCCCATTTTAATTATCTCGTTTTTGAAATAGTAATTTTTAACACTCAACAATAAATCTTAATTTCACTCAATTTATTTTACATTCACATACATTGGTATTTGTGCCCAAACTAAACAAGACAATTAATAAGGAACCGAAAGTACTTCTTATTAACCTTGATATTTATGTTTAACAAGTTAACTCAATTTTTATTGTTTATTTTGCAAAATAAATTCTCAAATTGTAGCTTCCAATTCGATTTTGGTAAAGACTAAATTAACAAACCTTGAAATTAAAAAAAAATAAATAAATAAAAAAACTCAATATGAAATACCAAAAGATAAGTAAATCTAAAAATGACACATATTCTTTTAGTACTCCTTCTGTCTCATCATATTAATTTCATATTCTTTTTGGTCCATCTCATTTATTAGTCCCATTTCCCAAAATAGCATAACTTTTTACAGACTTACCAATAAAATATTAATTCTATTACATTAAGACACATTGGTCATTATACATTTTCCTCCGTCCCTAATATGACAGGACAGAGGAAGTATTATTTTTTACATGCATGTTGCTCAAAATCTACCTTATCCTTATGTTTTCAGTACTTAAGCAAGAATATGCTCCGAAGATTTAAGTGAAAAAAAAGCACAAATTTCAGCATATTTTCTTGCATTTTGGGGATCTATAAGATAGAAAACTTATTCAGTTCAATACATAAATTTCAAATTCATGCAGAATATTAATATACCAAAACTAGTATTCTTATTAAACAATAAACAATGAATAAGTTGTGTGAGCAATAAGAGAGGAAAAAAGTGATGGTGCTTTTGGTACGCATGGGAAATTGGGGAAAAGAAAGCGAGAATATATATTTTTACTACGTACAGTTATTTATATTTATGCAATTTTTAAAAATAATATTATAGATTAAAAATCAATTTTATTTCCGAAATTCCGATATCATATTAATTTATAAAGGATTGGGAGTGTTATACACTATATGTAACACCCCGTATTTTCCGATCTTCCGATTAAATAAAAATTTGAAGCAAGTGTTGCTACAATCATTATTATTATTAATATTATCAAGCAACTCCTCTACAACATTTGTTTTCAGCCGCGAGAATGATAAAAGAAATTCCATATAATTACATTGTGTATGACAATCAGAATAATTTATTCGACTCGGTATTAATTATTTTCGCTGCAGCGACGCGAATGGTCCGAATTAATTAATTATGCAAAACCTTTTATTTAATTAGAGAATTGGGCTAAGATGATTTTATTTAATTAAAATCTGTTGGGCCAAATAACTAGAACTCTACATGAGAATAAATAAAATAGCCCAATTAATTAATTAAGCAAGCCCACATCTATTTTCAGATTC
Source organism: Plectranthus barbatus (assembly GCA_026898455.1). Classification (NCBI taxonomy): domain Eukaryota; kingdom Viridiplantae; phylum Streptophyta; class Magnoliopsida; order Lamiales; family Lamiaceae; genus Plectranthus; species Plectranthus barbatus. The sequence goes on from JAPKLW010000841.1 coordinate 276,109, forward strand.
AATTCATCATTATCGACATAATTACCAAGATGAGAAAGATAGTCCGAGAAATATTTATATTATCATCGGCGAATTATATTATATCAATATTACTTCCAAGGCAAATTCCGGAATTAATTTCATGACATTGGATACCCAAGAATTTCGACCCACATGGATACGCACGATATAATGATCGTTTTTAATCGCGAGCCGATGATACGAAGCGCCAGATGAACATTAAGATCGAGTGGTTGGAATAATTAATTTCCAACTTATTAATTTTAATAATTATATTATATCTAATTTAAAGGTGAGGAATTTAATTAAATATGGGAGGACCCATATTATTATTTTATGTTCAAATATTCATACGACGTCTGATTGAGCCAATTCGAAATTCCAAAGCGAGAGATCGAAGAATGAAAAATCATCGTAATATTTATTTAACTATCGGTTGCAACGCCATAGTGAAATAAATTAATTAGAGACAATGGTTTATAATTGTCTCAAAAAAACCTACGGTGATATGATTGCTCTAACACCTATATTGCTATTTTACCTACAAGGGCTTTGTAGAAGGATTTTGTGACAAAAGAAATTTGAATTAATTAAAGGAAAATGGGGAAAGAAAGTATGTTATCATTGCAAGATTTCAATCAAGCCATGCAAACTAGTAACACACTCCACCTCCTTATTTCTCCTGACAAAAATCAACAACCCCCCCCCCCCCCCCCTTTTACACAACATTTTCTTTTATCTTATCCCTCTAAAAATCATTTCACCACCTTCAACTCATCTCCTCCAAATAAAATCTGCAAAGATCTCTCTCTCTCCACCATTAAAACACCTTGCAAAAACAATCATTTAACCTTCAAAAATCCACCCTTCTCTTACTCAAAGAGCCACCATTTTTATAGAAAGCTTACCCTCTTGATCTGCTCTACGCAATGACGTGAAAAGCTTTACGATCGGAGAACATTGGTCTCAAGCACAAAGTGGAATCAAGCTTCAAGTTGGAGAATCGTGATCGCTGCCAAGAGGGGAGTACGAATATGTGAAGATATAAGCTTTACAACGTTGGAAGCAACTCGAAAGTTTGAAGCACCAATTTCTGAAAATTTCTCCATCCAAGTAGATGATTTATACACTCCCTATGACTTCCTTATTATGAATATATGATTGCATGTAGGATCAAGTGGTCACTAATAAAGTTTCAAGGGAGATGGTTGAGATTTGCATAACTTAGGCTAGACTAGATATATGTTCATTGTTGATGAGTATAGAACCTATGTGATGGATTTCATGTTTAATCTAGCCTAAAAATTATGTTCTTACATGTTAAGAGATGAATTGAAAGCATGGAGGAAGCTGAAATTGAAATATATGAAGCTTGGGAATGAATTAATACCATGCATGTTGAAAGAATTAAGTGTCGGTGAATTTTGGAAAATGTCCTGTTTTGAATAGAGACTTGAATCAAACTCGGCCGTGTCTAGGATGATTGGATTGAATTGATTTTCTGTATAAACTAGATTGAGTTAGGAATCCGTGGGTTTTGGAATCGCATAAATCGGAGTTTTGAACTCGAATTTGAAGTTTTTGAATAATGTGTCACAGTTTTTGGTAGTTGAAGTTTCATGATTTTAAAAACATGTTTCTGGACTTTGGAAAAACCTATTCTTCTTTATATGCATTCTAGACACATCAATTAGTAAGCTATAAGAAAATCATGTTATTTCTCCTAGTAGATTAATTATTAAAAATCCATGAAGTTGGTTAAAAAAATTTGTAAATGCTGAAAGTTATTAAGATATGCATAATGTTGGACCTTACCATTTTGAAACGAAAATTCATTTTAACGAACCGTCACTTTGAGCACGTGCACGCTAAAATCTAGTTTTTATAAAATTAAAATAAGCTTCATTAGATGTCTATATTATTTTTGTTGCTACTTTGAAAATGGAAAAGTTAACTAGGCAAGATTCATATTTTTGGACTTATAATAATTTGAATAATTTTCAGATTTCACAAAAATATTCTAAGGCCTAAATGCATAATTGATTCACCTAGTTAATTAAAAATAATTGTTTTAGACTAATAATAAGTTATTAATTAGATCACTAATTCCATTTTCATTAATTAATAATTGATATAACAATTTGGATTGAACTTGCTCACTAATCTAACAATTTTTTTTACTAAGTTAGTAATTCTTGTTTAATAAAATAGAACTTAGAATTTCATAATCTTGTTTATTAATATTTTTGAATTGCATAATTTGTAACTGAGTAATTAATTGGATTAATTTGGATAAAGAACTTAGATAATTATTTGAGTTGAAAGCATTGTAGTAATTTAATTAAACTTTAATTAAGTCTTTTAATTGCCAAGAAATGAGCATCGTCTAGCGTAGGGATGACAAATGGGTCAGGTTCGGGCTGGCGGGTAGGGTTGTGATTTAATAATAACAAGCGACACGCCAAACAAGCGACACGCCAACCCTAACCCGACCTGTATATTTTTCGGGTCAGAAATCTCAACCCGAACCTTGAAATTGACCTAAAATGACCTGTTTAATTATTTTAAAATTTTTAAAAATGTGTTAATTAATTTAAAAATTAATAAATTGTGTTAATTATTTTAAAAATTTTGTTTTAGGCTATATTTTATTTATTAAATTTTTATTCACTTATATTCCATAAATAATAATAATAATAATAAATATAATAATAATAATAATTAATGTTATAGGTCGGTCAAATGGGTTCGCGGGTCAACTTGAGATTGAGCCGAACTCGACACAAAATTTAAATGGGTTGGGCGGGTTGACCGAAACTAACCCGAAAATTAAATGGGTTGACCCAGCCCCTTTTTTGTGTTAGGTTTGTGTCGGGTTGTCGTGTCGGGTTGGAGATTGCCACCCCTAGTCTAGCGGGACTAAATAATTGGATTCACCGAACTATTTGAGGTGGGCACTACTTTATGTACAAATGGTTTTATAAAATGATTATTTGGTTTTAAAGCATGTTACACCGTAAAATTATTTTGGTACCATATGTTTGTTGTGGTGAAATGAATTGGTGGTTGATGAATGATTAATTATCTTGGAGATGTGCTGGATCGAGGAGTGGCTACCCCTGTGGTATTGTAAGCCTAATGCATTAGCCCGGATAGTAATAAGACTACCGGTTAGGTAAGGGTGATAAAACCTTACTGGGTAAATACCGAGTGGCCACTCCTATCTTACCTTATTTGATTATGTGGATCTTGATGATTATGAGATGTCGATAATATTGGGGAAATGATTATGTGGTACATAAATTGAGTGGGAGCTCCCAAGTGAGATAATTGTTTTGTGCATACATGATGATTCCAATAAAACCTTGTATTATGCATGAGTGTGCGGTGATTTTATGATATAATTTATGTATTGTTTTCGGGACACCGTGACCACTGGGTACATTCGTGTACTTAGCCCCTATGCGTGTTTTCCCTACGTGTAGGTACCGGTTGATGAAGGTGGAGGTGGTGTTATGAGGTGGGGATCGAAGGTGGATTCGAGATGAACCCTTGTGTTGTAAAATTGTTCGGTTTGTAAAATAATTGTATCCCTATTGCTCTTTTGATTATATCTTTTGATTGGCATGTATCGTACTATTATGTTATTTGGGTGGATAATCTAGACTTCTTCAAAATTTCAAAATGTATTAAGCTTATGAATGCTTGGATGATTCAATGCTAGTTCATGTAACCTCTTGATTATCCTATGGTTGATTCTTGCTTATGAATGCTAAGTTATTTTTGTTCTCCTAGCATGAATTGATTCATTTAGTTATGGTATCAAAGCGACGAGCTATGTCTTCATACATAGACTCGATAATTCAACAATCCTAAATTCAAATTGTGTCTTTGTGTTTTTCTTTCAAGCATGTGTTAATTTATTGTTCCATCATGCTTGTAACATTTATTTGATTCTATTCTCCGCTGCGAAATATTTATTTGAACCTCACGATCTTGTTTGATTTTCAATTAATTCTTTAATTGCTTCTTCATGAATATTTATTTTATCTTAAACACCAACTTCACTTAGCGTGCATCGTTTCGCATAGGCCCGATTTGGGGGCGCAACACTATAAAAGTTGAGAAGTGAGTAATTTTTAATATAAAATTGGGAAAGGACATTTGTTTATTGTTAGGATAAGAAATAGATGAAAAAAACTTCACATTGATATAAACTATAATTTAATAGACTTTATGACACAAAACTATAATTTGGTATCACGTAAGAATCATCCATACAACTAGTATTGTACCCAATGCAATGCGTGAGAACTTTAATTATTTTTATTAAAATAATATTTAATTTAATATTTTATTTGTGGGTAAACAATATGAAATTTTAAATCGTGTAAATCATAAATTTTTATGATAACATTTGTATCATAAATAAATATTTTCATATATAGTATATATGTGATATTGTATTGATATTCATTTGGTACAAATGAATCTCTCTACTTTGTTGGTTTTCATACGAATGATACGATATTGTTTGGTTATTGATAGTGCATACCTTTTAGCGATTCATTCCATAATCACATTATTTTCAAGTTTATGAGTTTATATTTTTTAGCCAAAATAAATTTACCATTTGTATTCATGTGTACAGAGCTTATGTTTCTTCTAGCTTTGATTATTATAACATTTGTAGGGAGTCAAATCCAGGTACGGATGCAAACTTGAAGATTCGTGGGGACTTGAATTTATCTCGTAGGTTCATGCTTTATAATTAAATTTAATTTATTTTAAAAATATAATTAAAAAATTCTAAGCTAATGGGGACTACCGACCCCATGAGTCTATATGTAGTAATCCATTGGTCAAATATGTAATTTGGTCCTAGTGCTCAAAGCCCACAGGCCAGAGCTCAAGTGCGGCTCAAGACGGATGGCTCAACAACGTACTCAATACAATGATGAATTGGTCAATTATCAGTTGATTCCGAACACCACCTTGAATTAGGAGTCGAACTCAAGGCAAAGCGGAGCTATAACCCTCCGAAACACACGTATGGCTCTAAAGTTCCCGCGATGTGGCCTTAACAACAAATCTGACACTCCCTGTCACCTCTCTACAATCACTGCAGTCCAACGTGATAGTTTTCGACGACCAAAGTGTGGGTGATCATAATGAGCATATTATTTTGTGATTGGCATTGGCGGACGTACTATCATAACATGCATAGACTGTCACTATGTCGCCTATAAAATACCTTCTCAAAACACTTGTAAATGGGACAACTTTGATAAACATGTAGAAACTCTAAAATTATTTCTCTGTTAGGCTAATCCTGAAATAAATAAATGTTATAAGTTTGTTGTTCTCATCTAAAACACATACCTCACGACCCAAAAGGTTCTTTAACAATTTTTATCATAAAATCCCCAACAACAACACCAACATTAGGTCTCAACTCTCTTACTTTCAACTTTATTTATTTCATTTTGCTCTCCCGCTTTCTTTTGTGTACCCGTCAATCTATTTGCTTCTTCAATTTTGTTATTTATTCATTGCATGCTTTTAAATTTGTTTAACCAAAATAAATATTCTCAAATTCACAAGTGATTAAAAAATTTTACATCTCCCATGAAATAAAAAAGAACATATCTAATCCTTCATAGGATATGCTACAATAATTTCTCAAAAACATTTTTCAAATACGATTGCTTTCATCGATTAATTTTAAATTGGGGCAAGGACCAACAACCAAACTTGAGAATTAATAGACGTTCTTGACCTCTTTTCTCTAAATTAAGGTGTGTTCTATTATTTCAATACATTTTTCGAACACCGAGAAAATCATATCAACTTTACAATATAGTCGAATCATATTAAATTTAGTATATGATTGTCGCACCCCCAAAATGGGCCTATGCGACAGTCCCCTTGCGACCAAAGCAATTCTTGTTTTTGAAATAATATGGCTTGAATGATTGGATTGAAGAAATATAATTTAAAGTGTATCATCAAAGAAGCTTGAGATAGACAAATATAATTTCCAATCACAATTTTCAAGTGACACTATGTGTGAAGACATAGCATCATAGCTCAATACCGAATCTCAATTTAATTATAGAAGTTTCGAAATCATGCCATAGGATAAACGAGAGTAGGGATCATGCTTAGGGATTCGAATCAATGGATATATATGTCAAAGCTTCAAAAGATAGATACCCTAAGTAGATCAATTTAATTTACATGCCAACAAACAAGATCAAGTAGTCATGCAAGAATGATCAACAAAATAGGGAAGTAAGATTTACATGCCAAGAACATATTTAGGTTCACATCGAACCGCTCCTTCCCACAATCGCCACAATGCGCCCGCCATCACCATCACCATGTACCTACATGTAGGGAAACACATGCAGGGGCTAAGTACACGAATGTACCCAGTGGACACATCGTCCCAAAAATAATACATACATATATTTCGGAATCACCGTTTTACACAAGCATGACATGAGGGTTTTATCAAATCATTTACTCATGCATTCCAAAACAATTCATCTCACATAGTTGCGCAACTCTTTTCATTTCTGGCGTCATTAACAAATAATCATTAATTCATGGCCCGAGCCCTCCAAATATATCATTCATTAAATCATTCAACAAATCATGCATTCATGTATACATGGGCTGAGCCCTCCATTCTCCTTTCCCACCTTATTCCTCCACAATCATAACATCAACTCATGATAGTACAAATTCATGCATTGTTAAGGCACCAAAACATTTTACGGTGTTCCAAACATTCAAAACAAAAACATTCATCATAATTTGATAAAATATTTTGCAAAAACAAGTTTTTAGATAAAGTAGTGCCCACCTTATCTTGTTGTAGTGTTGGCTTACTTGGTTCCACTAGTGGAGGCTTGCTTCCCAATATCAACCACACCTAGGTAAATAATGACATAATGTTTCTAGGTGTTTTACGTAGGAATGCACATTTATGTTCATGTTTACATATATGTTCTAAGGTAGTAGGCATGTTTAAAGGTCTTAATTTGTCTTATTATTCCTGGATTTAGACTAAGTAAATTCCTTTCATGCCTTAGTCATATTCTGCTTAATTTCAGATTTGCGCAAACATATTACAAGTTGCATAATTTCGTGGCCTTAATTTATTTAAGGCTCATCTTCTAGATTATGAAAACAGACATGTCATGGTTTACTCACCACTTCATGAATATCAAAATTTCCTTACCGATTGGTCGGGGCAAGCTAATCAATTTCGGATAGGGGTGGGAGTCTGAAAAATAGGACATCATTTTCTAAATTCTACCCCGAACAGAATAAACGTCCAAATAGGCTGAAAATTTTCTGAAGTCATCCTTATGGGGTCTATTATAAGCATGTTAATTTTCATGGTTTAAATCTCAGTACTTAGTTCTTAATTAAGCCAACAATGTTGGTCGTACAGAAATGACACATGAATTTGTAAAGGCTAGAACTCTCAATATACACAACATTTTTGAGTGAATCAAATGGGAAATACTCCTAACATCTTATGGTATAACATATAACATCGTTTTGCATAAAAATGATTTATTTTCTATTTTTCTTAATTCTACATTTTGCATGCGTTTTTAGGTTGTAATGATGGTTTCTTGCACTATGACTATTGTGTCCTTCTCCCTTGGTTGCAAGTCTTTAATCTAGGGTGCCCTTAGTAGTCATTTTGCCTTGATATGATTTATATATTATCATTTGTGTTTTAATAAATATATTAGTTTGAAAATTAATCCCATCACCTCCCAAATCCACCAATCCAAATTTAGTACTACTTAATCTTATTTTTCAAAAGATAATTCTTGATTTGATTTCTTTTATTTATTCTCAAATAAAAATAATATTATTAATAATAATATCCCATATTTCATGAGGTATTATAATCTAAGGTAGTCACCTTGATTAATTTAATCATTGATCTTAAATAATATGAAGAACTCTAGGAAATTACTTTATTAATTTCACCACCTTTAATTAATATTATAACATGCCCAACATTTTAATTGTTGAGGGAGGTCATATGATACAATGTTGGAGCATTATAATATATTTCCTTGTTTTGGCCGAAAATTTAATGTATCGGCTCAAGAATTTTAATTCCAGAATATTTCATCAGAATTTACTCTCACAAAAATAATTATTTGGTTCTATATAATTCCTCCTCTTCTACAAAGCATGTTGTTGGGCAATTTCTTTCAATTTGGCCATAGGGCCGGAACACGGGCATCACGGGCCTCGAAATTTTATTCCGGTATTTGCCTCGGAATAATCTCATAAATTCACACGCTTCATATTAATTTCCCAATTATCGCTTCTTATAAAATGTGGGCTTAAATTAATTCATTAGGCCCATTAACTATATGGGCCAAGGTAGCATGGGTTTTTAATCGAATAATTCATTCCGACTTTTGTCGTACCATTGTGCGTTATTATTTGATTAATTGTTGGGATGGCTTGAGTTGGCGAACTTCAAATTAAAATAAAAGTATAAATTCTTTTTGGGGTGTTACATCCTACCCCACTTACAAAAATTTTCGTCCCGAAAATTCTAAGCTTTTAAAGGAAAAGTTCTTGATATTGTGTCTTCATCTTCTCTTCAAGTTCCCTTGTGACTTTTTCCGGTTCATGTTGGCTCCGTTGCACTGTAACCATGGGAATTTTCTTTGTGCGTAGTTCTTGTACTTTTTTATCTAGAATGGCTGCAGGCTTTTCGGCAAAATATAAGTTCGGTTGTACGTCCACTTCTTGATGGTGAATTACGTGTCTCGGATTGTAGACATACTTTCGGAGTTACGATACATGGAATACATTGTGGACATTGCTCATGCTCGATGGAAGAGCCAATCGGTATGCTATCGGGCCAACAGCTTCCCAGATCTCAAAAGTTCCGATAAACCTTGGTTTCAGTTTCCCTTGCATTCCAAAATGAGTGATTCCCTTGGAGGGAGATACTTTCAAGAAAAATTTATCCCGTACTTCAAAATTTAGCTCACTTCGCTGGGTATCTGCGTATGACTTTTGTCGGTCCTGAGCCTCCTTGATCCTTAGTTTAATCTGTCAGACTGACTGAGTCATGTTCTCAACTGCTTTCGGGCCAAGTTCTTTCCTCTCGCAAATTTCATCCCAGTAGAGGGGTGATTTGTATTTCCTACCATACAGTGCCTCAAACGGGGCCATCTTGATGGTTGACTGGTAGCTATTGTTGTATGCAAATTCAACCAGTGGTAAGACTTGCTCCCAATTTATTCCTTGGCCGAGTACTACGGCTCTCAGCATGTCTTCGAGGACTTGTATCGTTCTTTTTGATTGTCCATCAGACTATGGGTGATAAGCGATGCTGAAATTCAGTTGAGTTCCCAATTTTCTTTGTAAACGCATCAAAAATCTGGATGTGAATTATACATCCCTATTAGACGTTATGGATTTCAGTATTCCATGTAATCGGACTATCTCTCTCACATAGATCTGTGTCAATCTTTTAGCTCCATAAGTAGCTTGCACGAGTAACAAATGAGCACTCTTTGTCAGTCTGTCTACAATTACCCAAATACTAGTATTTCTTTTGGAGGTCTTGTGTAGACTCATCATAAAGTCCATTGTTATGTGCTCCCATTTCCATTCAGGTATTTCTAAAGGTTGCAGCTTGTTGTAAGGGCGTTGACGAAGCATTTTAACCTATTGGCAGGTCAATCAACTCTCTACGTATTCAGCTACATCCCTCTCCATCCCTTCCCCCAGAAGGATTATTTCAAATCTTGGTATATTTTGTTTCCTCCGGAATGAGAAATGTATGGGGCATCGTGTGCTTCTTTTAGGATTGTCTTCTTGATATCCTCATTATATGGGATACAAATTCTTCCCTTGTAGAGTAGGGCATTGTCAACCGCTTCAGCGAAGTTCCTCTCTTCTCCACGATGGACCTTCATTCTAATTTTCTCCAATCTTGCACTCTCTCTGTGCATCGATGATCCTCTGTCTTAAGTCAGGAATCATCACCATGGTGGCTAAGCTTCCACTTTCTGTAACTTTAGTCGGCATAATGATCTTAAGTCTCAATTTCTCAAATTCCTTGATGACTCTCTTGCCGTTGTTAAACAAATTACATCACTTCCTACAGTGGTCATATACGCTACACTAGCGTAGTTCCTTCGGCTTAGTGCATCGGCAACAGTCTTAGCCTTGCCTTGGTGGTATTGGATGGTCAAGACATAATCCTTGACTAACTCCAACCATCTTCTTTGTCTCATGTTTAATTTCTTCTACTCGAAGAAGTATTTCAGACTCGTGTGGTCAGAGAAGATTGCACACTTGACACCATACAAATGGTGCCTCCAGATTTTCAGTGCATGAACCACGACAGCTAGTTCCAGATCGTGTGTCGGGTAGTTAAGTTCATGAGGTCTTAGTTGTCAAGAAGCATAAGCTATCACTTTCACACCTTGCATTAGCACACATCCCAATCCATTCTTAGATGCGTCTGTTTAGACTTCAAAGTCTTTCTCATCTTCGGGTACAACTAAGACTGGTGCAGTGGTCAGCAATTCCTTTAACTTCTGGAAGCTCTTTTCACAAGCTTCAGACCACTCGTGCTTTGTACCCTTTTTCAGCAATTGGGTCATCGACCTTGCTATCTTCAAGAATCCTTCAATAAAGCGTCGATAGTAGCCTGCTGGGCCTAAGAAACTCCTAATCTCATTAGGGTTCTTTGGTGACTTCCATTCTTGGATCGCTTGGATCTTATTGGGATCTACTTTTATTCCTTCAGCGGAGATAACATTACCTAAGAACATAACCGCTTTGAGCTAGAATGCACATTTACTAAACTTGGCATATAATTTATCCGTTCTTAGTGTCTCTAGGACAATGCGGAGATGTTCTTTATGCTCTTCTTCTTCGCCTTTTGAATAGATCAATATGTCATCAATAAAGACTACGACAAAGCGATCGAGATATGGGTGAAAGACCCAATTCATCAAGTCCATGAATACAGGTGGTGCATTGGTTAACCCAAATGTCATCACAGTGAACTCATAATGCCCATATCTTGTACGGAAAGCTGCATTTCGTATATCTTCTTCTCGAACCTTCAACTGATGGTAGCCTGCTTTAAGATTGATCTTGGAGAAAACTCCGGCTCTTTTAAGTTGGTCGAATAGATCATCTATTCTGGGCAAAAGATATTTGATCTTTAGCGTAAATTTATTCAACTCTCTGTGGTCGATACACTTACGTAAAGATCCATCCTTCTTCTTCACGAACAATACCGATGCTATCCAGAGTGAAACACTAGGTCTTATGAATCCGAGATCTAAGAGTTCTTGTAATTGGACCTTTAACTCTTGTAAGTCCTTTGGCACCATCCTATACAATGCCTTTGACATGGGCGTTGCATCGGGTTCCAATTCTATAATAAATTCCAATTGACGGTTAGGAGGCAAACAAGGTAATTCTTGGGGAAACACATCCTCAAATTCTCGTATTACGGGAACATCATGGATCTCCTTCACCTTGCTCTAATCTTCTTCAAGCCAAACAAGATAGGCTTGACTGCCTTCTTTCCTTAATTCTTTCTGAGCGCATAATGCGGACACAACGGGTACTCTTCTCTCCCCATGAAAACTATAGAAATTCACAATCCCTCCCACGAAATTCTTGAATGAAATCCTTCTCTCCTTACACACTATTACTGCTTGGTTCTCGGTTAGCCAATCCTTTCCAAGGATAACATCAATGTCTGCTAGGTCCATTATGTTCAAGCTCTTGATGCTAACAACATTGAATCCTAGTTCGGCTTTTAAGTTCGGATAACACGAGGTTATTAGTACTATTTCTCAGGTAGGAGTTATGACATCTAGTGTATTTTTCTTTCCTCCACTCTCTAACCCTAACAGTTCCACACATGCTTTGGATATGAAAGAATGTGAAGGTTCGGTGTCAAATAACACAACAGCAGGCACATCTAAGATTTTGCAGATACTTGTGAGGTTCTCAGGCTTCTTTTCCTCCTTCGTCTCTTGTGTCAGGCGAAATGCTCTTCCCTGACAATTAGCCTGGGGTTGAGGGGGATTATTGGGTGGTTCTATTGTGGAGCATTGTTCCTTAATGGTGTTGGTCGGCTCTGTCCAGTGATCGCTAAAATTTTTAGCGACTTAGCATAACTAACAATACAGCGGCAAATGTAATTATCGATCCCTCGAGGAATGAAATAACGAATGTCTTGAGTACTGAATTATAACTTCTCGGAAGATTGTTTGAGGCAATCAAATTTTGAAAAGATTTTTGTATCATAAATTTCAGAAACAATTCGGAAACAATTCTTCAATTAAAGAAAAATTATTATCAGCAGGGAAAGATAATGGGTTGTTCAGATAAATGCAAGAGTTCAGATTCTAGGGATTTTATGACTATCTTTAGTAACAGGCAAAATAAATTTATCAAATGCCAATTTAATTCCTTGAAAGATGGAGATCAGAAAAAAATAGCAAACTTCTTTTTAAGACAATTTACAAAGTAGATTATTGAAATCCTTTACCCTTTCGGTCTCAAGAAATAATCAATAACTCCAAAGAATAACAGATATTTTCCTATAATCTAATTCCTTCCTTTGAAGACAAGAATAATGAATTATACTGTGAAATCCTTTTCCTGTTAATCAATTATCACCTTTTGAGTCTCGAATTAATTAATTGATAACCTAATTAAGTGGCCAACAATACTGGGTTTAAATTAAAACACAGGATTTCACAAATCAATCAAGAAAAGGCATTTGAATAAATAAATCTAAACCATGTATTCAAGATAGACTTTTAACCCTAGAATCTGATTGAGAAATTAGTTCAACATATTCACAATAAAAGAAATCATGAAAATATTAAACCTGAAATAACAATCTTGCATTGAAACTGAGTTTCGATGGAAGAGAACAATTCCATCAACTGTCTTCAACTTCACAAAGTAATAATCCACAAACTTCTGCCTTGGAAATAATATATAATTCTCAAAATAAACTGTCTAACCCCTAAAACTCGAAATATAGGTGTTTATATAGTGATACAGATATGCCCAACAAAGTAACAAATCTACAAGGAAAGATAGGCCCAAAATATCTTCAAATTTCGCCCCAGCGATTGCGTCTTGGCCGAGATAGACTGCATCTCGACCGATATGAACTGGATCAGAATCCTCCGCCTCGGTCTGCCACGTATGCCTTTCGACCTTCCATCTCGGCCGAGATGGAGCTCCCGCGTCGATCCTCACATGGTCGAGGCGAGCTCATCTCGGGGCTTCGTCTCGGCCGAGATACGTCCCATCCCGGCCGAAACAGAGCCATTTGGCCTGTTTTCGATCTTCCTCCGTACTTAGCCTATTTCCTGCAAGATTTCACCATAATAACAGGAAATAACACCAAAATACAACCATGCACAAATAATCATGAGAATTACATGTCTTGAACACTAAATGGACAAAAACTCATTGATAAGTTAGCGAAATAATGAACTTATCAACTCCCCCAAACTTAAACCATTAATCGTCCTCGATTAGTCTATAGACAGAAAATCAAACCAGCATGCAAGATACGAATTTTTTTTCAATGCCTCACAAGTCTTCAAACTATCAAAGTCACAGTGATCCATATGTAATGCACATTCAAGACTGCAATCAAACAATCCAATCATCAAAGGGAAACCTCACATCGGAATCTGTTTTCACTCATCCCTCAAGTGTTTAGGCTGTGTAACAACTCTCAATTTCAAGGTCAATGCGCACTTACCATATGTTTGACAAGTTTCTCATCTCTCCACTGCTAAATAGTGCAATAACTCAAGTAATCAATTATGTCTTAATTGGGTTGTAATGTGGCTTCCTAGAATAGGTGGGACGTTTTTGGCAAAGTGGCTGTTGGGAAATCTGTCCAAGTTTTCCTTTCCCAGTAGCTACTTGTAT
>JAPKLW010000841.1:305209-331342 GCA_026898455.1 Plectranthus barbatus
CTGTATTATTAGCTCTGCTAAGTCGCAGTTAAATAATATTGCGATCAGGAAGGCACTAACAACTGTGTAAGGCCCCTTTGATATGTGCGTAATTTGCATGATTTTTGGGGTTTGAATTGAATGAATTTATGAGGATTAAGTGCACAAATCACACACATATCTCTTCTTTTCATTGATTTTCCTTCACTTGTAGTTCGTGAGTTGTTTTGAGTGTGCAGGGCATGAAAAGTGTTAGAAATTCGAGTTTTGGAGCTAAATTGAGGCTTTGGCCGAAGCAAATTCCGTTTCGGATGCATATATCCCGTTAGGGACAGGAAAAACACAAAATTTACCGAAAATTTGAGGCCGGTCCCGTTCGGGATGGCTTGGTCCCGTTCGGGATCGAGGCTCAAGAGGCAGCTGTGGCATTCGGGATACGTCATTTTGGCGTGAATTCGAGGAAATTGAGACGAGAGGTCGTAGCCAATCCCTCTCGGGATGGAACCGTCCCGTTCGGGATGGGTCGGGATTCTTTAACTTTTTCATTCGATCCATCCCGCGCGGGATGGATATTTATAAAGGGAGTTCCGTTCGGGATATATCTGTTGGGGTGCGGATTTCTCAACTATAAAAGGCCAAAGAATGTTACATATTAGGGGTTCGACTTTTGAAAACCTTAGAGAGAATAAGGCACGAGTTAGAAGCGATTTTCATCTCCCAAGGTTGGAAATTGAAGGTGGAAGGAAGGATTCGATGCTAGATTTGAAGATTCATCATTGAAATCTTAAGCTTTCTTGTTCTCCTTTCTCTTCCATGTTTTACTTTGGGATTTTGAAGATTTTCATTGTAATCATGAGTAGCTAAACTCATTGTTGAGGATTTGGATGTGATTGGGATTGATTTGAATATTGTTTGGATTTGAATAATTGAAATTTCAAGGAATTGATTATTATTGTGGATTGATTTGTGTTCCTTTCTTGATTGATCACCATGTGTTGGAAAGTATGCCTCAATGAACTAACTTGATAGGTTTGTGAATTTGAGGGGATTGCAATAATAATTAGGTATTGTTTCACTTAGAAGATAGGTGAATCGATATCTAGGTTATTGTGTTCTTGAGCTTTTGGGAGTTAATTGAAATTAATATACCTAGACTTAGGTTGATATTGAAGTTAATCTACAGTTATTGCACCGGTACTAAGGGTTATAACTAGGTTTCGATGAATTGAACCAAACTATCCATTGAAATTGGTTCGTATAGTTGACATGTCCAAACATATTCATAATCCCCCCCAATCCATCCTAAATTCGTCAACCGTTCTCCTTTGGAAATCTTATTTAGTTGAATTGAAATTTTACTTAATTGCTTTTATTGATAATAGAGTTTTAGATAGTTTATAGCTGGATATTCAAAGTTATTTCATCGCGTCTAGATATTAGGTTTCATAATCATTACTTTTTACTTAAACAACGGGCGAATTGAGTCTTCGTGTTCGATAATTTTTACTTGATAAAAATACTTCAATCAAGTTCTGGCGCCGTTGCCGGGGAACTCAAGTTGTAGGTCGTTGTTTGATATTAGGAGATTTAAAAGCTTGGTAGTCTAGATTTATTATATAGTTACTAAATTTTGGTTCTTGTTTGTGCAGGTTGTGCATGATTACGAGATCTAAAGCAAAGAAAATACAAGAACAGGCAGCACAGGTAGAAGCGAAAGAAGACATGGCCGAAGAAGATCAGAGGAAGGACAGACAGTTGATCGAGAATCTGCAGAGGCAGCTGGAAGAAGTCCGAGCCCAAGTTAACAATAACACGGGGGAACGGGAGCGCAGAGAAGAGAGGAGAAATCCTTTACAAAATCTGTTCCGACCTCCGAGGGGAGAATCCACTGATGGATTCAATTTGCGGACGAACGCCACTCACTTCGAAATCAAGCCTCAGCTCGCTCAGATGGTACAGAGGAATCAGTTCGGGGAAAGCCTGGCGAGGATCCGAATGGGCATATTCAACAGTTCTTGGAGGTAGCAGACATGATAAAGATTAATCAGGTACCTCAGGATCAGGTCAGGATGTATCTGTTCACCTTCTCCCTGAAAGATGAGGCTAAGGCTTGGCTGGTTGGGTTGAACAAGACTGGAATAACCACCTGGGAGGATTTGAAAGAGAAATTCTTGTTGAAGTATTTCCCACCAGGGCTGACACTGAAAAGAAAGGCAGAAATCCAGTCATTCAGCCAGCAATATGATGAGCCACTGTACGAGGCATGGGACAGATTTCAAGAGCTGCTGAGAAAATGTCCAAAACATGGGATGTCTGACGCCCAAATCATTTGCCAGTTTTATGCTAGAGTGGATAATGACACACAACTCCGACTGGATAACATTGGTGGAGGAGATTTCCTCGATCTAGAGGAAGATGAAGCCATGAAGGCGATTGAAAAACTGGCTGAAAACAGTTACAAGTGGCTAAAGGAAAGTAGAGAGTACAGAGTTGTGAAGAGTGTGGCTGCGACAAAGGATCAGGATGAGATGAAGGAGAAAATGGCTTCTCTTGAAACAAAAATGGACCTCCTTCTCTCAGACAGGGCTCAACAGCAACAACAGCAAATGGGAAGTTCCTCAAGGGGACGAACTCCGATTCAGAATAAGTATAGTGAACTGGCACAACTGGAAGCACAACCAGCTGATGATGTGAATTACATAGGCAGAGGAAACTATGGGAATTACCGACATCCATATTATCAGAATGATAATCCTCCTTATCATCCCAACAACCGATTCCATTCGAATCTATCTTATGGGAATCCAAATAATGCCATGAATCCACCTCCCGGATTTGAACAGAGAGGAGAAGGGTCGAATCAAGGGAATGGAGGTGATAATATGAGGAGGCAGTATGGGCAGCAGGGCAGAAGAGGACAAAGTTCGAGAGAAGAGGAACTTGAGAAGAGATTTGATAAGTACGACAGCATGATGACAGAAATGCAGAATCAAATCTCCACTATTGCTAAGCATGTGAGCGAGAACCATAAGTAGGGGCAATTCCCCAGCGATACTGAGGCTAACCCGAAGAAAAATTGCAGTGCTATAACCACCAAGAGTGGTAGGGCATATGATGGGCCCAGTAACCCCACATCGGGTGAAGACAAACAAGAGCACCAGGATAAGAGTTCGGAAGAGGAGGAGGTTGAACCAGAAGTGACTCCCAAGCTAGTCAAAACACAAAAGGGGAGCACACCTGGGGAAATCTCCAAGGGGAGTAACATACCTTTTCCTCAAAGACTTGCGAAGAATAAGATGAGCAAGCAGTTTGCAAGGTTTCTAGCCATCTGAGGAAAGTGCAGATTAATTTGCCACTGTTGGAGGTTTTGCAAGATATTCCGGGTTATGCCAAATTTCTGAAGGAATCAGTAACTCAACGAAGAAAATTTGGGGAGTTTGAAACTGTAAATTTATTTGAGGAGTGCAGTGCAGTGATCCAGAAAAAGATGCGTATAGAGAGGCAAGATCCGGGGAGCTTCACTATCCCTTGTGTAATTGGTGGATTGGAGTTTGGCCATGCATTGTACGATTCTGGAGCGAGCATTAATCTGATGCCGCTGACCATCTTCAACAGACTGCAGATTGGGGAGATCAAACCAACCACCATTACTCTTCAAATAGCAGATCGCTCTCTTTCACAGCCAAAGGAGATCGTAGAGGATGTTCTGGTACAAATCAAGCACTTTATATTCCCTGCGGATTTTGTGGTGCTGGATATAGAGGAAGACAAGAATGTACCTTTACTTCTTGGGAGACCATTCTTACGTACTGGAGGAGCTCTGATTGATGTGAGGGATGGAGAGCTCACTTTCCGGTTCAATGATCAGAAGGTTACATTCTCTATCTCAGATGCGATGAAGAAGCACGGGGACAGGTATGATGAGTGCAACAATATTGAGGTAATATCTCTCCCTTTATCTTTTGGTTATGAGAAGAAAGATGCTTTGGAAGAAGTTATTCATGACTCTCTGCACTCTAACCTTGATTTTGATGAGCTTTATGAGGCTTGTGATGAGTTGTTGGAGATGGTGAATGCGCTGGAACATGCACCCGAGGTCAGACCAAAGCAGGATGCGAAGTTTCTGGAGTTGAGGACCAAGGAGGAAGAGTTAGAGGCGAGATTGAAGAAGGAACAGAGAAAGAACGAAGCCCCTGTGGTGGAGTTAAAAGAACTGCCAGATAGCCTCAGATATGTCTTCCTAGGAGAGAAGGACACCTATCCAGTGATCATTAATTCAGCGCTGTCTGACATGGAGATTGAAAAGCTGAAGAGAGTCTTGAGGATGCACAGATCAGCGATAGGGTGGCAGATTTCCGACATAAGGGGGATCAACCCGTCTATTGTGATGCACAAAATCATTCTGGAAGAAGGGAGCAAGCCGAAAAGACAACCTCAATGGAGACTGAATCCGAAGATGCAGGAGGTGGTGAAAAAGGAGGTGATGAAGCTGCTAGATAATAACATCATATATGCTCCGAGTGATAGCGAGTGGGTGTGCCCGACTCACATGGTGCCGAAGAAAGGGGGATTCGAGAAAGTCATCAAGCCTGGAGGAGAAGAAGTGATCGAGAGACCAACTACAGGATGGTGTTTCTGCATTGATTACAGGGCCTTAAATAATGCAACTCGTAAAGATCATTTTCCTTTACCATTTATTGATCAAATGCTTGACCGTCTTGCAGGAAAATCTCATTATTGCTTTTTGGATGGATATTCCGGATACAACCAAATTGTGGTGGCGCCTGAAGACCAACACAAGACAGCTTTCATCTGTCCCTACGGGATCTTCGCATAAAGGAGGATGCCCTTTGGGTTGTGCAATGCGCCAGCAACTTTTCAAAGGTGTATGATGTCCATATTTCATGGTTTGATTGAAAATATTATGGAAGTTTTTATGGACGATTTCTCTGTGTTTGGCTTGTGTTTTGATGATTGCTTGGCTAATTTGAAAACTGTGTTGCAAAGGTGTGAAGAGACTAACCTAGTGTTAAACTGGGAGAAGTGTCATTTTATGGTTAGAGAAGGAATTGTGTTAGGACATAAGGTCTCTAGTAGGGAAATAGAGGTTGATAAGGCTAAAGTAGTAGCAACTGAACAACTTCCCTTGCCTAAGACAGTGAAGGGGGTTAGGAGTTTCTTGGGACATGCTGGGTTTTATAGGAGATTCATTCAAGATTTTTCCAAGATAACTAAACCCTTGTGTAGTTTGCTAGAGAAGGATGTTGCCTTTGATTTTAGTGAAGAATGTGTGAAGGCTTTTGAGGGGTTGAAAAGTGCATTAGTGACAGTGATCCACTGAAATTATTAAACAGTGACTTAGCAAAGCTAATAATATAGCGGCAAAGATAAAATTATCGATCCCTCAGGGAAAGAAGTAACGAATAACCTTTAAGTACTAAATCAGGCGTTCTTGAAAATATTGAATAGGAAAATCAAATGAAAAGGTTTTGGTTGTTTTGGAAATCGCAATCTTTGCAATCGAAAATTAAACAGGAAATTTGAAAAGCTTTTGAAGTCAAATAAGAGAAGTACAGATTCCAGGGATATCTATCTATCAAGTACAACATGTATGAACGAATCGATTAATTCCCAATTTAATTCCTCTTCATAGTGAAACATCAGAAAACTATTACGAACTTCTTTGTCTGACAATTCGTAAAATAGATTAGTCAATTACCTATCTCCGTTCAGTCTCAAGATAAATTAACTAACTCCAAAAAGATCTACAGATTTATTCCTACAATTAATCTCCTTCAGTTACGACAAGAAATCAAATTATATTGTGAAAATCTCTTTCGATTGAAAACTATACAGTTACGTCTCTAGAATTCAACTAGTAATCCTAAGTTGTGTCCAACATACTTAAAGATTAAGAATAAAACCAGATTTCACAAACTACGAAGGGAAAGGGAAAATAATTCGATTAATCACAACATGCATACATTGATAGTTCGAAACCCTAGAATCTGAGAAGGGATTTAGCCACACATATTCAGATTAATATTCATCATAGAAAAATACAACCTGAATTGCATAAAAACTGGAATCCGGAAGTCTTCTCGGAGAAACTTGTCTTCAAACATAAGAATTCTTCAACTCTAATATTCTAATAATTGCTCTAACTTTCTCTCTCTAAAAACACATATTCTCCTCTGAAAAACGAATTATACATGAGTATTTATAATGATGAAAGACGTATCTAGAATTATCTAGGATTAGATATGCATCTATCTCCAAATCAGATGAGAAACATGATTTCCGCATGCGCGTCGATCGTGTCTGAATGGCATCGATCGCGTCTCAACATCTTTCCTCGTCGATCGCGTCTGAGTGGCATCGGTCGACGAGGCCTTCTTCTTCCGTCGATCGCTTGTCCATCAACATGCCTCGTTGATCGACTAAGGGCCCTCGTCGATCGACGAGGTCTCGAGCACTGGATCCTGATTCCTCTGTTTTTCGACTAGAAACCTGCACGATTCATCAAACATAATATTCCAAGTACAAAAACCAACTCATGCACGAAAATAAGTACAAAAACGATCTAAACACTACACAATCAGTCCAAGAATAATAAGATAAGTTGGTGAAAATCCTAACTTATCAACTCCCCCAAACTTAAACCATTGATCGTCCTCAATCAATTCACAGAAAAGAAGTATAATCAAATGCAGAAACGAGTGTGCAATGCCTCACAAGCCTATTTCGCAATCCAAGTTTTACTTATTCACAAAAATCATGCAATCCAAACAAATTCTCATTGGTAAATTATTAAGGAGAAACCTCACCGGACAATGTTTGCACTCATCACTCAATCAAGCAAAAAGGGTTTTGAAATTTCACACAATCAAAGTTTTAGTTTATTTCACCATAGGTTTGACAAATTTCTCATCTCTCCACTGCTTGTTAGTGCGATTTTTCAAGGAATCAGAAAGGTCTTCATTTGGTTGTAATGTGGCTTACCTAAAAGGTAGGATATTTTTGGCTAAGTGACTCAAAATATTTCAATCAAACCCAAAGACTCAAACATATCATAACCACATCAAACAATTTTTACACAATCTTGTTGTTTTCCCTCTTCTTTTCTTTTCATCATTCTCGGGGTTCCTAAGGACTTGCTTTATGAACAACATAAGTAAGTTTCTTTCTCTTTCACCAATTGTTCATTTTTCTTTTTCTAACTTTTTCATGGAACCCCCCCTTTTTTCTTTCTTTTCGCTCATGGTCTCACATGGCCTCTCAACACACTCCCACAATTCACATCATCCAATAAATCACAATCACCTTATTCATCAACCCTTCTAATCAAAGAAAAATTCATTCAAGGCTCAAAGGGGCTACAAGTGAAGATTCGAGGTTAGTGTATGGGGAATGGCTACGAAAGAACATGCCTAAAATCATTTTCACCCTATTACCACACTTAATGCAACCTCAAGAGAGAAATTCGTCAAATTCTAGGAAATAAATCTAACAACTTTGTCACTCATCAAACGAAAAATTGGCACAAATCTCACAAGGTAGAAATTTCGTTGCTCCTTCATAATTAACCAATTTCGAATAGTCATCATGCAAGAATTTAAGTTTCAAAGATCAACATATCAAGCAAAACAACTCCTATCATCGGCTACTCTATCACACAAATTATCATTCTTATTCAGCAAATATCTTGATTACCAATTAATAATTCTAGTTCAAGCAAAGACAAATAAGTAGTCATAACACCATCATAATCAAAAAGTTCCGACTGTCCTATGTTCAAAAGCTCCTAAACAATGCTCAGACTATTCACTTAGAACAAGTACCACAAATCAAGAGTTCAAAAATACTAATTTTAAGTAAAAAGCCTTGCAGAGAGCAATTGTTCACACTGAAGCATAAGAACAAGGAAGTGATGGTTCAGAGAAAAAAAAACAAAAACATCAAAAACAATGAAAAATCAACAAAAAAAAAATAGAAAAAATTGAAATCAAACAAACGTTTCCCTTTTCCTATCATCATCCCCCCAAACTTATTCACTCGAAAGAGTGGAAAAGTTTGAAAGTTAGATAAGGAAAAGAGAAACGATACCTCATTCCTCCTCATCGGAGGGATCCTCCATCTGAACATCGGAAGATGCCCACACTGGCAGTCGGCGGCGGGGTTCCTGTCGAACACTCTGCTGAGGCTGGGAACTGGACTGAGGCTGCGTGTTGAGGAGCAGCTGCTGCATCTGAACATCGAGGTTATCCAACCTCGTGTTCACGTTCCGTTGGAAGTTTGACTGCAAAACAGCCTGCTGCTGCATGTACTGGTAGATCGTCGCCAGATCCACCCCGGAAGATGAAGACTCTCCCGCGAAGTGGTGTGGTGGCTGTCCATCAGTCTGATCGGGAATGTGCTATCCTCCCTCGTCATCCTTGTCCTCGTCCTCCTCATCAGCTTCTGGGGGTTGCTGTGGCTCACTCTGATCTGGCCGGGTCAGTGGTCGGTGTCGGAGTCTGGAAGTGCCTGGACCTCCTCGTGCACTGGTCATCAACCTCATGTGGGCGGGGGTGCTCATCAATCAATTATCACGGAAGTGATAATCGGTGACGCGTGTGAGGTGCCGGTTCGGCAGTGGGAACCGGTCTCCATTGGACATCCGCAGGGACCAACCTCTCTCCCGCGGTGAAATCATCATCATCCTCACCAAAGCCCCCGTGCCAAGACCTCGGTTGTCATCGTCGAGCTCCTCAAACTGGGACAAGTCAATCCCCACAAATTCTGCAATCGGGGTGATCAATCCCACGCTCCAAATGTTGCCTTTCCTGGCCTTGATTTGCTTCTTCCAATGGTCCATGACAAACGCTCCGAAGCTGAACTTTCCCTCTGTCAACATGCAGTAGAGGGCGTAGAGTTCTCCAATTCTGACTTTGCCACTCTCGTGTCTGCCTGAAATCGACACCCCCATACATCTCTGGATGTATCTGAAAACAGAGTTGTCGATGGAGGAAGCCTTCAAATTCCCCGAGTCGAACACGCGCAAGTCATCGCTGGCATCTGCAGCGATTTGGGACCAGAAGCGAGCACTGTCGAAGCTTGGAGGAGGAACACCATCTCTCCCTTCGTAGACTCCCCAAATTTTCTCGAGTTGGTTCCTTGGGAGCTCCTGGTAATTGTTCATCAGCTGGAGGAGTGATGCAAAGAACTCCAAGACCAATTCCGGATAAGTTGGCCAACGGCCTGCCACCCATGCACCCCAGCCAATCCTCTCCAAGAGGTTCTCAACATCGTTACGAATGCCCAGCAGATGCATCATCTCCGGGCAGGGATAGAGTGTCTGTCAAATTGCGAACTCTTCCCCCAAGAATTTCTCGTAATGCTTCTGATGAGACCGTTTGGTGAATGTGGGTTGGAAGTACATTGTCAATCTGCAAGGGTAGTGAAAGGATTTGTCAAAATTCATCACCATTCCTCAGAAAATCCCAATGCAAGCATATCCAATTTGAGCAAAAATCCAAAGAATTCGATGTACCCATGCAAAATTGGTTCGACATTCATGCAATTCATTCTCAATTCTAGCCTATTTTCATTCCGTTTGACAAAATTTGTTCCAGAAATAATAAAGCTAGAAAATCACCCAAACAAGAAAAATTCCCCCCAAACATTCGTATGAAACATTCAATGAAACTCAAGCACAAATCAATCACGAGCAAGTATATCGATGAAAAACACAAACCATATCGAGTAATCACTACGAATAGCAACGAAATTGACAAAATTTGTAAAATGAAAACAAGGGCTCCAAACTCAAATTTTATCAAAAATCATGCTCAAATCCTTCAAATCATGTGAAATAATCGAAAAGGAGAGTGTTAGGATACATACCGTGGTTGATTTCGACGATTTTGGAGAAAAAAAATTCGAGGTTGGGGTTGGGAGAGAAAAACCGTGCGTGTGTTTGTGTTTGTGAGGAAGAAAATGAGGTGAGGGGGTTTAAAAACCCGTCTCTGTTCGCGGCCCAGAATCGACCGCGTCGATCGACGAGGGGTCTTTGTCGATCGACGAAGCCAATTTTTCCTCGTCGATCGACGAGAAATGGCATCGGTCGACGAGGAAGATTTTCTTCATCGATCGATGCCAATTTCTGACGATCTTCGTGGCCCGACTGGACTCGACACAATTTTGAAAAAAAAAAACCGAAACTGAACTGACTCGAAAATAAAAGAAATAAATAAAACAGAAAACTGTTGGGTTACCTCCCAACCAGTGCTTGGTTTATTGTCGCTAGCTCGACAATACCTGACTTTTAAGGGCGGTTTAAGTAGTACTTCTCCACTGCTCCAATCTGAAGAGGAGTGTAGTACGGTTTCAGGTTTTGCCCGTTCACTCTTAAGGTCTTTCCATCTTGTCCGGCTAGTTCAACTACACCGTTCATGAATTGGCTGATTACGGTGTATGGTCCTGCCCACTTTGATTGAAGCTTTTCGGGCATGAATCGAAGACGGGATTTGAAGAGGAGAACCTTATCACCTGAAGTGAAGACATGCGAGCGGATCTTTTTGTCGTGGAATCTCTTTGCTCGATTCTTGTAGATGACGTTGTTCTCATAGGCCCCGTCCCGAAAGTCTTCTAATTCATTCATTGCCACGGCGCGGTCTTCTGCGGCTGTCTTCCAATCCAAATTCAATTCTTTCACCGCCCTCCAAGCTTTGTGCTCCATCTCGACAGGAAGGTGACATGACTTTCCGAAGATCAGCTGATACGGAGAAGTCCCAATCGGTGTTTTGTAGGCGGTGCGGTATGCCCAAAGTGCATCATCGAGAACTGCCGCCCAATCCTTTCTTTGTTTGACCATTTTCTCCAGTATCTGCTTGATTTCTCTGTTGGATAATTCCGTCAACCCGTTCCCTTGAGGGTGATATGGAGTGGTGACACGGTGCTTTACTCCGTATCTGGCAAGGAGAGATGAGAGCCATCTGTTGCAAAAGTGTGATCCCCCATTGCTGATCAGGGCTCTCGGTGTTCCGAATCTTGTCATCAGCTTCTTCAGGAACTTGATAACGACTTTGGAGTCGTTGGTGGCTGTCGGAATGGCTTCGACCCACCGCGATACATAATCAACTGCCAATAGGATGTATGTGAATCCTTGCGATTTCGGGAAGGGTC
Source organism: Plectranthus barbatus (assembly GCA_026898455.1). Classification (NCBI taxonomy): domain Eukaryota; kingdom Viridiplantae; phylum Streptophyta; class Magnoliopsida; order Lamiales; family Lamiaceae; genus Plectranthus; species Plectranthus barbatus. The sequence goes on from JAPKLW010000841.1 coordinate 316,355, forward strand.
CCATGAAATCGATCCCCCAGACGTCAAATATCTCCACTTCAATCACTGGAGTCTGTGGCATCTCATTCTTTCGCGATAAGTTGCCGGTCCTCTGGCATCGATCACAGCCCGTTATCCATCCGCAACAGACTTCGTAGATGGAAGGCCATTAGAATCCGCTCGCAAGGATTTTGAAGGCAGTCTGATTGGCCGAATGGTGTCCACCAGAAGGAGATGAATGGCATGCTTCGAAGATTTTGAGCCACTCGGACTGGGGCACACATCGGCGAATGACGCCGTCAGCGCATCTGTGCCACAAGTAGGGATCCTCCCAATAGTAGAATCGGACGTCATGCAGGAACTTTTTCTTTGCATAAGGGGAGCAATCTGGGGGAAGTACACCGCTGGCCAGGAAGTTGGCGAAATCTGCGAACCACGGGGTTTTGGATTCATACATTTCCTTCATGTCCCTCAAGGCATAGACCTGTTCATCGGGGAATGTCTCTCGGATTGTCACTTGCTGATCATCTCCCTTGACTGGCGGTTCTAGCCTCGACAGGTGGTCAGCGATGACATTCTCGCTTCCCTTTCTGTCCTTGATCTCCAAGTCAAACTCTTGCAACAATAGAATCCACCGAATCAGTTTGGGCTTGGCATCTTGTTTTGCAAACAAGTACTTGATTGCTGCATGGTCGGTGTAGACAATTGTTTTTGAGCCTATCAGATAAGGCCGGAACTTGTCGAACGCGTACACCACTGCAAGCATCTCCTTTTCTGTCGTGGTGTATTTGCATTGAGCTGGATTCATACTTTTGCTGGCATATTGGATCACATGGAAGAGTCTTCCTTTCATTTGGCCCAGAGCTGCTCCAACAGCATAATCGCTGGCGTCGCACATCAATGTGAAAGGCTCATCCCAATCTGGTGCAGTCAGGACTGGTGCAGTTACCAGTGCTTCTTTCAATCTCTCGAATGCTTTCAGGCATTCTTCATCAAACACGAAGGATACATCCTTTTCCAACAAGTTGCATAGTGGCCAGGATACCTTTGAGAAGTCTTTGATGAACCTCCTATAGAATCCTGCATGACCTAGGAAACTTCGGACGGCTTTGACGTTTGTTGGTGGTGGCATCTTCTCAATGGCTATCACTTTGGCTTGATCTACCTCCAATCCTTCGGCTGACACTCGATGTCCCAACACGATTCCTTCCCTCACCATGAAATGGCACTTCTCCCAATTGAGGCATAGATTTGTCTCGGTGCATCTCTTGAGTACAGTAGCCGAATTCTGCAAACAAACATCATATGAGCTACCAAAAACCGAGAAGTCATCCATAAATACCTCCATGATGTCCTCGATCAAGTCATGGAAGATGGCAGTCATGCATCTCTGGAAGGTAGCCGGCGCATTGCATAGTCCAACGGGCATCCGTCGGTAGGTGAATACTCCATATGGACAGGTGAATGCCGTCTTGTGTTGATCTTCTGGCGCCACAGCTATTTGATTGTACCCTGAGTAACCATCAAGAAAGCAGTAAAAAGGATAACCAGATAATCTATCTAGCATTTGATCAATGAATGGAAGAGGGTAATGATCCTTGCACGTGGCGGAGTTCAAGGCTCGGTAGTCAATGCAGACTCGCCATCCCGTGATCGGTCTTTGCGCTACTTCCTCTCCATCATCGTTCTTCACAATTTGCATTCCTCCTTTCTTGGCTACTACTTGTGTAGGGCTTACCCACTTGCTGTCGGAAATCGGGTAGATCATGCCATGGTCAAGGAGTTTGAGAACTTCCTTCTTGACAGCCTCTTGCATGATAGGATTCAGACGTCGTTGTGCTTGTCTCTTTGGTTTCGCATCCTCTTCAAGGATGATCTTGTGCATACACAGCGAAGGACTGATCCCTTTGATGTCTCCCAAGGTCCATCCAATGGCGGACTTGTATGTCCGCAAAACTCGTAACAGCTTGTCAAGTTCTCCCTGTGAAAGATAAGCAGAAACGATAACAGGGTAAGTGCTGTCCGAGCCTAGGAATGCATACCTGAGATGTGATGGGAGTGTCTTGAGCTCCAGAATTGGTGCATTTGAGCTGGAGATCGGCCGTCCTGGAATTCCGTTGATCGACGAGGATGCTTCGTCGATCGACGCAGGTGCGGTCTTGGCGTCGATCGACGAGACATCAGACTCGGTCGACGCGGGCTTTTTGTAGCAGCTCGGCAGTGATTCTCTTTTAAGTTCTTTCTCTCGGGTGATTTCCTCGAACACATCTAGTTCCATGACTAGATTCAGGATCTCCTCAGTGGCTTCATCCAGATTTTCAGAAGAGGAGAGGGAATGTTGCAAATAGTTTTCCAGAAAATCCGCCTCACTTTTCAGACAAGTGAAGGGGGATGACATTACCGGGCCGAAGCAGTTGATCATGTGGCATTCTTCCGCGTAGCTCCCATCGTCGTGCCTCTGCATTGCCTTGTAAATCGAGAACATGACGGACTTGTTGTTCACTCGGAATGTCAGCTTGCCATCTCGGATGTCGATCAATGCCCCTCTGGTTTTCAGAAACGGTCTCCCAAGGATTAGAGGAATATTTCGATCCTCCTCCGTATCAAGTACCACAAAATTGGCTGGAATTATGAAATCCTTGACCTTCACCAGCACATCTTCAACAATGCCCTTCGGATAGGAGACTGATCGATCAGCCATCTGCAGTGAGATCGTCGTGGGCTTGATGCTGCCGATCTTTAGCCGCTTGAAGATTGAAAGCGGCATCAAATTGATTGATGCCTCCGAGTTACAAAGAACCTTTCCGAAGGTCTCACCTCCGATGACACAAGAGATTGTGAAAGAACCCGGATCTTCCCTTTTGATCGGCATCTTTTTTTGGATGATGGCACTACACTCTTCGAACAGGTTGACCGTCTCATGCTCCACGAACGGTCTTTTCTGAGAGACCATGTCTTTCAGAAACTTGATGTACCCGGGCATCTCTTGAAGAGCTTCTACCAATGGAATGTTGATATGCACCTTCTTCATTGTCTCCAGAAATCGTGCATATCTTTCGTTCATCTTGGTCTTGGCAAACTGCTGTGAAAACGACAGAGGCGGTTTCTTCAATGGCGGTTGAGGAGCCGCCGTCGATCGACGAGGATCTGGCTTGATCAACGCATCTTTTGGGGCTCCGTCGATCGACGAGGATGCTCCGTCGGTCGACGGAGCTTTGCCTGTGGCGGTTTCTGCTTCTTCTTCGGCTTCTTCTTCATCTAGGGTGCCTTTTTCTGATTGTTCAGGCCCTTCATAGGTCTTGCCCCCTCTCAGAGTGATAGCGTTCACTTGATTCCTCTGATTCTGATTCTTGGGATTGACCTGGGTGTTGCTCGGAAGTTTCCCCAGCTTGTGTTTGGTTCCAAGAGCATCGGCGATCTGGCTGACTTGATTTTCAATGATCTGCACATGCTTCTGCACCTGATCGACCTTTGTGTTCACACCAGAGATTTCTTGCTTCAACTTGGTCACAGTATCCGTGGATCCCTCCATGAACTTGGCCAAAATCTCCTCGAGATTTGGCTTCTTCTTTTCTACCACTTCTCCGTTTTGTACGGCAAATCCCGGTGGTGGTTGCTCTGCAGCTTGAGGATTTGCATAAGAGAACCCAGGATGATTCCTTGCGTGATTGTAATTGTAGGGCTGGTTATTCTGTTGATTGTGGTGCTGGTAACCACCTCGATAATTGTTGTGATAACCGCCCCTTTGAACGAAGTTCACGTCCGCATTGTTCTCCTCAATTGGCCCCTGTGTTGCTTCAACTGCAGCAACCGTTTTCTCTTGCTTCAGGTTAGCAAATTCTTCCCTGAGCTTTTTCAGCTCGGATGCCAAATCTGGTTGCTCGGCAACTTTTTCCACAGCTTTTTCCACCACTTTCTCTACAGCTTTCACAGGCCGAGTTCGGCTTGTAGACCACCGTTGAGTGTTGTTGGCCATCTTCTGGAAGAACTCCATGGCCTTTTTTCCACTCTTCGTCATGACTGTATCACCAAGTGTGGTGTCCACCAGTTTGGCTGTCTTATCATTGAGCCCTTCGTAGAACGCCTCAGCTTGTTCTCCTGGCGGAAAACCATGTCCAGGACAGGCTCTCAACAGTTCTTTGAATCTTTCCCATGCTTCACTGAAGCTCTCATCAGGCCTTTGAGCAAATCTGATGATCTCTTTCCGTCTCTACCTGATAACGGTCGGAGGGAAGAAGTTCCCTAGAAACTCGTTTCTCAGTTCGGTCCACGTACTTATGCTTCCTTTGTCTAGTGCAGTGAACCAGGACTGTGCCTTATCCCTCAGAGAGAATGCGAACAGACGCATTCGGATGGCACTCTTGCTGACTCCTCCAATTTTCACAGTATTGCAGAGCATAATGAATTCGTCCAGATGCGCATAGGGATCCTCGGTAGCTCTTCCTCCAAATTGGTTTTGTTGCACCATCTGTACCAATCCGGTCTTCAGTTCAAAATTGTTGGCATTGATGCCAATCTTGAAGTCTGTCTCCTTGAACCGAGGTTTGTACCTATTCTGCATGGCTTCTTCTTCGTCCTCATTGTCAGATTCCTCTGGAGGAGGATCCTGATTGTCTTCCTCTCCATTGTATGGATTATCCTCAAACAGCGGGTTATGGCGGAGATCCCTTCCATTCGGATTGTTCCTTTCGAGGTCGTATTGTTGGATCTGTGCCCTCATAGCTTGGACTTCTTGGAGAAGCAAAGCCTGCTCCTCTGCAGTTAGCACTGGCGGAGGCGGTGGTACGTTATCTTCCATTGTGTTACCACTCGAACTTTCCTAAGCACGCTTGTTTCTTCGGATTCTTCTGCAAGTAGCTTCAATATCCGGGTAATAGTAGAGTGGGTCCTTTCCTTTGGCGCGCGTGCTCATGCACTACCTGTACAGCAAAGGAGGTAGTGAGATACAACTGGAAAATAAAACAAAATGAACTGAAATTTTGAAAAAAAGAAACACGAACACGTCGATCGACGAGACATATGCGTCGATCGACAGAAGTAAAACAGCTTCGTCGATCGAGGCTAGAACGCATCGATCGACGAGAAAAACGAAAATGCAAGAAAATTCAGAAAAATACGAAAATTACAGCCTAAGGCAATATTTCAATCACAGACTTAATAGTAAGATTAATTCTATTCCTTCCCCGGCAACGGCGCCAAAATTTGATCCACTGAAATTATTAAACAGTGACTTAGCAAAGCTAATAATATGGCGGCAAAGATAAAATTATCGATCCCTCAGGGAAAGAAGTAACGAATAACCTTTATGTACTAAATCAGGCGTTCTTGAAAATATTGAATAGGAAAATCAAATGAAAAGGTTTTGGTTGTTTTGGAAATTGCAATCTTTGCAATCGAAAATTAAACAGGAAACTTGAAAAGCTTTTGAAGTCAAATAAGAGAAGTACAGATTCCAGGGATATCTACCTATCAAGTATAACATGTATGAACGAATCGATTAATTCCCAATTTAATTCCTCTTCATAGTGAAACATCAGAAAACTATTATGAACTTCTTTGTCTGACAATTCGTAAAGTAGATTAGTCAATTACCTATCTCCGTTCGGTCTCAAGATAAATTAACTAACTCCAAAAGATCTACAGATTTATTCCTACAATTAATCTCCTTCAGTTACGACAAGAAATCAAATTATATTGTGAAAATCTCTTTCGATTGAAAACTATTATAGTTACGTCTCTAGAATTCAACTAGTAATCCTAAGTTGTGTCCAACATACTTAAAGATTAAGAATAAAACCAGATTTCACAAACTTAGAAGGGAAAGGGAAAATAATTCGATTAATCAGAACATGCATACATTGATAGTTCGAAACCCTAGAATCTGAGAAGGGATTTAGCCACACATATTCAGATTAATATTCATCATAGAAAAATACAACCTGAATTGCATAAAAACTGGAATCCAGAAGTCTTCTCGGAGAAACTTGTCTTCAAACATAAAAATTCTTCAACTCTAATATTCTAATAATTGCTCTAACTTTCTCTCTCTAAAAACACATATTCTCCTCTGAAAAACGAATTATACATGAGTATTTATAATGATGAAAGATGTATCTAGCATTATCTAGGATTAGATATGCATCTATCTCCAGATCAGATGAGAAACAGGATTTCCGCATGCGCGTCGATCGCATCTGAATGGCATCGATCGCGTCTCAACATCTTTCCTCGTCGACCGCATCTGAATGGCATCGGTCGACGAGGCCTTCTTCTTCCGTCGATCGCTTGTCCATCAACATGCCTCGTCGATCGACTAAGGGCCCTCGTCGATCGACGAGGTCTCGAGCACTGGATCTTGATTCCTCTGTTTTTCGACTAGAAACCTGCACGATTCATCAAACATAACATTCCAAGTACAAAAACCAACACATGCACAAAAATAAGTACAAAAATGATCTAAACACTACACAATCAGTCAAAGAACAATAAGATAAGTTGGTGAAAATCCTAACTTATCAGACAACTCCTGTGTTGGTAACTCCAGATTGGGAGGAGGATTTTATTTTGATGTGTGATGCTAGTGACTCTGCTGTGGGGGTAGCTCTAGGACATATTAGAGATAAAATTTTTAGAGTTATTGCCTATGCTAGCAAAACATTAAATCCTGCTCAATTGAATTACACTGTGACTGAGAAAGAACTACTTGCTGTTGTTTATGCTTATGATAAGTTTCGTGCTTATTTAATTGGAGCAAAATCTGTAGTGTACACTGATCATTCAGCAATTAGGTACTTGTTTGCTAAAACAGATTCAAAGCCTTGGTTGCTAAGATGGATCCTGCTTTTGCAAGAGTTTGATATGGAGATTAGGGATAAAAAAGGTTGTGAGAACGTAATTGCAGATCATCTTTCTAGGTTAGAGAATCCGGTTGAGGGTGATAATCAGTGTAGTTTAATTAAGGAAGATTTTCCTGATGAAAGGATTATGACTGTGACTGCTGCTAGTGTTCCATGGTATGCAGATTTCTGTAATTTTTTGGTTGCAGGTGTATTACCTCCTGATTTGGAGCCCTATCAGCGGAAGAAATTTCTGAAAGAGGCAAAGTACTACTACTGGGAAGAACCATACCTGTTTCGCAGGTGTGCTAACGGTGTCATCTGCATGTGTGTTCATCAGAGTGACTGGAGGAAGATCATGGAGGAATGCCATCATTCGGTAAGCGGAGGTCATTTCGGTGCAAACCGAATAGCTAGGAAGGTATTATCTTGCGATTTTTATTGGCCTTCAATTTTTAAGGATTGTATTGCTATGGTGCGAGCCTGTGAGAGATGTCAGAAAATGGGGACTATAACCCGAAGGGATGAGATGCCTCAAAAGATTTTTATCGAGGTTGATATATTTGATGTGTGGGGCATCGACTTTATGGGTCCTTTTCCATCCTCATTTTGGTTTAGATATATTCTCCTTGCTGTAGACTATGTGTCTCGATGGGTTGATGCCATACCCACTGTTACTAATGACTCTCAAGTGGTGCTCAAGTTTTTGCAGGCATTAGTTGCTCGATTCGGTATTCCCAGAGCCTTGGTGAGTGATGGGGGCAGTCACTTCTGCAACAAACTCATGGATAAACTGCTGGCAAGATATGGGGTGCGGCAAAGAGTAACAACAGCCTATCATCCGCAAGCCAATGGACAGGCTGAACTGGCTAATCGAGAGATCAAGCAGGTGCTGGAGAAGACGGTGGTGAGTCGGAAGGACTGGAGTAAGCGACTCGATGAGGCTTTGTGGGCCTACCGGACAGCCTTCAAGACACTAATCGGCATGTCCCCATACCAATTGGTTTATGGCAAATCTTGCCATCTTCCGGTTGAAGTTGAGCATAAGGCATTCTGGGCCATCAAGACATTAAATCTGGATTTTATGAAAGCTCAGGGGGATCGAGTGCAGAAGCTGAACGAACTAGAGGAGTGGAGACACGAAGCATACGAGAGCACGAAGTTGTGCAAGGAGAGAGCCAAACGGTTTCACGACCGGCAGATTCAAGTGAAGAAATTTTACAGAGGTGATATGGTTCTTTACTTTAATTCTCGCTTGAAATTGTTTCCGGATAAATTCCGTTCTCGTTGGACAGGGCCATACAAGGTGGGCGAAGTATTCGAGAATGAGACTTTAGATTTGGAGACTGAGGATGGCCACTACTTCAAGGTAAACGGGCACCAAGTTAAACGATTTCACACTTCCGAGCAACCTCGAACTGTGAATGAAATTTCGCTTGCATGACGGTAAGTAGGTGAGTTCGTCGAGCTCCCGACGTTAACTACAGCGCTTCTAGGGAGGCAACCCAAGTTCGAATTGTTTGTCATGTTTTATTTATATTAGAATTGCATATGTTTTTGATATTATTTCGCATTGTATTAAGTTTGGGGATAACTATGTTGTTGGAAGTTGATTGGAATGATGCAGGGACGAAAATACGTCATTTTAAGGGAAAAATTACGCGTAGGGCCGTGACAAATTCAGAGCGGGACCTCTTTGTTCCGTTCGGGATGCAAGAATTGCGAAATATAGTGCCCAACCGAGATGGATCCCGAGCGGAATCCTTCTGTCCCGCTCGGGACGCGTAACTTTTGACGTATCCCGAGCGGGAGCCTCTCATTCCGCTCGGGATGGAATTATTGAAGAAAATGGGGAATCGCCGTAGTGCATCCCGAACGGGATCCTTCCATCCCGTTTGGGACCGGTTCGGTTTATGCTGCAGAACCGGGCCGGTTAGCCATCCCGAGCGGGATAGGGCTGTGTGCTCGGGACCGGTCGCGTGCCTATAAATATAGGCCGCGCGGGATCATTTGTTCTCGCCCCTTTTCTCTCCCGAATGGTACCTTTCTCTTCCTCTCGCTTTTCTTTCAATTTTCCGGCGATTCTAAGGTAATTTCTACTCCTCATTCACGTTTACTTATCGTTTGCATTGAATTGTTGAAGTTTTATTTGATAATTTGGGGAATTTGTGGTGTTTGAAGTCCTAACCTAGGGTTTAAGAGTTATGCACGTTAGGTGTTCGATAGAATGTTCCAATGCATGTTTGATGTTTAAAGTATACATATGTTGCAATCTTCGAGCGTATTTCTTGATTTTAAATGTGATTCATGGTGAATTTTGTGGAAATTGGGGATTGTTGATACTATTTGCACTATGGGGGTTGATTTAAATTGTTAACTTGGAATGTACTCATGTGAGTGATGGGTTGTTTATTTTGCTATAATGATTCTTATTGAACATGATTTATGGTGAAATTTTGGGTGCTTGAATATTTGGATATACATGGGATGAGTTTGAAATTGATTTCTGGTTGGATTTTTGCAGAAAACATGGCACCCAGACGCCCAGCGGGTTTCACCGATGCCGAGTACAAAGCTTTAAAAACACTAAGCAAATGTGTAGTGCAAGGTTCAAAGTACCCATGCCCAGCGACTATGACTGCATTGGGCATCAAAGTAGATGTAGAAGCTCTGTTAAAGATCATTGGTTGGGAAGCCCTACTTGAGAAGAAGTGGGCGGCGATGGAAGAACAAACTAAGGAGTTCTTGGCATCCGCTTCTGTGCGGAAGAGCTCGGGAAACTGGCCGAGCCATCTGACTTTTAAGATGGGGGGAACCCGCTATACTTTGGAGCACAAGGAATTGGATGCGATTTATGGGTGCGACGAGGAGGCAAGATATGTCCCTGACGAGTTCAACCCCAAGGATTGTTGGCAGATGATCTCCAGCGAGACTGTTCTGGGCACTTTGAGAATGAAGCTGGCTAAGGCTTCTCTTATTCGGAACCCGATTCTGCGGTACATCCACGACGGTGGCGAACTCAGTCTCTGGTCGCCATGAGACCAACAACGTCATTATGTCGGAGCTCTTTATGCTCCATTTCCTGCTTGCTGGAGCTCCCTTCTCCATGGCTGCTGTGGCTATGGACAATTGTAGCCGACCTCCCACTCGCTCCAACATCTATTGTGGAGGTCTGATTACTCCGATCCTCGATCATTTCAAGATCCCCTGGGAGGGCACAGAGGTGCCACCGTCTGTAGTGGACCTCCCGGTACTTACGTTGGCCAAGTACATATCCGCCGTACAGGAGAATGCTTTTCTGTATAAGTTGGTGGGTGACGCCTGGTTTATGTTGCCAAACACTGCTGCCACCTCTATCATCGCTCCTAACTCAGGGGCAAATTTGTTGATGGATTCTCCCGAGCACAGAGCTCGATGGTACCGGAAGAGGCGCGATGGTACTTATGGGTTATATGAGCACAATACTCCGGCCCAGGAGGACGCAGAGGATGAGTCCACAGATGAGGAGGAGCCACAGCATGAGCAGGGGACCGGGAGGTCCTCAGCTGGAGGCCGTCGCATATGGCAGACCGAGATGCTAGAGACGATGCAGGGCATGTCGTCCTCGATGGCTGGACTTGATTTGAGGATGGTGAGTTTGAGTACGGAGATGACGGGATTGAGGGCTGATATGGGAGCCCAGAGGACGTGGATGGAACAGAGGTTCACTGGAGTGAACGACAGATTTTCCAGCATTGAGACGGAGCTACATGATTTGATTGATCGGTTCCCATCCTACTATCAGAGGCGCAGGCTGAATCCCAATGCTCCGGGAGGTTCTCAGCAGTGATTGCCGCCCTTTCCGTCTTTCAAACTTAGTTTCTTCGAACTAAGTTTGGGGGGTTGGACGGACGGACGCCGGTTTCCCCTCTTATCCCTATCCTTTACTTATTATGTTTTGTTTGAACTGATTACTTGCTTTCTTAGTGTACTGCAGTCCTAGTTAGGTTAGTTAGGATTTTATTGATGTTTATGGATATAGTTATTTTGAAGTCATTCGATATGGTTGTAAAAGGATTAATCTTGGTCTGATGAAGGTTATGATGTTTGGAAACTCCTGGATTTTGTGTTGTTATGGTGATGAAACAGGTGGATTGAGCGATAACAAGCGGAACCATGCCGAAATTTTTATGTTTTCTACCTGGTAACTGTCGGAAGTAGGGTACACTCATTCTGATCTAACTCTCACACTTTATATGAATTGAAAGATGGGTTTTGAAGTTGAAATGCTTATAAGTGAGGTGTTCTTAATTGTGATAACTTTGACTTGAGATTGAATTCATGACGAGGCATGAACATGATTTGAATCGTTTGAGCTCATGATATGGTAGAAGAACTTGAAATTGATGCATGCTTTAGGTTGAACAAATTTAGCATTTGATGTCATGTTGTATTAATGCTTAGAACTCGAAACTTTTAACTTGTGAGATTTGAGCCTGATGAGTCCATTCTATCTCATTTTTGATTGTTTGAGAGAGGCGAAGCACAAGTGGAATGAGTAGAGTCTGTCGATGCCACTTAGTTTAACATGTACATTGAACTAGAAAATGATTTTAGGCCATTCCTTCTTAGTACCTACCTTTGATATTGTTGGAGAATAAGGTGGAGATATGATTACTCTAGCCATTGTTTCGGAGCCACTTTGAGCCTTGAATTCTTTCATGTTGCGCTTAGGAACAAGTTGTGGGTTGGGAAAAGATGAGATAAGAAGAAGTGAGTGTTTTGTGTTTGAATTGAAAGAAATTGTGTGGGAAGAAAAAGAAAATGAGGAAAAAAAAGAATGATGACAATAAAAAGAAAAATGAAAGGCAAGTTTGAATGCATATTTGGTGAAAAAATGAGAACTTATCGGATTGTGGAATAGAAGTATGCACTTAGATATTGCGGGGTTGATTGGTTGAATGTTGAGAAGAGGGCCTGAATGAATGAGCCACTTTTGCCTAAAACACCCTACCAGTTAGTCAGCCACGTTACAACCTGATAAAGTCCTAATTGATTCTAGAACAATGTTCTAATGTGAACAAATGTGGCAGAGATGAACGATATGAATGAAACTTGTGTACTTGTGTTTGAGTGAAAGAAAGAAAATTAACCTTATACAGTTGAGTGTGAGTGTTACTCCTTATATGATCACATGCCGGTAAGGTTGAGTTCTTTGCATTAATCTAAACATGGTACATAATGAAAACTTTGTGAGATTGAAGTATGCATTGATAGATAGTGGTGAGCTGTGAAGCATTGCACCAAGCGAATGAAAATCTAGTTTTTGTTTTTGATTGAGGACAATCAAAGGTTCAAGTTTGGGGGGTTTGATATGTGCGTAATTTGCATGATTTTTGGGGTTTGAATCGAATGAATTTATGAGGATTAACTTCTCAAATCACACACATATCTCTTCTTTTCATTGATTTTCCTTCACTTGGTGTTCGTGAGTTGTTTTGAGTGTGCAGGGCATGAAAAGTGTTAGAAATTTGAGTTTTGGAGCTAAATTGAGGCTTTGGCCGAATCAAATCCCGTTCCGGATGCATATGTTCCGTTAGGGACAGGAAACACAAAATTTACCAAAAATTTGAGGCCGGTCCCGTTCGGGATGGCTTGGTCTCGTTCGGGACCGAGGCTCGGAAGGCAGCTGTGGCGTTCGGGATACGTCATTTTGGCATGAATTCGAGGAAATTGAGACGAGAGGCCGTAGCCAATCCCGCTCGGGATGGAACCGTCCCGTTCGGGACGGGTCGGGATTCTTCGACTTTTTCATTCGATCCATCCCACGCAGGATGGATATTTATAAAGGGAGATTCTGTTCGGGATATATCTGTTGGGGTGCGGATTTCTCACTATAAAAGGCCAAAGAATGTTACATATTAGGGGTTCAACTTTTGAAAACCCTAGAGAGAATAAGGCACGAGTTAGAAGCAATTTTCATCTCCCAAGGCTGGAAATTGAAGGTGGAAGGAAGGATTCGAAGCTAGATTTGAAGATTCATCATTGAAATCCTAAGAATTCTTGTTCTCCTTTCTCTTCCATGTTTTACTTTGGGATTTTGACGATTTTCATTGTAATCATGAGTAGCTAAACTCATTGTTGAGGATTTGGATGTGATTGGGATTGATTTGAATATTGTTTGGATTTGAATAATTGAAATTTCAAGGTTTTGATTATTATTGTGGATTTGATTTGTGTTCCTTTCATGATTGATCACCATGTGTTGGAAAGTATGCCTCAATGAACTAACTTGATAGGTTTGTGAATTTGAGGGGATTGCAATAATAATTAGGTATTGTTTCACTTAGAAGATAGGTGAATCGATATCTAGGTTATTGTGTTCTTGAGCTTTTGGGAGTTAATTGAAATTAATATACCTAGACTTAGGTTGAGATTGAAGTTAATCTACAGTTATTGCACCGGTACTAAGGGTTATAACTAGGTTTCGATGAATTGACCCAAACTATCCATTGAAATTAGTTCATATAGTTGACTAGTCCAAACATATTCATAATCCCCCCAATCCATCCTAAATTCCTCAACCGTTCTCCTTTGGAAATCTTATTTAGTTGAATTGAAATTTTACTTAATTGTTTTTATTGATAATAGAGTTTTAGATAGTTTATAGCTGGATATTCAAAGTTATTTCATCGCGTCTAGATATTAGGTTTCATAATCATTACCTTTTACTTAAACAACGGGCGAATTGAGTCTTCGTGTTCGATAATTTTTACTTGATACAAATACTTCAATCACCCTTCCACTTAGACTGCAACTTACCGGGCATAAACCGGAGGCGGGTGTTGAACAGCAGCACTCGATCGCCTGAGCTGTAAACCTGGGAGCGAATCCATTGATCATGAAAATTCTTCACCCTTGTCTTGTAGATCACACTGTTCTCATAAGGCTCATCCCGCAAGTCTTCCAACTCGTTCAGGGCCATTGCTCGAGTTGTAGCAGCGTGTCTCCAGTCCATGTTGAGCTCCTTCAGTGCTTTCCATGCCTTGTGCTCCATCTCTACAGGCAAATGACAAGACTTACCAAAAACAAGCTGATAAGGAGTCATACCTATAGGAGTTTTGTAGGCAGTGCGGTAGGCCCATAGTGCATCATCCAAGTTGATAGCCCAGTCCTTTTTCTACTTGACGGTCTTCTCCAAAATCTGCTTGATTTCCCTATTGGAGAGATCAGCCAGTCCATTCCCTTGAGGGTGGTATGGTGTGGTAACTCTATGCTTTACTCCGTACCTGGCAAGAAGTGAAGCAAGCAATTTGTTAAGAAAATGAGAACCACCATCACTTACCAAGGCTCTCGGCGCTCCAAAATGGGTCATCAGCTTCTGCAGGAAGTTGACCACGACTCTTGAATCATTGGTGGTGGTAGGAATGGCTTCCACCCATCTTGAGACGTAATCCACTGCAAGTAAAATGTAAGAGAAGCCCCTGGAGGATGGGAATGGTCCCATGAAATCTATCCCCCAGACATCCAAAATTTCGACCTCGATCACAGGTGTATGCGGCATCTCGTCTTTTCTGGAAAGGTTGCCAGTCCTCTGACATCGGTCACAAGCAGTAATCCAGCCCCGACAGGTCTCGTGGATAGCGGGCCAGTAAAATCCACTTGCCAGAATCTTGAAAGCAGTTCGGTTGGCTGAATGGTGACTACCAGTAGGAGAAGAATGGCATGCCTCGTATATCTGCCACCACTCGGACTGCGGAACACAACGCCGAATAATGCCTTCGGCACATCGGCGCCACAGGTAGGGATCCTTGTTGGGATATGTATACTGAAAAGCATAATTGATCAAGCGTTTGTATACTGGCTTTCATTATGTTGATACATTAAACAAATCTCGCTATCTGATAATGTGAACATACAACGAACTATAATATCCTATTATCTCGCCGATAGGGATGGCCATGTGGTGTTACCACTGTTGGGATTGTATACTGAAAGCATATATGATTAAGTGTTTCGTACACTGGTATTCATGTATGTATCCACAACAATGCTCGCTGTCTGATAGTACAATCATACGACGAACTATAATATCCTTTTATCTCGTGGAAAGGGATGGCCATGCGGTGTTCGCACAGCAAGATCAGTATGGTTCGCTTGACCTAGCGAGATATAAAGAGTATCACAGCTGAGA